>JAMPIT010000292.1:0-101464 GCA_026261815.1 Monarcha castaneiventris obscurior | reverse complement strand
CCTCCCCCCCCCCCGGGACCCCCCCCCCAAGCCCCCCCCAGACCCCTCCCCCACCCCGGGATCTCCCGTCCCCCCCCAGACCCCCCCCAAAAACCCCAGAGACCCCCCAGACCCCTCCCCCACCCCCTCATTGGGGTCCCCTCCCCCACCCCAGACCCCCTCTGCCCCTCCCCCACCCCAGGGACCCTTCATCCCCCCCCAGGCCCCCCAAACCTCCCCTCCCCCACCCTCAGACCCCCCCCAAAGCCCCCAGAACCCTCCCGCCCCTCCCCCACCCCAGAGGACCCCCCCAAACCCCCCCAGACCCCCCCAAACCTCCCCTCCCCCACCTCAGACCCCCCCAAAGCACCCCAAACCCCCCCCGACCCTCCCCCACCCCAGTCTCCCCCTCCCCCCCTTGAGACCCCCCTCAGACCCCCCAAGGCCCCCCGAAAAACCTCCCCTCCCCCACCTCAGGACCCCCCCCAACCCCCCCGGGGACCCCCCCGCCCCTCCCCCACCCCAGGGAACCCCCCCCGCCCCTCCCCCCCCACGCCCGAATTCCGCGCGCGCCGCGGGCACAAAGGGACCCTGTGCCACAGCGGGGGGGGAGGGGCGGGGGGGAAGGAGCGGAGTTTTGGGGCGGTTTCGGGAGTTTTGGGGAGTTTGGGGATTTTGGGGGATTTCGGGGAATTTTTTTGGGATTTTTTTGGGGGTTTTTGGGAATTTCGGGGATTTTTTCGGGGAGTTTTTTGGTATTTTCGGGAATTTTTTGGGGCGGTTTCGGGAGTTTTGGGGGAGTTTGAGAATTTTTGGGGGGATTTGGGGGAGTTTGGGGAATTTTCGGGATTTTTTTAGGGGGATTTGGGAGGGATTTCGGAGATTTTTCGGGGATTTTTTGTGATTTTTCGGGAATTTTTCGGGGATTTTTTTGGTATTTTCGGGAATTTTTTGGGGGGGTTTCGGGAATTTCGGGGATTTCGGGAAGTTTTGGGAGTTTCGGGAATTTTGGGGGATTTAGGGAAGTTTGGGGAATTTCGGGAATTTGGGGAATTTCGGGAGTTTTGGGGGATTTCGGGGATTTTTAGGGAATTTTGGGGGATTTTTTTTGTGATTTTCGGGAATTTTTTGGGAGGATTTCGGGGATTTTTGGGGGGTTCGAAGGAGTTTTGGGGAGTTTTGGGCAGTTTCGGGAGTTTTGGGGGATTTGGGGGAATTTTTGGGCTTTTTTTGGGGGGGATTTGGTGGAATTTTTGGGGATTTTTTGGGAACTTTGGAGAATTTCGGGGATTTTTAGGGAATTTTCGGGAATTTTTGGGGGGGATTTTGGGAGTTTCGGGGAGTTTCAAGGAGTTTTGGGGGATTTGAGGGAGTTTTGAGGAATTTTCGGGAATTTTTTGGAGGTGATTCTGGGGATTTTTGGGGATTTTTCGGGGATTTTTTTTTTGGTATTTTCGGGAAATTTTTGGGGAGGTTTCGGAAGTTTTGGGGAGTTTCAGGGAGTTTTGGGGGATTTCGGGAATTTTGGGGGACTCCAGGATTTTTTTTGGGGGGGGGAGGGAGGGACCCAAAATCTGGGACCCTCCCCCATTTAAACCCCGCCCCAATTTCCCTTTTTTCCCCCTTTTCCCCCCATATTTTCTCATCTTTTCCCCATATTTTTTCTCCATTTTCCCCCCATTTTTCCCCCTTTCACCCCAAATTTTTCTCAATTTTCCCCCAATTTTTTTTCGTATTTTTCCCCCTTTTCCCCCCACTTTTTTCTCAATTTTTTCTCCTTTTTCCCCCCCAATTTTTTCTCCATTTTTCCCCCTTTTTCACCTAATTTTTCTCCATTTTCCCCATTTCCCCCCATTTTTTCCCCATTTTTCCCATTTCCCCAATTTTTCCTTTTTTCCCCCCTTTTCCCCATTTTTCCCCCTTTCCCCCCAATTTTTTCCCCTTTTTCCCCCCATTTTTTTCTTAATATTTTTCCCCCCAATTTTTTCTCCATTTTTCCCTCAATTTTTTTCCCCACTTTTCCCCCAACTTTTCCCCATTTTCCCCCAATTTTTTCCCCTTTCCCCCCCATTTTTTCTCAATATTTTTCCCCTTTCCCCCCAACTTTTCTCCATTTTTCCCTTTTCCCCCAATTTTTCCCCATTTCTCCCCCTTTTTCTCCCTTTTTTCCCATTTTTTTCTCAATATTTTCCCCCCTTTTCCCCCAATTTTCTCTCCATTTTTCCCCAATTTTTTTTCATATTTTTCCCCCTTTTTCCCACATTTTTTTCTCAATTTTTCCCAATTTCCCCCCCTTTTTCCCCATTTTTTCCCCATTTCCCCAAGAGGGGCGTGGCCAAACCCAGACTGGGCGTGGCCCGATCCGGAAATGGGCGGGCCCAGGTGCGCTGGCCACGCCCCCTTTGGCCACGCCCACACCTGGCCGATCCAAGATGGCGGCGGCGGCGCTGGGGGCGCTGCTGGCGCTGCTCGGTGGGTGCGGGGCAATTAACGCGCTAATTAACCGCGCCCGGGCTCATCAAGGGGCTGGGGGCGGGGCTAAGGGGGTAATTAAGGGGCTGGGGGTTAATTAGGGGGGGTCTGGGGTAATTAATGGGGTAATTAAGGGGCTGGGCGCGTGGCTAAGGGGTAATTAAGGGAGTTGGGGTTAATTAGGGGGGTAATGAAGGGGCTGAGGGGGGGCTAAGGGGTAATTAAGGGAGTTGGGGGTTAATTAGGGGGGTAATTCAGGGGGTCTGGGGTAATTAATGGGGTAATTAAGGGGCTGGGGGGGGCCTAAGGGGGTAATGAAGGGAGTTGGGGGTTAATTAGGGGGTAATTAAGGGGGTCTGGGGTGATTAATGGGGTAATTAAGGGGCTGGGGGGGGCCTAAGGGGGTAATGAAGGGGCTGGGGGTAAATTAGGGGGTAATTAAGGGGGTCTGGGGTAATTAAGGTGCTGAGGGGGGCCTAATGGGGTAATTAAGGGAGTTGAGAGTTAATTAGGGGGGTAATTAAGGGGGTCTGGGGTAATTAATGAGGTAATTAAGGGGCTGGGGGCGTGGCTAAGGGGTAATTAAGGGGTTGGGGGTTAATTAAGGGGGGTAATTAAGGGGGTCGGGGTGATTGCCAGAGTAATTAAGGGGGTCCGTGTTAATTAGGAGACTGAAGGGGGGTTAAGGGGGGTAATTATGGACTTGGGGCTAATTGGGGTGGTAATTAAGAGGTGATGGGGGGCTCTGGGGGTAATTAAGGAGTGAGGGGTTAATTAGGGGGGTAATTAAGGGGTGATGGGGGCTGTGGGGGTAATTAACAGGGTAATTAAGGGGCGGGGGTAATTAAGGGGTGGGGGTAATTAAAGGGGCAATTCAGAGGCTGGGGGTAATTAAGAGGGATCATTAAGGGGTGTGGGGGTTAATTAGGGGTAATTAGAGGTAATTAAGGGTCGGGGGCACCTGGGGGGTGACCGAGAGTGACCGGAAGTGACCCCAGGTGACCCTGAGTGACCCCAGGTGACCCCAGGTGACCAGAAGTGACCATGAGTGACCAGGGGTGACCATAAGTGACCCCAGGTGACCACAGGTGACCCTGGGGGTGACATTGAGTGACCACAGGTGACACAGGGAGGTGACCACAGGTGACACTGAGTGACCCCAGGTGACCACAGGTGACATTGAGTGACCAGAAGTGACCACAGGTGACATTGAGTGACCAGAAGTGACCACAGGTGACATTGAGTGACCACAGGTGACCACAGGTGACAATGAGTGACCAGAAGTGACCACAGGTGACCCTGGGGGTGACACAGATGACCACAGGTGACATTGGGTGGTCCCAGGGGTGCCCCAGGTGACCACAGGTGACCGCAGGTGACATTAAGTGACCACAGATGACCCTGGGGGTGACAGTGGATGACTCGGGTGACCACAGGTGACCCTGGGGGTGACCACAGGTAACAATGAGTGACCGCAGGTGACATTGAGTGACCACAGGTGACCCTGGGGCTGACAATGGATGATTCCAAGTGACCACAGGTGACCACAGGTGACCCTGAGGGAGACAATGAGTGACCACAGGTGACACAGGGAGGTGACCACAGGTAACAGTGAGTGACCACAGGTGACACAGGTGACTGTGAGTGACCACAGGTGACCCTGGGGGTGACACTGAGTGACCACAGGTGACCACAGGTGACCACAGGTGACCCTGAGGTGACAATGGATGACCACAGGTGACCACAGGTGATACTGGGGTAACATTGGGTGACATTGAGTGACCACAGGTGACCCCGGGGATGACACGGGTGACCCCAGCTGACCTCAGGTGACCCCCACTGACCCCTGGCACCCCCCCAGCTCCGGCCAGGGCCCTGCAGGTGACCGTGCCCTCGCCCCGCACCGTGGCCCTGCTCTTCCAGGTGACATTGAGTGACCAGAGATGACACTGAGTGACCCCAGGTGACCACAGGTGACAATGAGTGACCACAGGTGACCCGGAGGTGACCACAGGTGACCGCAGGTGTCAATGGATGACATTGAGTGACCACAGGTGACCACAGGTGATACTGGGGTGACAATGGATGACCACAGGTAACAATGAGTGACCACAGGTGACACTGAGGGTGCCCCAGGTGACCACAAGTGACCCGGAGGTGACAATGAGTGACCACAGGTGACCACAGGTGACTCTGGGAGTGACCACAAGTAACAATGAGTGACCACAGGTGATCCTAAGGGTGACCACAGGTGACCCTAGGTGACCAAAGGTGACCCCAGGTGACCATGAGTGACCACAAGTGACCCTGGGGATGACACAGGTGACCAGAGGTGATACTGGTGTGACATTGAATGACCACAGGTGACCCTGGGGGTGACATTGAGTGACCACAGGTGACCACAGGTGGCCATGAGTGACCACAGGTGGCACAGAGGGGTGACAATGGATGACTCCAGGTGACAATGAGTGACCACAGGTGACCCTGGGGGTGACACAGGTGACCACAGGTGACCCTGGGGTGACAATGGATGACTCCAGGTGACCCCAGATGACCCCAGGTGACCCCGGGGGTACCCCAGGTGACCCCCAGGTGTCCCCCCAGCTCCGGCCAGGGCCCTGCAGGTGACCGTGCCCTCGCCCCGCACCGTGGCCCTGCTCTTCCAGCCGGTTCTGCTGCGCTGCCAATTCCGGCTGGGGGTGCCGGGGCCGCCCCCCATCGTCACCTGGAAGTACAAATCCTTCTGCCCCTCCTCGGCCTCACCTGGGGGAGACACCTGGGGCGCACCTGGCGACACCTGGGGCGGCCCCGGGGACGCGGCCGGAGCCTGCCCGGACTCGGCTCGCACCGTGCGCATCGTGGCCACCAAGCAGGGGGAGGTGGTGACCCTCGGGGACTTCTACAGGGGCCGGGCCGTGACCATCGTGGGGGGTAAAAAACGCACCTGGGGGGCAAAAAACACACCTGAGACACACCTGGGGGGCAGCTGGGGGGTAAAAAATGCACCTGGGGGGCACCTGGGGGGCAAAAAACACACCTGAGACACTCCTGGGCACACCTGGATACACCTGGGCACTGCTGGGGTTACCTGGGGCACACCTGGGGCACACCTGGGGCACACCTGGGGCACACCTGGGCACACCTGGGGCACACCTGGGCACAACTGAGGACACCTGGGCACAGCTGGGCACACCTGGGGTTACCTGGGGCACACCTGGGCACACCTGGGGCACACCTGGGCACACCTGGGCACACCTGAGACACACCTGGGCACACCTGGGGCACACTGGGGCACACCTGAGACACACCTGGGCACACCTGGGGCACACCTGGGCACACCTGGGCACACCTGGGGTTCCTGGGCACACCTGGGCACACCTGGGGCCAAACCTGGGGCACACCGGGCAACCTGGGGACACACCTGGGGCACACCTGGGGTTACCTGGGGCACACCTGGGCACACCTGGGCACTGCTGGGGTTACCTGGGGCACACCTGGGCACACCTGGGCACACCTGGGCGCTGCCCCGCCCTCTCACCTGTCCCAGGGGCGGAGCTGAGCCTGGGCCCCGCGGCTTGGGGCGACAGCGGCTTCTACGTTTGCACCGTGACCTCCACGAGCGACCTGCAGGGCAACAACGAGGCCGTGGCCGAACTGGTGGTACTGGGTGAGACTGGGAGGCACTGGGGGAAACTGGAAGGGGACTGGGAGGGACTGGGAGGGGACTGGGAGGGAACTGGGAGGGACTGGGAGGGACTGGGAGGGAACTGGGAGGGACTGGGAGGGGATTGGGGGGGATTTTAGGGAGTCCTGGGGGGGGTTTAGGGGGGTTTTGGGGCACTGGGAGGGACTGGGATAAACTGGGAGGGGACTGGGGGGGATTGGGAGGGACTGGGAGGGAACTGGAAGCACTGGGAGGGACTGGGGGGGACTCGGGGAGGGATTTAAGGGGACTGGGAGGGAACTGGGAGAGCTCTGAGCCTGGACTGGGAAGGGGCTGGGATGGACTGGGACAAGCTGGGAACAGACTGGGAGGGACTGGGAGAGACTGGGAGGGACTGGGAGGGACTGGGAGGGGGTTGGGAGGGAGCTGGGACAAACTGGGAGGGACTGGGGGGGACTGGGAGGGAACTGGGATAAACTGGGAGGGACTGGGAGGGGTTTTGGGGGTCTTGGGGGGGTTTTGGGCACTGGGAGGGACTGGGAGGGACTTGGGGGGGGACTGGGAGGGACTGGGAACACACTGGGATAAACTGGGAGGGGATTTAGGGGCACTGGGAGGGACTGGGGGGGGATTGGGAAGGAACTAGGAGAGGATTAGGGGGACTGGGACAACCTGGGATGGAACTGGGAGCACTGGGAAGGGACTGGGAGGGGATTTGGGTGGACTGGGACAAACTGGGAGGGGATTTAAGGGGACTGGGAGGGACTGGGGTAGACTGGGAGGGGACTGGGACAAACTGGGAGGGACTGGGAGGGGAACTGGGATGAACTGGGACGAACTGGGAGGGACTGGGCCCCCCCCGTGTCCCCCCAGGGTCTCTGCCCGAGGGCTCCCGGCTGCTGCCCGAGGGGTCCCTGCCAGGTACGGGGGGCACCTGGGGGCACCTGGGGGCACCTGGGGGCATTTGGGGGCACCTGGGGGCACCTGGGGGCACCTGGGGGCACCTGGGGGGGTCTGGGGGCACCTGGGGCACCTGGGGGCACCTGGGGGAAGGTGAAGGAGGAACTGGGGGCACCTGGGGGAGTCTGAGGGGGTTTGGGGGGCACCTGGGGGGTCTGGGGGTGGGAATTTGGGGTGTTTGGGGGCATTTGGGGCTACTGGGGGCGGGAATTTGGGGGATTTGAGGGCACCTGGGGGGCGTCTGGGGGCATCTGGGGGGCACCTGGGGGGCACCTGGGGGCACTTGGGGGGCACCTGGGGGGCAGCTGGGGGTACCTGGGGGGTCCTGGGTTGGTACCTGGGGGGTGGGGGACATTTGGGGGGTCTGGGGGGCACCGGGGGGTGTATGGGGCGGCAATGGGGGCACCTGGGGCACACCTGGGGGGCACCTGGGGGTACCTGGGGGGGGATTTGGGGTGTTTGGGTGCACCTGGACACACCTGGGGGCATTTTTGGGGGGCACTGGGTTGGGTATGGGGGCACCACCTGGGCACCCTGGGGGGGCACCTGGGGGGGGAATTGGGGGCACCTGGGGGGGTTTGGGGGACTTTTGGGGCCATTTTGGGTGGTTTTGAGATGATTTCGGGAGATTTTGGGGCCGTTCGGGGCCGTTTCAGGGGATTTTGGGGCCATTCCGGGTGATTTTGGGGCCATTCCGGGCAGGTTTTGGGCCATTTTGGGACCTTTCTGGGTGCTTTTGTTCCGTTTTGGGCCGTTTTGGGTTGTTGTGGTTGGTTTTGGGGCCATTTTGGGCCATTTTTGGGCCGGTTTGGGCCGGTTTGGGCTGTTTTGGGACCGTTCTGGGCCGTTTTTGCACCATTCTGGGACCTTTTTGGGCCATTTTGGGACGGTTTTGGGCCATTTTGGGACCATTCTGGGTAGTTTTTGCACCTTTTGGGGCCATTCTGGGCCATTTTGTGCCGTTTCTGTGCCATTTTTGTGCCGTTTTTGTGCCGTTTTTGTACCATTTTGTCCCATTTCTGTGCCCGCCGTGCCCCCCCCGTGCCCCCCAGACTGGCTCTTCGTGGCGCTGGTGGGGCTGGGGGCGGCGCTGGTGGCGCTGGGGCTGGGGCTGTGCTGGTGCCAGTGCTGCCCCCACACCTGCTGCTGCTACCTGCGCTGCCCCTGCTGCCCCCGCTCCTGCTGCTGCCCCGAGGCCCGTGAGTCACCTGGGGGGCAAAAAAACCGCACCTGGGGGGCAAAAATCACACCTGGGGGGCAAAAATCACACCTGGGGGGCACCTGGGGGGGTCTGGGGCACCTGGGGGGCAAAAAAACCGCACCTGGGGGGCAAAAATCACACCTGGGGGGCAAAAATCACACCTGGGGGGCAAAAAAACCGCACCTGGGGGGCACCTGGGGGGTAAAAAATGCACGTGGGGGGTGAGAAACCACACCTGATGGGCACCTGGGGGGCAGAAACCACACCTGGGCACACCTGGCAGAGCAAAAAACACACCTGGGGGGCACCTGCGGGGCAAAAAAACCGCAGCTGGGGGGCAAAAGCCACACCTGGGGGGCATTTGGGGGCACCTGGGAGGGTTCTGTGCCCACCTGGGGTTTTTGGGTCACCTGGGAGGGTCCTGGGGGGCACCTGGGGTCACCTGGGCACATCTGGGGGGGTTCTGGGCTCACCTGGGAGGTTTTGGGGTTACCTGGGGCACACCTGGGGCACACCTGGGGTTACCTGGGGCACACCTGGGCACACCTGGGCACACCTGGGCACAGCTGGGGCACACCTGGGGTTACCTGGGCACACCTGGGCACACCTGGGGCACATCTGGGCACACCTGGGGTTACCTGGGCACACCTGGGGTTACCTGGGGCACACCTGGGCACACCTGAGCACACCTGGGCACACCTGGGCACACCTGGGCACACCTGGGGTTACCTGGGCACACCTGGGCACACCTGGGGCACACCTGGGGCACACCTGGGGCACTTTTTGGTGCCCACCTGTGCCCCCCCTGTGCCCCTCCCCCCCCCAGTTTACCTGGCCGGCAAAGCCGCGACCTCGGGGGGCTCCTTCGGCCCCTCCCCCACCCCCGCGCTGGCGCTGACGCTGCTGGGTGAGTGGGGGAGGGGCGGGGGGAGGGGCCGGGGGCGGGGTCTCCTTCCCCTCCCCCACCCCCAGGTGAGGCCTCACCTGAGCCCCTCCCCCACCCCCAGGGAGCAGCCAGAGCTCGCAGGCGCCGCTGCTGAGGGAGGGCGAGAGCCCCGGTGAGGGAACTGGGAGGGACTGGGAGGGACTGGGAGGGACTGGGAGGGACTGGGAGGGACTGGGAGGGGATTGGGGGGGACTGGGATAAACTGGGAGGCACTGGGAGGGACTGGGAGGGAACTGGGAGGGACTGGGGGGGGATTGGGGGGGTTAAAAGGGGAAAAATGGGGAAAAAAGGAGAAAAAAAGAGTTAAAATGGGATTGGGGGACTGGTTTGTACTGGGAGGGACTGGGGGGGGACTGGGAGGGACTGGGAGGGACTGGGAGGGACTGGGAGGCACTGGGAGGCACTGGGAGGGAACTGGGAGGGACTGGGAAGGACTGGGAGGGAGTGGGAGGGACTGGGGGGGTTAAAAAGGGGAAAAATGGGGAAAAAAGAACAAAAAAAGAGTTAAAATGGGATTGGGGGACTGGTTTGTACTGGGAGGGACTGGGACAAACTGGGAGGGACTGGGAGGGACTGGGAGGGACTGGGTCCATCCTGGTCCATACTGGGAACCCCAAACTGGGGGGGTTTTTACCTGAGGGGGGGGGAGGGGAAGGGGGCGGAGCTTCCCCGTTCCCCTCCCCCCTCCCCAACGCCCCTCCCCCCCCCCAGCCCCTCCCCCCCCCAGCGTCCTGCGGTACCTGGAGCAGGAATTGGGGCCCTGGGACCCCCCCCCGAGACCCCCGAGTTGGGGGGGGGAGGGGAGAGGTGAGTCTGGGGGGGTGGGGGAGGGGTGGGGGGGGGGGTTGGACCTCCCCCTCCCCCATTTTCCAAGCCCCTCCCCCAATTCACCCCTCCCCCATTTTTCCCATTTTCCCCTCACTTCCCCCATTTTTTTCCCAAACTTTTCCCACCCCGCCCCCATTTTTCCCGCCATTTTCCGAGCCCCTCCCCCATTTTCTAAGCCCCTCCCCATTTTCCCGCAAGCCCCTCCCCCATTTTTCCCGCCATTTTTCAAGCCCCTCCCCCATTTTTCCCGCCATTTTTCAAGCCCCTCCCCCATTTTTCCCGCCATTTTTCCCACCCCTCCCCCATTTTCCCACCCCTCCCCCCCTCTCAGAAATTTGGGGCGGGGTCTCGCCCCTCCCCCCCATTTTCCCCCACCTCCCTCCCCAAATTTCAGGACCCCCCCCCCCATTTTCCCACCCCTCCCCCTCCCCCATTTTTCCCGCCCCTCCCCCATTTTTTCCCCCCTCCCCCCCCCTATAAAAATTTGGGGCGGGGTCTCGCCCCTCCCCCCCATTAACCCCCTCCCCCCTCCCCAAATTCCAAGCCCCTCCCCCCTTTTCCAAGCCCCTCCCCCATTTCTCCGCCATTTCCCAAGCCCCTCCCTCATTTTCTAAGCCCCTCCCCATTTCTCAAGCCCCTCCCCCATTTCCCCGCCATTTCTTAAGCCCCTCCCCCATTTTCTAAACCCCTCCCCCATTTCCCCCGCCATTTTCTAAGCCCCTCCCCCATTTTTTCCCGCCATTTTTCCCACGCCTCCCCCATTTTCCAAGCCCCTCCCCCATTTTTCCCCCCCCTCCCCCCCCCATAAAAATTTGGGGCGGGGTCTCGCCCCTCCCCCATCCCCCCCCCATTAACCCCCTCCCCCCTCCCCAAATTCCAGGCCCCTCCCCCAGCGACATCAGCTCCCTGCACGAGGCCCCCTGGAGCCCCGCCCCTCCCCCACCCCGGAGACCCCCCAGCCCCTCCCCCACCCCCCCCGGGGGTCGCTGGGGCTCGGCCGAAATTTTGGGGAGGGGGGGGGAGGGGTGGCCGCCCCCTGCCCCTCCCCCCACCCGCAGCCGCTCCCGGGATGATTTGGGGGAGGGGGGGAGGGGAAAGGAGACCCCTCCCCCAATTCGGAGCCCCCCCGGAGCCCCCCGGAGGCTGCGCAAGGTGAGGGGGGGAGGGGAGGGGAGGGGGATTTTGGGGGGATTTTGGGGGGATTTTGGGGATTTGGGGGGGATTTGGGGGATTTTGAGGGATTTTGGGGGGACCTGAGGAGGATTTGGGGGGATTTTGGGGGGATTTTGAGCGATTTTGGGGTCCCGGGGAGATTTTGGGGTTTTGGGTGGGATTTTGGGGGGTCTGGGGGGAATTTTGGGGGATCCCTGGGGGATTTTGGGGGGTCCTGGGAGGGATTTGGGGTGTCTTGGGGGGGATTTTGGGGGAATTTTGGGGGATTTTGGGGGGGATTTTGGGGGTCCCAGGTGGGTTTTGGGGTCCTGGGGGGGGTCTGGGGGGGATTTTGGGGGTTTTGGGGGGAATTGGGGGTCCCTGGGGGAATTTGGGGGTCCCTGGGTGGGGTTTTGGGGATTTGAGGGATTTTGGGGGTCCTGGGTGGGTTTTGGGGGGTCATGGGGGGGATTTGGGGTTTGGGGATTTTGGGGGGTCCCTGGGGCATTTTGGGGGAATTTTGAGGGATTTTGGGGTTCTCGGGTAATTTGGGGAGGATTTGGGGGGTCCTGGGGGGTCTTGGGTGGGATTTTGGGGTCCCTGGGGGATTTTGGGGGGATTTTGAGGGATTTTGGGGGTCCTGGGGAGGATTTTGGGGGGTCCTGGAGGGTTTTGGGGTTTTGGGGGGGATTTTGGGGAGATTTTGAGGGATTTTGGGGGTCCCGGGTAATTTGGGGAGGATTTGGGGGGTCCTGAGGGGGATTTGAGGGATTTTGGGGGGATTTTGAGGGTTTTTGAGGGGATGTTGAGGGATTTTGGGTGGATTTTTAAGGGATTTTGGGTGGAATTTTGGTGGATTTTGGGGGTCCCGGGTAATTTGGGGAGGGGTCTCACCCCTTTTTTCCCCCCTCCCCCCCCAGAAGGATGCCCTGAGCCGCGAGAGCCTCGTGGTGTGAGCGGGACCCCTCCCCAAAAACCACAAAAAACACCCCAAATTCCGGCATTTTCCCAAAATTCCGGGATTTCCACCCAAAATTTTGGGATCCCCCCCAAATCTGGGGATTTTTCCCCCTCAGCTCCGTTGGATTTTGGGGTCATTTCGGGGCTTTTTGGTGCCTTGTTTTTTTTACGAATTGGGGAGGGGTCGCTCCCCCTCCTCCCCTCCCCCCCCCCTGAAATTTGGGGTCAAATAAAGGATTTTAGAGAAAATGGGAGTGGATGACGTCATTGACCCGCCCGTGACGTCACTGGGGAGGGCGGGGGGATTTTGGGGTGATTTTGAGGGATTTGGGGGGATTTTGGGTGGATTTTGAGGGGATTTTTGAGGCATTTTGGGGGATTTGGGGGGATTTTGATGAATTTTGAGGGATTTTGGGGCATTTTGAGCGGATTTTGGGGGGATTTTGGGTGGATTTTGAGGGATTTTGAGGGATTTTGAGGAATTTTGGGGGGCCACACCCTTGACCCCGCCCACCGTGGGCGTGGCCTCGCTCTGATTGGCCGCGCCAGCAACGCGGAAGCGCCGCCGGAAGTAGCGGCGGAAGTGGGCGTGGTTTCGCCCCTTCCCATCAGCCCCCGCGGGCGCCAGGCCCGAGCCGCCCCCCCCCCTTCAGAAAAACCCCAAAAATTCCCGAATTTGCCCCAAAATTTGGGCGGGAAGCGCTCGGAAATCGCTGCCGGGAAGGGCCCGGCCCCCGGCGGCGCCGCCATGACGCTGTTCCACTTCGGCAACTGCTTCGCGCTCGCTTATTTCCCTTATTTCATCACCTACAAGTGCAGCGGCCTGTGAGGGACTGGGACAAACTGGGATGAACTGGGGGGGACTGGGAGGGACCGGGAGGGGGTTTGGGGTCACTGGGCTAAACTGGGAGGGACTGGGAGGGGTTAAAGGGGGAAAAAAGGGCGAAAAAAGAGTAAAAAATGGGGGGAAAATGGGGAAAAATGGGTTAAAAAGGGGATTGGGGGTTACTGGTTTGCACTGGGAGGGACTGGGAGGGGATTGGGGGGCACTGGGCTAAACTGGGAGGGACTGGGAGGGGTTTGAGGGGGAAAAATGGGTTAAAAAAAGGTTAGAAATGGGTTGGGGGTTACTGGTTTGTACTGGGAGGGGACTGGGAGGGACTGGAGAGGACTGGGAAGGAACTGGGACTAACTGGGAGGGACTGGGAGGGGATTTAGGGGCACTGGGAGGGACTGGGATGAACTGGGAGGGACTGGGAGAGAATTGGGATGAACTGGGAGCAACTGGGATGGGACTGGCACAAACTGGGATAAACTGGGAAGGGATTGGGATGGATTTAACTGGTCCAAACTGGGTCCATACTGGGTCCAAACTGGCCCAAACTGGTCCAAACTGGGTCCAAACTGGCCCATACTGGCCCATACTGGGTCCAAACTAGTCCAAACTGGGTCCAAACTGGCCCAAACTGGGTCCAAACTGGCCCAAACTGGGTCCAAACTGGCCCATACTGGCCCAAACTGGCCCATACTGGCCCATACTGGGTCCAAACTGGTCCAAACTGGGTCCAAACTGGTCCAAACTGGCCCAAACTGGCCCATACTGGGTCCAAACTGGTCCAAACTGGGTCCAAACTGGTCCAAACTGGGTCCAAACTGGTCCAAACTGGGTCCAAACTGGGCCAAACTGGCCCAAACTGGTCCAAACTGGGTCCAAACTGGCCCAAACTGGTCCAAACTGGTCCAAACTGGCCCAAACTGGCCCATACTGGCCCAAACTGGCCCAAACTGGCCCAAACTGGTCCGTACTGGTCCGTACTGGGCAGGTCCGAGTACTGCGCTTTCTGGCGCTGCGTCCAGGCCGGAGCCACCTACGTCCTGGTGCAGCTGGGCAAGGTAAAACCCAAAATCCCCAAAATCCGCCCAAAATCCGCCCAAAATCCCCCAAAATTCACCCGAAATTCACCCAAAATTCACCCGAAATTCACCTGAAATTCACCCAAAATTCACCCAAAATTCACCCAAAATTCACCCAAAATTCACCTGAAATTCACCTGAAATCACCCAAAATTCACCAAAAAACCCCAAAACCACCCAAAATCCCCCAAAATTCACCTGAAATTCACCCAAAATTCAGCTCAAATTCCCCAAAATTCACCCAAAATCAGCCCAAATTCAGCTGAAATTCACCTGAAATTCACCCAAAATTGGCCCAAAATTCACCCGAAATTCACCTGAAATTCACCCAAAATTCAGCTGGGCAATGCGGAAAAATCAGCCAAAATCAGCTGAAATTCACCCAAAATTCACCTGAAATTCAGCTGAAATCACCCAAAATTCAACGGCAAAGTGGCCAAAAATTCACCCAAAATCCCCCAAAATTCACCCAAAATTCACCTGAAATTCACCCAAAATTCAGCTGAAATTCACCCAAAATTCACCCAAAATTCACCTGAAATCACCCAAAACCCAACTGGGCAAGGTGGGCTAAAAATCACCCAAAATCACCCAAAATTCACCCGAAATCGCCTGAAATTCACCCAAAATCCAATGGGAGCCCCGAAATTCACCTGGGGGACCCAAAATGACCCAAAATTCACTTGAAGCCACCCAAAATCCACCTGGCCCAAAATCCACCTGGAAGCTTCAAAATTCACCCAAAACCCCCCAAAATTCACCCAAACCCCCCCAAAATTCACCTGCAAAATCACCCAAAATCCCCCAGAATTCACCCAAATTCCAACTGGGGCAAAACCACCCGAAATTCACCCAAAATCGTCCAAAATTCACCCAAAATTCACCTGAAACCACCCAAAATCCCCTTGGAGACCCCAAATTCCAACTGAGAGACCCCAAAATTCACCCAAAACCCCCCAAAATTCACCCAAAATTCACCTGAAATCACCCAAAATTCAGCTGGCAAGCGGGGCAGAAATCACCCAAAATGCCCCAAAATTCGCCCAAAACCCCCCAAAATTCACCCAAAATCCCCCAAAATTCACCCAAAATCCCCCAAAATTCACCCAAAACCACCTGAAATTCACCCAAAATCACCCAAAATTCACCCAAAATTCCCACCCCAAATTCACAGAACCCCAAAATCCCCCAAAATTCACCCCAAATCCCCCAAAATCCACCCAAAACCCCCCAAAATCCCCCCAAATCCCCCCAAAACCCCCCAAATTCACCCCAAATCCCTCACCTCTCCCCTCCCCCCCCCCCAAATGCTGTTTTTGGCCACTTTTTTCCCCACCACCCCACACCTGAGTCGACCCAAAATCCCCCAAATTCACCCCAAAAATCCCCCGCAATCCCCAAATTCCCCTTAAATCCCCCCCCAAAAATCCCCGAATTCCCCCCAAAATTCCCCATAATCCCCTAAATTCCCCTTTTTTCTCCCCAAATTCCCCTTTCTTCTCCCTAAATTCCTCTTAAATCTCCCCCAAAATCCCCCAAATTCACCCCAAAATTCCCTAAAACCCCTCAATCCCCAAATTCCCCTTTTTCCCCCCAAAATCCCCCTTAAATCCCCCCCAAATGCCCCCAAATCCCCCCCAAAATCCCCCAAAATTCCCCCAAAATCCCCTTCAATCCCCTCAATCCCCAAATTCCCCTTTTTTCCCCTAAATCCCCCCAAACTTCCCCAAAATCCCCTTTTCTCTCTCCCCCAAATCCTCCAAAATTCCCCTTTTTTCTCCCCCAAAATTCTCCTTTTTCCCCTTTAAATCCCCCAAATCTCCCCCATTTCTCCCCCCAGTCCCCCCCAAACTCCCATTTTTCCCAAAACCCCCGTTTTTTCCCCCAAATCCCCCCCAAACTTCCCCAAAATCCCCTTTTTTTCCTCCAAATCCCCCCCAAATCCCCTCAAAATCCCCCTTTTTCCCCCCTTTTTTTCCCCAAATCCTCCCAAAATTCCCCATTTTTTTCCCCCAAATCTCCTTTAAATGCCCTTTTAAATCCCCCCAACCCTCCCCAAATCCCCCTTTTTTCCCCCAAAATCCCCCAAAATCCCCCAAATCTTCCCAAAATCCCCCCCAAAATTCCCCTTTTTTCCCCTCCAAATCCCCCCAAATCCCCCCAAACCCTCTCAAATCCCCGTTTTTCCTCCCCAAATCTCCCCCGTTCCCCCCCAGATTTTCCCAATCCCCCCCAAACCCCCCAATTTTTCCCAAAATTCCCGTTTTTTGCCCCAGGAATTCCTCAGGGCCACGGTGGACGCGGCCGATTTGGGGGGGCTGCAGCTGGCCCTGGGCCGGGGCGGGGGCAGGGGCGAGCTGCGGATCCTCGTGGCCGCCCTGGGCTGGGCCAGCGCCGAGCTGCTCACGGCCAGGTGGGAATTCCCAAAGTTTGGGGGAAATTCGGGAATTTTTGGGGAGGTTTGGGGAAATTTTAGGAATTTTTTGGGAATTTTCTGGGATTTTTTTCGAATTTTTTCGGATTTTTTTTGAATTTTTTAGCGTTTTTTTTGGGGAGTTTTTGGGGAGTTTTTGGGGAGTTTGGGGGAGTTGGGAGGGGTTGGGATAAGTGGAAATTCCCAAAATTTGTGGGAAATTCTTGGGAATTTTTTGGGAATTTATGGGATTTTAAAAAAATTTTTTTATTATTTTTTTGGGACTTTTTATGGATTTTTTACGCAACTTTTGAGAGGTTTTTGGTGATAAAAGAGAATTTTGGAGGTGTTCGGGACAGGTGGGAATTCCAGGAACTTTGGGAAATTTTTGGGAAACTTTTGGGATTTTTTTGGGAATTTTTGGGGATTTTTTTTCCCATTTTTTATGGATTTTTGGGGGATTTTGGGCCATTTCTGAGGGCCCTGGGCCGGGGCGGGGGCAGGGGCGAGCTGCGGATCCTCGTGGCCGCCCTGGGCTGGGCCAGCGCCGAGCTGCTCACGGCCAGGTGGGAAATTTAAGGGAATTCCAGGCAATTTGGGAATTTTTGGGGAATTTTTGGGAATTTTTTGGGATTTTTAAGGATTTTTTTTCAATTTTTTAGGATTTTTTTTGAATTTTTTATGGATTTTTTGGCGAATCTTCGGGGTGTTCGGGGGGAGTTTGGGGACTTTGGACCAGGTGGAAATTCCCAAAATTTTGGGAATTCTTGGGAATTTTTAGGGATTTTTTTTTTTAATTTTTTTCGAATTTTTGGCGATTTTTTGTGGATTTTTGCGGAATTTTTGAAGGGTTTGGGGGGGAAAAAGTGAATTTGGGGGGGGTTCAGAACAGGGGAGAATTCTGGAAATTGTGGGAATTTTTTGGGAATTTTTTGGGAATTTTTGGGATTTTTTAATAAATTTTTTGGGATTTTTAATGCAATTTTTGGGGGTTTTTTGGTGTAAAAAGACAATTTGGAGGGCTTTGGGACAGGTGGGAATTCCAGGAATTTTGGGAAACTTTGGGAATTTTTTGGGATTTTTTTTTTTTTTTTTGGGGACATTTTTGGGGTGTTTTTTGGGATTTTTTTGATTTGTGGTGATTTTGGGGTGAATTGTGGCGATTTTGGGGTGAATCCGGGGCATTTTGGGTAATTCTGGCGATGTTGGGGTGAATTGTGGCGATGTTGGGGTGAATTGTGGCGATTTTGGGGTGAATTTGGGGTGAATTGTGGCGATTTTGGGGTGAATTTTGGGGATTTGTAGCGATTTTGGGGCGAATTGTGGCAATTTTGGGGTGAATTGTGGCGATTTTGGGGTGAATTTGGGGCGAATTGTGGCAATTTTGGGGTGAATTGTGGCGATTTTGGGGCGAATTGTGGCGATTTTGGGGTGAATTTTGGGGATTTGTGGCGATTTTGGGGCGAATTGTGGCGATTTTGGCTCCCCAGGTGCGTCCCGCTCTGGGTGGGGGCGCGGGGGGTGGAGTTCGATTGGAGGCACCTGCAGATGGGGCTGGACTCCAACATCAGCCTGGTGAGACTGGGGGAACTGGGAGCACTGGGAGGCACTGGGAGGCACTGGGAACAAACTGGGGGGGACTGGGAGGGACTGGGATGGACTGGGAGGGGATTTGGGGGGACTGGGAGGGACTGGGATGAACTGGGAGGGACTGGGAGGCACTGGGAGGGGACTGGGATAAACTGGGAGGGGACTGGGAGGGGATTGGGGTCACTGGGAGGGACTGGGAGGGGACTGGGAGGCACTGGGAGGGACTGGGAGGGGACTGGGAGGAACTGGGAATAAACTGGGGGGGACTGGGAGGGACTGGGAGAGCATTTGGGGTCACTGGGAGGGACTGGAACAAACTGGGAGGCACTGGGAGGGGACTGGGAGGGACTGGGAGGGGACTGGTTTGTACTGGGGGTCACTGGTGTGTAACTGGTGTGTAACTGGTTTGCACTGGGATGGCACTGGGAGGTTCCCAGTGGGTCCATACTGGAGTTAACCGGTTTATACTGGTCTGTACTGGTTCATACTGGTTCATACTGATTTATGCTGATTTATACTGGTCCATACTGGTCCATACTGGTCCATACTGGTCCGTACTGGTTTATACTGGTCCATACTGGTGTTCCAGGTGCGCCACGTGGCGGCGGCCGCTCTCCTCTGGGCCTCGGGGCGCCACGACCTCCCCCCACCCCTGCGGCTGCCCCTGGGGGGGCTCCTGGCGGCGGCGGCCTACGAGGGGTTCCTGACCGGGTATGGGGGAGGGGCGGGGTCCTGGGGGTGGGGGAGGGGAATTGGAGAGGGGTCCTGAAGTGGGGGAGGGGCTGGGGGATGAGAGGGGGGCGGGGTCCTGGGGGTGGGGGAGGGGCTGGGAATGGTGGGGGAGGGGAATTGGAGAGGGGCCTTGGGGGTGGGGGGAGGGGCTGGGGGGGAGTGAAGTGGGGGAGGGGAACGGAGGCAGAGCCTGGGAATTGGGGGAGGGGTCTCTGAGGAAAAGGGGGCAGGGCTTAGAAATTTGGGGGAGGAGTTTTTTAAAAAGTGGGCGTGGTCTGGGAATTGGGGGAGGGGTCTCTGGGGGAAAAGGGGCGTGGCCTGTGGATTTGGGGGAGGGGCCTCTGGGAAAAGTGGGCGGGGCCTGGGAATTTGGGGGATCTCTAGAAAAGTGGGTGGAGCCTGGGAATTGGGGGAGGGGTCTCATAAAAGTGGGCGGAGCCTGGAAATTTGGGGGAGGGGCCTCTCAGAAAACTGGGCGGAGTCCAACAACCCCTGGGCGTGGCCTGAAGTGGGCGTGGCTTCACTGGGTGTGAGGGCGGCGCAGTTTCGATTCAGGGCGTGGCCTCCGTGGGCGTGGCCGCTGACGCCCCGCCCCCTTTCCTCTGTGTCTCCTCCCCCAGGTGGGCGGGGCAGGCGCTGGGGCTCGGGGCCTGGGGGGCGCTGGGGCTGCGGGCGCTGGGGGCGGCCGCCCTGGGGCTGGGGGCGCTCCGGCTGCTGGTGCCCCTGCTGCCCCCGCCCTGAGCCCCGCCCCGGGCACACCTGGGCACACCTGGGAGCACCTGGGCACACCTGGGATACACCTGGGCACACCTGGGATGCCAGAGCCACCTGGAGGCACCTGGGGGCGTCTGGGACACACCTGGGCACACCTGGGATACACCTGGGCACACCTGGGTACACCTGGAGGCACCTGGGACACACCTGGGTACACCTGGGACATACACCTGGATACACCTGGGATACACCTGGGAGTGCGAGCACCTGGAGGCACCTGGATGCACCTGGGACACACCTGGAAGCATCTGGGACACACCTGGGCACACCTGGGGGCACCTGGGCACACCTGGGAGCACCTGGGCACACCTGGGAGTGCCCAGAGCTCACCTGGAGGCACCTGGAGGCGTCTGGGACACACCTGGGCACACCTGGGGGCACCTGGGGTGCCCGAGTTCACCTGGATACACCTGGGACACACCTGGAAGCATCTGGGATACACCTGGGCACACCTAGGCACACCTGGGATACACCTGGAGGTGCCTAAGTCCCTGGAGGTCACCTGAGCACACCTGGGCACACCCGGAGGCACCTGGAGGTCTGGGATACACCTGGGCACACCTGGGTACCTGGAGCTGCCCAGAGTTCACTTGGACACACCCGGGGGCACCTGGGCACACCTGGAGGTGCCTAAGTGCTCCTGGAGGTCACCTGGGAGCACCTGGGCACACCTGGGAGCACCTGGATGCACCTGGGGGCGACCAGAGCTCACCTGGAGGCACCTGGAGGCGTCTGGGCACACCTGGGCACACCTGGGATACACCTGGAGGTGCCTGGGTGCTCCTGGAGGTCACCTGGGCACACCTGCAGGTGCCCAAAATTCACCTGGAGGCACCTGAGTGCACCTGGAGGCGACCAGAGCTCACCTGGGCACACCTGGAGGTGCCTGGAGCTGCCCAGAGTTCACTTGGACACACCCGGGGGCACCTGGAGGTGCCCAGAGTTCACCTGGATGCACCTGGAGGTGCCTGGAGGTGCCCAAAATTCACCTGGGCACACCTGGGCACACCTAGGAGCACCTGGAGGCACCTGGGGGTGACCAGAGTTCACCTGGAGGCGTCTGGGATACACCTGGGCACACCTGGGATACACCTGGAGGTGCCCAAAATTCGCTTGGGCACACCTGGATGCTCCTGGATGCTCTTGGGCACACCTGGGAGCACCTGGAGGCGACCAGAGTTCACCTGGACACACCTGGAGGTGCCCAAAATTCACCTGGGGGCACCTGGAGGTGCCCAGAGTTCACCTGGATGCTCCTGGATGCTCTTGGGCACACCTGGGACACACCTGGGTGCTTCTGTGTGTCTCTTTGGAGGTCCCAGGTGTGCCCAGGTGTGCCCAGGTGTGCCCCGCCCCCAGCCCCGCCCCCAGCCCCGCCCCGAGCTCAATAAACGCACCTGGGCGCACCTGGAGGAGTCACCTGTGTCTTTATTTTGGGGATAAAACGAGAGTTTGGGGAGGGGGATGGGCGGGATTTGGGTGTCTGGGGGGGAGGGGCTGGGGGGGCTCAGGTGAGTCCAGGTGAGTTTGGGGGGGTCTCAGGTGAGTTTGGGGGACCCCAGGTGAATTCAGGTGAGTCCAGGGGGTCTCAGGTGAGTCCTAAAGGGGTCTTAGGTGAGTCCAGTTGAATTTTGGGGGGTCCCAGGTGAGTTCCGGGTAAATTCAGGTGAGTTTAGGGGATCCCAGGTGAGTTCCAGGTGAGTTTGGGGGGGTCCCAGGTGAGTTTTGGGGTCCCAGGTGAGTTCAGGTGAGTCCCAGGTGAGTTTGGGGGTCCCAGGTGAGTTCCAGGTGAGTTCTGGGGGGTCCCAGGTGAGTTTTGGGGGGTCCCAGGTGAGTTCCAGGTGAGTTCCAGGTGAGTTCAGGTGAGTTTGGGGGTCCCAGGTGAGTTCCAGGTGAGTTTGGGGGTCCCAGGTGAGTTCCAGGTGAGTTTGGGGGGTCCCAGGTGAGTCTGGGGGGTCCCAGGTGAGTTCCAGGTGAGTTCCAGGTGAGTTCCAGGTGAGTTTGGGGGGTCCCAGGTGAGTTCCAGGTGAGTTCCGGGGGCTCTCTCAATAATAAAGCTCCCGGTCCCACCAACCTGGAGGGGGAGAAAAAACCACACTGGGGGGGGCAGAGCCCAGGTACCCCCCCGCTGCCCCCAGGTGCCCCCCAGGTGTGCCCAGGTGTGCCCTGACCCCCCCAGGTGCCCCCCAGATGTGTCCAGGTGGCCCCAAGTCCCTCCCCAAATGTGCCCAGGTGTGGCTTCCCCCCCCCAGGTGCCCCCAGCCATCCCCAGGTGCCCCCCAGGAGCCCCCCAGGTGTGCCCAGGTGTGCCCAGGTGTGCCCAGGTGTGCCCAGGTGCCCCCCAGGTGCTCCCCAGACACCCCCAGCTTCCCCAGGTACCCCAGGTGTCTCCAGGTGCCCCCAGGTGTCCCAATTCCCCCCCAGGTGTGCCCAGGTGCCCCCCTAGACTCCCCCAGCCATCCCAGGTGCCCCCAGGTGTGCCCAAACCCCCCCAGGTGTGCCCAGATGTCCCCAGGTGCCCCCAGGTGCTCCCAGGTGCCCCCCAGGCTCCCCCAGGCACCCCCAGCTGCCCCCCAGGTGTGTCCCCCCAGGTGCCCCCAGGTGTGCCCAGGTGCCCCCCAGGTGCTCCCAGGTACCCCCAGGAACCCCCCAGGTGTGCCCAGGTGTGCCCAGGTGCCCCCAGATGCCCCCCAGGTGTGCCCAGGTGTGCCCAGGTGCCCCCAGACCCCCCCAGGTGCCCCCAGGTGCCCCAGGTGCCCCCAGTACCCCCCCAGGTGCCCCCCAGGTGTGCCCGTGCCCCCAGGCCCCCCCAGGTGCCCCCAGTGCCCCCAGGTGCCCCCAGGTGCCCCCAGCTGCCCCCCAGGTGCCCCCAGGTGTGCCCAGGTGTGCCCAGGTGCCCCCAGGTGCCCCCAGACCCCCCCAGGTGCCCCCAGACCCCCCCAGGTGTGCCCAGGTGTGCCCAGGTGTGCCCAGGTGTGCCCAGGTGTGTCACGCACTCCCCGGGTGCCGCCGCACTCCGAGTTTCCGGATCTCGTCGTAGATGAGGATGAGGAGGCCGAAGGGCATCGGCACCAACCACCACTGGAACCTGGGGGAGGGGAGGGGAGGGGGGGTTCCAGGTGTGCCCAGGTGTGCCCAGGTGTGGACCCCAGCTGTGTGGTCCCAGGTGGGTGAGGGGCCCAGGTAACATCCCAGGTGTGCCCAGGTGTGTTTGGGGAGTGCCCAGGTGTTCAGGAGGTTCCCAGGTGTTCAGGGAGGGGTCCCAGGTGTGTTTGGGGGTCCCCCAGGTGTGTTCAGGGGGTCTCAGGTGTGTTCAGGGGTTCCCAGGTGCGCAGGGAGGGGTCTCAGGTGTGTTCGGGGGGTCCCAGGTGTGTCCAGGTGGTCCCAGGTGTGTTCAGGGCCCCCCAGGTGTGTTCAGGGGTTCCCAGGTGTGCGGGGAGGGGTCTCAGGTGTGTTTGGGGGCCCCCAGGTGTGCCCAGGTGTGTTCAGGGGCTCCCAGGTGCGCAGGGAGGGGTCCCAGGTGTGCCCAGGTGTGTTCAGGGCCCCCCAGGTGTGTTCAGGGCCCCCCAGGTGTGTTCAGGGGCCCCCCAGGTGTGTTCAGGGCTCCCAGGTGTGTTCAGGGCCCCCCAGGTGTGTTCAGGGCCCCCCAGGTGTGTTCAGGGGGCTCCCAGGTGCGCAGGGAGGGGTCTCAGGTGTGCCCAGGTGTGCCCAGGTGTGCTCAGGTGTGCCCAGGTGTGCCCAGGTGCGCTCAGGGCTCCCAGGTGCAGGGCACACCTGATGGGCATGAAGTTGAAGACGTTGGGCATCCCCGGGCAGTAGCAGAGGAAGCAACCGATGGACACCTGGAACACAATGGCCACCACCAGGATCCGGTTCCTGCCAAAGGAACACACCTGTGACACCTGTGTGACACCTGTGTGACACACCTGTGATACTTGTGTGACCTGTAACAGCTATAACACCTGTAACACCTGTGTGACACACCTGTGTGACACACCTGTGATACCTGTGTGACACACCTGTGACACCTGTAACAGCTATAACACCTGTGATACCTGTGTGACACACCTGTGTGACCTGTAACAGCTATAACACCTGTGATACCTGTGTGACACACCTGTGTGACCTGTAACACCTGTGCTACCTGTGCTATCACCTGTAACACCTGTGTGACACACCTGTGATACTTGTGTGACACACCTGTGACACACCTGTGACACCTGTGCTATCACCTGTGACACCTGTGACACCTGTAACAGCTATAACACCTGTGATACCTGTGCTATCACCTGTGTGACACACCTGTAACACCTGTGACACCTGTGTGACACCTGTGTGACCTGTAACAGCTATAACACCTGTGATACCTGTGTGACACACCTGTAACACCTGTGTGACACACCTGTGTGACACACCTGTAACACCTGTGACACCTGTGTGACACACCTGTGTCACCTGTAACACCTGTGCTACCTGTGCTATCACCTGTGACACCTGTGACACCTGTAACACCTCTGCTATCACCTATAACACTTGTAACACCTGGAACTGTGACACCTGGAACACGATGGCCACCACCAGGATCCGGTTCCTGTTGGACAAACACACCTGTGCTATCACGTGTGACACACCTGTGATACCTGTAACACCTGTGTGACACACCTGTAACACCTGTGCTATCACGTGTGACACACCTGTGATACCTGTAACACCTGTGTGACACACCTGTGACACACCTGTGCTACCTGTGCTATCACCTGTGTCACCTGTGATATCATCTCTGTCACCTGTAACAGCTATAACACCTGTGATACCTGTGTGACACACCTGTGATACTTGTGTGACACACCTGTGACACACCTGTGACACACCTGTGACACCTGTGCTATCACCTGTGACACCTGTGACACCTGTAACAGCTATAACACCTGTGACACCTGTGACACCTGTGTGACACACCTGTGACACCTGTGACACCTGTGTGACACCTGTGTGACCTGTAACAGCTATAACACCTGTGATACCTGTGTGACACACCTGTAACACCTGTGTGACACACCTGTGTGACACACCTGTAACACCTGTGTGACACACCTGTGTGACACACCTGTAACACCTGTGACACCTGTGTGACACACCTGTAACACCTGTGACACCTGTGTGACACACCTGTGTCACCTGTAACACCTGTGCTACCTGTGCTATCACCTGTGACACCTGTGACACCTGTAACACCTCTGCTATCACCTATAACACTTGTAACACCTGTAACTGTGACACCTGGAACACGATGGCCACCACCAGGATCCGGTTCCTGTTGGACAAACACACCTGTGCTATCACGTGTGACACACCTGTGATACCTGTAACACCTGTGTGACACACCTGTAACACCTGTGCTATCACGTGTGACACACCTGTGATACCTGTAACACCTGTGTGACACACCTGTGACACCTGTGCTACCTGTGTGACACACCTGTGATACCTGTAACACCTGTGTGACACACCTGTAACACCTGTGCTACCTGTGTGACACACCTGTGATACCTGTAACACCTGTGTGACACACCTGTGATACCTGTAACACCTGTGTGACACACCTGTGACACACCTGTGCTACCTGTGCTATCACCTGTGTCACCTGTGATATCATCTCTGTCACCTGTAACACCTATAACACCTGTGATACCTGTGACACCTTTCCACAACCACAGCCCCTGTGCCCGCCCATCCCAGGTGTGCCCAGGTGTGCCCAGGTGTGGGTGTGAACCCCAGGTGTGCCCAGGTGTCCCCCAGGTACCCAGCGCCCCCCACAGGGACACCCCATGTTTTCCACAGCACAGCCCCAGGTGTGCCCAGGTGTGCCCCAGGTGACCCCAGGTGTGCCCAGGTGTGCCCAGGTGTGCCCCACACCCCCCCCGGGTACCCAGGCCAACCCCCACACCCTGCCCCTCCAGGTGCCCCCAGGTGTGCCCAGGTGTGCCCAGGTGTGCCCCAGGTGTGCCCAGGTGTGCCCAGGTGTGCCCCAGGTACCGCAGCGCCCCCTGCTGGAGCAGGGACAGCCTCCGTGTTTTGCGGATGAGCCCCTGCCCCTCCAGGTGTGCCCAGGTGTGCCCAGGTGTGCCCAGGTGTGCCCAGGTGTGCCCAAGTGACCCCAGGTGTGCCCAGGTGTGCCCAGGTGTGCCCAGGTGCCCCCAGGTGCCCCCAGGTGCCCCCAGGTGTGCCCAGGTGTGCCCCAGGTACCCAGCGCCCCCTGCTGGAGCAGGGACCCGGCGCGTTTTGCGGTCAGCCCCTGCCCCTCCAGGTGCCCCCAGGTGTGCCCCAGGTGTGCCCAGGTGTGCCCCAGGTGTGCCCAGGTGTGCCCAGGTGTGCCCCAGGTGTGCCCAGGTGTGCCCCAGTACCGCAGCGCCCCCTGTGGACCAGGGACCCGCGTTTCACCCTCCCCCCAGGTGTGCCCCAGGTGTGCCCAGGTGTGCCCCAGGTGTGCCCAGGTGTGCCCCAGGTACCGCAGCGCCCCCTGCTGGAGCAGGGACAGCCGCGCGTTTTGCGGATCAGCCCCTGCCCCTCCAGGTGCCCCCAGGTGTGCCCAGGTGTGCCCAGGTGTGCCCCAGGTGTGCCCAGGTGTGCCCAGGTGTGCCCCAGGTACCGCAGCGCCCCCTGCTGGAGCAGGGACAGCCGGCGCGTTTTGCGGATCAGCACGTCGGCGATCTGGCACATCTCGATGCTGATGAAGAACACGGTGTAGCAGGTGAACTGCTGGTAGCGGCGCTGGGCGAAGGTCTGCGGGCACAGGTGAGCTCAGGTGAGCTCGGGTGAGCTCGGGACGAGCTCAGGTGAGTCTGGGGGGGCTCGGGAGGGGCTCAGGTGAGTCTGGGGGGGCTCAGGATGGGCTCAGGTGAGCTCAGGTGAGTCCAGGAGGGGCTATGGGGAGCTCAGGTGGGGCTCAGGTGAGCTCAGGTGGGGCTCAGGTGAGCTCAGGTGAGTCTGGGGGGCTCGGGAGGGGCTCAGGTGAGTCCAGGGGGCTCAGGTGAGCCGAGGTAAACTCAGGTGAGCTCGGGAGGGGCTCAGGAGGGGCTCAGGTGAGCTCAGGTGAGTCCAGGGGAGCTCAGGTGAGCCAAGGTAGAGTTCATGTGAGTCTGGTGGAGCTCATGTGAGTCTGGGGGGGTTCAGGTGAGCTCAGGAAGGGCTCAGGAGGGGCTCAGGTGATCCCAGGTGTGTCCCAGGTGATCCCAGGTGAGCCCAGGTAACCCCAGATGACCCCAGGTGACCCCAGGTGATCCCACGTGACCCCAGGCTACCCCCAGCTGACCCCAGATGACCTCCAGCTGATCCCAGGTGACCCCAGGTGTGCCCAGGTGTGCCCCAGCTGACCCCAGGTGAGCCCAGGTGTGCCCAGGTGAGCCGAGGCCACACCCACCCACTGCTGGCCGTAGCTGTCCTGCAGCTCCTGCTCGTGGGGGTCCTCCCAGCGCGGCCGCAGCCCCAGGACCAGCAGCGGCCACCAACCCTCCTGGGCCATGGCCACGAAGTAATCGGTGAAGCCGGCGAAGGATTGGATGGCACCTGGGGGGCGGGGACAGGTGAGGGGGACAGGTAAGGGGGGGGACAGGTGAGGGGGCGGGGAAGGTGAGGGGGGACAGGTGAGGGGACAGGTGAGGGGGCGGGGACAGGTGAGAGGGGAGGGGACAGGTGAGGGGGGCGGGGACAGGTGAGGGGGGCGGGGACAGGTGAGAGGGGAGGGGACAGGTGAGAGGGGCGGGGACAGGTGAGAGGGGCGGGGACAGGTGAGGGGGCGGGGACAGGTGAGGGGGCGGGGACAGGTGAGAGGGGACAGGTGAGGGGGCGGGGACAGGTGAGAGGGGCAGGGACAGGTGAGAGGGGCGGGGACAGGTGAGAGGGGCGGGGACAGGTGAGAGGGGACAGGTGGAGGGACTCAGGTGTACAAGGATTCAGGTGTGGGCAACCCAGGTAACCCCAAATCCAGGTAACCCCAAATCCAGGTGCGAGGGCACTCAGGTAACCCCAAATCCAGATAACCCCAGCCCCAGGTAACCCCAAACCCAGGTAACCCCAGCGCCAGGTGTGTAAGCACACAGGTAACCCCAAATCCAGGTGTGAGGGCACCCAGGTAACCCCAAACCCAGGTAACCCCAAACCCAGGTAACCCCAAACCCAGGTAACCCCAACCCCAGGTAACCCCAAACCCAGGTAACCCCAGCCCCAGGTGTTCAGGCACTCAGGTGTCCCCAGCCCCAGGTGTGCCACGCCCCCGGCCACGCCCCCGGCCACGCCCTCACCTATCTGGAAGTAGGAGTAGGCGGCCAGGGGCTCGTTGACCAATCGGTCGCGCCGGGGGTTCCGCGGCCGCAGGTGCATGATGTCGCTCTCGGCGCGCTCGTAGGCCAGCGACACCGAGGGGAACTGCGGGCACAGGTGAGACGGGCACAGGTGAGGCACAGGTGAGGCACAGATGTGCACAGGTGTGCCCCAGGTGTGCCCAGGTGAGCCCAGGTGTGCCCCAGGTGTGCCCCAGGTGAGCACAGGTGAGGCACAGGTGTGCCCAGGTGTGCCCCAGGTGTGCCCCAGGTGTACCCAGGTGTGCCCAGGTGAGCGCTAAAAGAGCTCCAAATGAGCCCCAGGTGAGCTCAGGTGTGCCCAGGTGTGCCCCAGGTGTGCCCCAGGTGAGCCCAGGTGAGCCCAGGTGAGCCCAGGGGAGCTCCACATGACTCCAGGTGTGCCCAGGTGCTCAAAGAGCTCCAGATGAGCCCCAAGTGATCCCAGGTGTGCCCAGGTGAGCTCTAGGAGAGCTCAAAATGAGCCCCAGGTGTGCCCAGGTGCCCCCAGGTGACCCCAGGTGCCCCCAGGTGTGCCCAGGTGAGCTCCAGGTGAGCTCCAGGTGATCCCAGGTGTGCCCCAGGTGCCCCCAGATGACCCCAGGTGCCCCAGGTGCCCCCAGCTGACCCCCAGCTGTGCCCAGATGACCCCCAAGTGACCCCAGGTGTGCCCAGGTGAGCTCCAGGTGCCCCCAAGTGACCCCAGATGACCCCAGCTGCCCCCAGGTGCCCCCAGGTGTGCCCAGATGACCCCAGCTGACCCCCAGGTGTGCCCAGGGGTGCCCAGATGACCCCAGCTGTGCTCAGCTGACCCCCAGGTGACCCCCAGCTGACCCCCAGGTGCCCCCAGGTGCCCCCAGGTGCCCCCAGGTGCCCCCAGGTGCGCCCAGGTGCCCCCAGGTGTGCCCAGGTGCCCCCAGGCGCCCCCAGGTGCCCCCAGGTGTGCCCAGGTGCGCTCACGATGTCGGTGCAGAGCTCGATGAAGAGGATGGTGATGCAGCCCAGGGGCAGGGGCACGCTGGCTGTGATGTAGATCAGGTACGGCGTCAGCTCGGGGATGTTCTTGGTCAGGGTGTAGGCGATGGATTTCTTCAGGTTGTCGAAAATCAGCCGCCCTGGGGTGGGGGAGAGGGGAGAAAACAGTCTGAGGAAAGTTAAAAATACCCCAAAAAACAGGCAAAAAACCAAAAAACGCCGCCAGAAACAAAAAAAAAAAAAAAAAAACGCCCCAAAAAAAGGCCGCAAAACGCCCCAAAAAACAAAACGAACGAACAAAAAAAACCCCGAAAAACCCACCCAAAAAAACACCATAAAACCCCCAAAAAAGCCCAAAAAAACCCCACAAAAGACACACAAAAAACTCCAAAAAAAAAACCCCCCAAAAACTCAAAAAAACCCCCAAAAATCCCCCCAAAACCCCCACAAAAATTTAAAAAAAAACGAAAAAAAACTCAAAAACCCCCAAAAACCCAATTTCCCCAATAATTCCCCCACCCAATCCCTCCGTCCACCCCTGGAGTCACCCATGGGTGCTGCCCCCTCATCCTGCTGGTCACCCATGGGTGCTGACCCCACCCTCACCCTGCTGGTCACCCATGGGTGCTGACCCTCACCCTGCTGGTCACCCATGGGTGCTGACCCTCACCCCCACCCACACCCTCACCCTCTGGTCACCCATGGGTGCTGACCCTCACCCTGCTGGTCACCCATGGGTGCTGACCCTCACCCTGCTGGTCACCCATGGGTGCTGACCCTTCACCCTCACCCTGCTGGTCACCCATGGGTGCTGACCCTTCACCCTCACCCTGCTGGTCACCCATGGGTGCTGACCCTCACTCTTCTGGTCACCCATGGGTGCTGACCCTTCACCCTCACCTGCTGGTCAACCATGGGTGCTGACCTCACCTCACCCTCTGGTCACCCATGGGTGCTGACCCTCACCCTCACCCTCTGGTCACCCATGGGTGCTGACCCTCACCCTCACCCTGCTGGTCACCCATGGGTGCTGACCCTCACCCTGCTGGTCACCCATGGGTGCTGACCCTCACCCTGCTGGTCACCCATGGGTGCTGACCCCTCACCCTCACCCTGCTGGTCACCCATGGGTGCTGACCCTCACCCTCACCCTGCTGGTCACCCATGGGTGCTGACCCTCACTCTTCTGGTCACCCATGGGTGCTGACCCTTCACCCTCACCCTGCTGGTCACCCATGGGTGCTGACCCTTCACCCTCACCCTGCTGGTCACCCATGGGTGCTGACCCCTCACCCTCACCCTGCTGGTCACCCATGGGTGCTGACCCTTCACCCTCACCCTGCTGGTCACCCATGGGTGCTGACCCTTCACCCTCACCCTGCTGGTCACCCATGGGTGCTGACCCCTCATGACCCCTCACCCTGCTGGTCACCCATGGGTGCTGCCCCCTCACCCCCAGTGTCACCCATGGGTGCTGCCCCTCACCCTGCTCCACGCCGGTGACGATGGAGGCGAAGTTGTCGTCCAGCAGGATCATGTCGGCCGCGTTCTTGGCGGCGTCGGAGCCGGCGATGCCCATGGCCACGCCGATGTCGGCCTTCTTCAGCGCCGGCGAGTCGTTGACGCCGTCCCCTGTCACGGCCACGATGGCGCCCTGGGGGCGTCGGGGTGTTGGGGGTTTTGGGGGGTTTTGGGGGTTTTGGGGATGTTGGGGTTTTGGGGACGTTTGGGGTTTTGGGGACATTTGGGATGTTGGGGGCTGTTGGGGATGTTGGAGGTTTTGGGGGTTTTGGGGACACTGGGGGACGTTGGGGGACATTGAGGGTTTTGGGGACGTTGGGGGGGGTTGAGGGTGTTGGGGGTTTTGGGGGATTTTTGGGGACGTTTGGGACATTTGGGATGTTGGGGGATGTTGGGGGTTTTGGGGGTTTTGGGGACATTTGGGACACTGGCGGATATTGGGGTTTTGGGGACGTTGATGCCGTCCCCGGTCACGGCCACGATGGCGCCCTGGGGGTGTGGGAAGTTCAGGTTTGGGGGGTTTTGGGTACATTTGGGGGTTTTGGGGACATTTGGGACACTGGGGACGTTGGGGGGCGTTGGGGAATGTTGGGGACAACGTGGACATTTTGGACACTGGGAGATATTTGGGATATTGGGTGTTTTGGGGACATTTGGGACATTTGGGACATTGGGGGATATTGGGGTTTTGGGGACGTTGGGGGCGTTGACGCCGTCCCCTGTCACGGCCACGATGGCGCCCTGGGGGGCATTGGGGTGTTGGGGGTTTTGGGGGGTTTTGGGGACATTTGGGATGTTGGGGGCTGTTGGGGATGTTGGAGGTTTTGGGGGTTTTGGGGACACTGGGGGACGTTGGGGGACATTGAGGGTTTTGGGGATGTTGGGGGAGGTTGAGGGTGTTGGGGGTTTTGGGGGGTTTTGGGGACATTTCAGACATTTGGGACATTGGAGGACGTTGAGAGTGTTGGGGGCGTTGGGGGATGTTGGGGGTTTTGGGGACAATGTGGGCATTTGGGACACTGGGGGATATTGGGAGTTTTGGGGACACTGGGGGGCGTTGGGGGACATTGGGGGTTTTGGGGACGTTGGGGGAGGTCGAGGGCGTTGGGGGGCGTTGGGGGTTTTGGGGACATTGGGGATGTTGGGGGGTTTTGGGGGGCATTGGGGGTTTTGGGGACATTTGGGACATTTGGGATGTTGGGGGGTGTTTGGGGGCGTTGGAGATTTTGGGGGTCTTGGGGTCGTTGGGGGACGTTGGGGGGTTTTGGGGACATTTGGGACTTTGGGGGATGTTGAGGGTTTTGGGGACCTTGGGACAATGGGGACATTTGGGGGGTTTTGGGGACATTTGGGGGATTTTTGGGGAGAGTTGGGGGGTTTTGGGGACATTTGGGGGACATCAGAAAGACCTCGAGGCCGTTGGGGACATCAACTGGGGACATTCCCACAGTGACCCCCCCAACGTCCCCAAAATCCCCCCAAAATCCCCAAAATCCCCCTAAAATCCCCAAAATCCCCCCGAAATCCCCCTAAAATCCCCAAAATCCCCCCGAAATCCCCGAAATCCCCCCGAAATCCCCAAAATCCCCCCGAAATCCCCACCAGGCGCTGGCAGCTCTCGACGATGACGAGTTTCTGCTGCGGCGACGTCCTGGCAAAAACCATCTCGGGGTGGGTCCGGAGCAGCTCCTCGAGGGTCCCCGGGGTCATCGCGGCCAGCTCGGAGCCGGTGACCACCCGCGCCCGCGCCTGCCTGCCCGGGGGCACGGGGTCACTGCTGGGCGGTCATCGCCCCTTTGGGGTCACTCCTGGGTGGCCACCACCCCTTTGGGGTCACTGCTGGGTGGTCATCGCCCCTTTGGGGTCACTGCTGGGTGGTCACCGCCCCTTTGGGGTCATGGGGTCACTGCTGGGTGGTCACCGCCCCTTTGGGGTCACTGCTGGGTGGTCATCACCCCTTTGGGATCATGGGGTCACTGCTGGGTGGTCATCGCCCCTTTGGGGTCACTCCTGGGTGGTCATTGCCCCTTTGGGGTCACTGCTGGGTGGTCATCACCCCTTTGGGGTCATGGGGTCACTCCTGGGCGGTCATCGCCCCTTTGGGGTCATGGGGTCACTGCTGGCCAGTGGTCATCACCCCTTTGAGGACGTGCCTGGGTGGCCACCACCCCTTTGGGGACACTGGGACGTGTCTGGCCAGTGGCCACCACCCCATTGGGGTCACACCTGGGTGGTCACCACCCCATTGGGGTCACACCTGGGTGGCCACTACCCCTTTGGGGGTCACACCTGGGTGGTCACCACCCCATTGGGGTCACACCTGGGTGGCCACCACCCCACTGGGGTCACACCTGGGTGGTCACCACCCCCTCGGGGCCACGGGGCCGTACCTGGGGTCCACCTGCTCGAGGGGCAGCCGCAGGCGCGCGGCCACGTCCTCGGGGGTCTCGCTGCCCTCGGAGATGATGCCCACTGCGGCCGCGATGGCCTTGGCCGTGATGGGGTGGTCACCGGTCACCATGATGACCTGTGGGCACGGCGGCGTCACCGGGGGCTCTGCCGGACCCTGGGGCGCCCACAGGGCTCCGGCCACGGACGTCACCCGTTGGTGTCCACCCAGTGTCCACTCAATGTCCACTCAATGTCCAGTGTCCACCCAATGTCCCCTTGGTGTCCCCCAGTGTCCACCCAATGTCCACCCAATGTCCACTCAATATCCACCCAATGTCCCCTCGGTGTCCACCCAATGTCCACTCAATGTCCAGTGCCCACCCAATGTCCCCTTGGTGTCCACTGATGTCCACCCAACGTCCACCCAATGTCCCCTTGGTCTCCACCCAATGTCCACCCAATGTCCACTCAATGTCCCCTCAGTGTCCACCCAATGTCCACCCAATGTCCCCTTGGTGTCCCCCAGTGTCCACCCAATGTCCACTCAATGTCCACCTGGCGTTCCCTCAGTGTCCCCACACCCCTCAGTGTCGCAAATGTCCCCGTTGACCCACTGACCCCACTGACCCCACTGACCCCGCTGACCCCACTGACCCCACTGACCCCACTGACCCCGCTGACCCCACTGACCCCAGCCCCGCTGCCCCGTACCCTGATGCCCGCTGTCCGGCACTGACCCCGCTGACCCCGCTGACCCCTACCCTGATGCCCGCTGTCCGGCACTGACCCCGCTGACCCCTGATGACCCCACTGACCCCAATGACCCCACTGACCCCTACCCTGATGCCCGCTGACCCCCCGATGACCCCGCTGACCCCTACCCTGATGCCCGCTGTCCGGCACTGACCCCTGACCCCTGACCCCTGACCCCTACCCTGATGCCCGCTGTCCGGCACTTGCGCACGGCCTGGGGCACGGTGGCCCGGGGGGGGTCGATGAGAGCCACGAGCCCGGCGAAGCAAAGGCCCTGGGCGAGCTCGGGCAGCGCCTCGGGGTCCGTCCCGGGCGGCACCGTCCCGGCGGGCAGCCAGCGGCAGCAGAACCCTGCGGGGTTTGGGGTGAAATCGGGGGAAATTGGGAAAAAATGGCGAAAAAATGGGAAAAATGGTGAAAAATGGCAAAAAATGGCAAAAAAATGACAGAAACTGGGGGGAAATGTGGGGGAAATGGGATTGGGGACAGCAGGGACCATCCCAGCGGGCAGCCAGCGGCAGCAGAACCCTGCGGGATTGGGGTGAAATCGGGGGAAATTGGGAAAAAATGGGAAAAAATGGTGAAAAATGGTGAAAAATGGTGAAAAATGGTGAAAAACGGGAAAAAACCGGGGGAAATTGGGGGAAAATGGGGGGAAATGGGACTGAGGTCTTGGGCACCGTCCCGGCGGGCAGCCAGCGGCAGCAGAACCCTGCGGGATTTGGGGTGAAAACGGGGGAAATTGGGAAAAAAGGGAAAAAATGGGAAAAAATGGGAAAAAAGGGGAGAAACTGGGGGGAAATGTGGGGGAAAATGGGGAAAAATTGGGGGAAAAATGGGGAAAATTGGGGAAAATGGGGAAAAATCGGGAAAAATCAGGAAAAATCGGGGAAAATCAGGAACAAATAAGGAAAAATCAGGAAAAATCGGGGGAAAATCAGAAAAATACAGGAAAAATGGGGAAAAACAGGGAAAAATGGGGAGAAATCGGGTATAATCGGGAATAATGAGAGAATAGAGAAAAAATGGGGAAAAGTGGGGGAAAAACCGGGAAAAATCAGGAAAAATTGGGAAAAATTGGGGGAAATGGGGAAAAAAATCAGGAAAAATGGTGAAAATCAGGAAAAATCAGGAAAAATGGGGAAAAATCAGGGAAAATCGGGGAAAAAAATCAGGAAAAATCAGTAAAAATTGAGAAAAAATCATGAAAAATCAGAAAAAAATCAGGAAAAATCGGGAATAATGGGGGAGTAGAGAAAAAAATGGGAAAAATCATTAAAATCGAGAAAAAATCAGGAAAAAATCAGGAAAAATCGGGAAAAACCGGGAACACCGAGGGCACGGGGGGGGGGGGGGGATGGGGCCCCTCCCCCTCCCTCCCCTCCCCCTCCCCCCCCGCTCACCCAGCACGCGCTCGCCCCTCCCCCCCAGCTCGGCGTAGGCCTCCTCGAAGCTGCGCCTCCAGCGGGGGTCCAGGGGCAGCTCCCGCCCCCCCTGCAGCGCCCCCCCGCAGCGCTCCAGCACCCGCTCGGGGGCGCCCTTCAGCACCAGCAGCTGCCGCGGGCCCGCCTCGTGCACCGACACCTGGGGGGGGAGGGGCAGGGGTGAGGGGGGGGAGGGGCACACCTGGGGGGGAGGGGCACGGGTGAGGGGGGGGAGGGGCACACCTGGGGGGGAGGGGCACCTGGGGGGGAGGGGCACCTGGGGGGGAGGGGCACACCCTCGTGCACGACACCTGGGGGGGGAGGGGAGGGGCACGGGTGAGGGGGGGCACCTGGGGGGGAGGGGCACAGAGAGGGGCGGGGAGGGGCACACCTGGGGGCACCTGGGGATACCTGGAATCACCTGGGGGGCACCTGGGGACATCTGAGGGCATTTAGGGACACCTGACACACCTGGGACACACCTGGGACACACCTGGAAACACCTGGGGGGCACCTGGCTCACAGCCATCAATCAATCAATCAATCACTGATCAATAACAAATCCATAACCGATAATCAATAACCGATAATCGATCACCTGGGATTTGGTGCTGGAGTTGAAGGGGAGCTGTGCCCGATCAATCACCCATCAATCACTGATAATCACTGATAATCGATCACCGATAACCAATCACTGATCAATAACCGATAATCAATAATCAATCACCTGGAATTTGGTGCTGGAGTTGAATGAGACCTGTGCCCGGTCCATCACCCATCAATCAATCACTGATAATCGACCACCGATAATCAATCACTGATCAATAACCGATAATCAATCACCGATAATCGATCACCTGGAATTTGTTGCTGGAGTTGAACGGGAGCCGCGCCCGACAACACCCATCAATCACCCATCAATCACCCATCAATCAATCAATCACCGATAATCAATCACCGATAATCAATAACTGATCAATAACCGATAATCAATCACCGATAATCGATCACCTGGAATTTGTTGCTGGAGTTGAACGGGAGCTCGGCCACCTTCGGGTGGCGCCCCCTGGCGGCCGCCACGGGCCCTGACGTCACTTCCGCGAATTTGAGCAGCGCCGACTCCGAGGCGTCGCCGATGACGTCACGCTGGGGGCGGGGCGGAGCTGGGGGGACACGCCCACCGCCCCTCCCCCACCCCAGTAACTCCCAGTTCCACCCAGTGCCCCCAAATCCCCTCCCAGTGCCCCAAAACTCCCCCAAATCCCCCCAAATCCCCTCCCAGTTTATCCCAGTTCCTCCCAGTGCCCCAAATGCCCCCCAAATCCCCTCCCAGTCTCTCCCAGTCCCTCCCAGTCCCTCCCAGACCCTCCCAGTTCCCTCCCAGTCCCTCCCAGTTTATCCCAGTTCCCTCCCAGTGCCCCAAAACCTCCCCAAATCCCCCCAAATCTCCCCAAAAACCCCTCCCAGTCCCTCCCAGTCCCTCCCAGTCCATCCCAATTCCCTCCCAATCCCCTCCCAGTCCGCTCCCAGTACAAACCAGTAACCCCAAACCCCTTTCTAAGCCCTTTTTAACCCATTTTCCCCCATTTTTCTCCCTTTAACCCCTCCCAATTCCCTCCCAGTTTATCCCAGTCCCTCCCAGTCCCCTCCCAGTTTATCCCAGTGCTCCCAGTCCCACCTTGGCCACGGGCACCTGCTCCTGGCCGGGTTTGAAGTGGGCGCGGTTGCAGAGGGCGATCACCTGGCTGAGCATGGCCCAGCTCTCGGACGATTGGTCAAAGCTCTCACCTGGGCGGGGCCGGTGACGTCACCGGGGGGGCCTCAGGTGTGCCCCAGGTAACCCCAGGTGTGCCCAGGTGAGCCCAGGTGAGCCCAGGTGCCCAGGTGTGCCCAGGTGTGCCCCAGGTAACCCCAGTGCCCAGGTGTGCCCCAGGTAACCCCAGGTGTGCCCCAGGTGTGCCCCAGGTAACCCCAGGTAACCCCAGGTGTGCCCAGGTGTGCCCAGGTGTGCCCAGGTGTGCCCAGGTAACCCCAGGTGTGCCCAGGTGTGCCCAGGTGAGCCCAGCTCCATCCCAGTTCCTCCCAGTTCCCTCCCAGTCCCTCCCAGTGCCTCAAAACCCCCCCAAATCTCCCCAAATCCCTCCAAAATCCTCTCCCAGCTCCCTCCCAGTTCCTCCCAGTCCCTCCCAGTTCCTCCCAGTCCCTCCCAGTCCCTCCCAGCTCCCTCCCAGCCCCTCCCAGTGCTCCCAGTGGCTCCCAGTCCCCTCCCACTCCCTCCCGTGGCCCCCCAATCCCCTCCCAGTCCCTCCCAGTGCCCCAAAACCCCCCCAAATCTCCCCAAATCCCCCCAAAATCCTCTCCCAGTCCCTCCCAGTTCCTCCCAGTCCCTCCCAGTTCCTCCCAGTCCCTCCCAGTCCCTCCCGTTCCCTCCCCGTCCCCTCCCAGTCCCTCCGTCCCTCCCGTCCCTCCAGTTCCCCCCAGTTCCTCCCAGTCCCTCCCAGTCCCTCCCATTCCCCTCCCAGTTGCCCAAACCCCCCAAATCTCCCCAATCCCCCCAAATACTCTCCAGTCCCTCCCATTCCCTCCCAGTCCCTCCCAGTCCCTCCCAGTCCCTCCCAGTCCCTCCCAGTCCCTCCCCCCCTCCCAGTCCCTCCCAGTCCCCCCCACTGACCGGACTGGTCCTCGGTGGTGTCGGCCGCGTGGATTTGGCCATCGAACCAGAGGTGGGCCACGGTCATTCTGTTCTGGGTCAGGGTCCCGGTTTTGTCCGAGCAAATCACCGAGGTGGAGCCCAGCGTCTCCACGGCCTCCAGGTTCTTCACCACGCAGTTCTTGCTGGCCAGGCGCTTGGCGGTCAGCGACAGGCACACCTGCACAGGTGAGAAAAAAAAACCCGCAAAAAAACCTCAAAAAAACCGCAAAAAACCCAAAAAAACCCCACCCTAAAAAGCCACAAAAACTCGCAAAAGAGTACCAAAAAAAAAACCCCAAAAAAGCCCCCCAGTTCTTGCTGGCCAGGCGCTCGGCGGTCAGCGACAGGCACACCTGCACAGGTGAGAAAAAAACACCCGCAAAAAAACCTCAAAAAACCGCCAAAAAAGCAAAAAAAACCCCAAAACCCCCCCCAAAAAACAAAACAAAAAAAAACCCCAAAGAAACGCAAAAAAAACCCCCAAAAAAGCCCAAAAAAACCCCAAAAATCCACAAAAAAGCCGCAAAAAAGCCCACAAAAAACCACCTCCATAAAACCCCAAAAAACCACCAAAAAAGCCCCAAAAAACCCCCCAAAAAAATCCACAGAAATATCCACAAAAAACCCCCCCAGTTCTTGCTGGCCAGGCGCTTGGCGGTCAGCGACAGGCACACCTGCACAGGTGAGGGGGCAGGTGAGAAAAAAACCCCGCAAAAAAACCTCAAAAAAACCGCAAAAAACCCAAAAAAACCCCACCCTAAAAAGCCACAAAAACTCGCAAAAGAGTACCAAAAAAAAAACCCCAAAAAAACCCCCCAGCTCTTGCTGGCCAGGCGCTCGGCGGTCAGCGACAGGCACACCTGCACAGGTGAGGAAAAAAACCCGCAAAAAAACCTCAAAAAAACCGCAAAAAACCCAAAAAACCCCGAAGAAAAACCCCGAAAAAGCCTCAAAAAACTCCCCCCAAAAAACCCGCAAAAAAGCCCCCCAAAAAAACCAAAAACACCCCAAAAAACCCCAAAAAGCCCCATAACACCAAAAAACCCCAAAAAAACCCCCACAAAAAACCCACAAAAAACCCAAAAAAAAACCACCACAAAAACCCGCCAAAAACGCCCCAAAAAGCCACAAAAAAACCCCTCAAAAAACCCAAAAAATCTGCAATAAAGCCCCAAAAAAGCCCCCAGCTCTTGCTGGCCAGGCGCTCGGCGGTCAGCGACAGGCACACCTGGCCAGGTGAGGGGGCAGGTGAGAAGAAAACCCCACCAAAAAATCCCAAAAAAAGCCCTAAAAAAGCCACAAAACCCCCCAAAAAAACCCCCCAAAAAAACCCCCCAAAAAATCCACAGAAATATCCACAAAAAAAACCCCAAAAAAGCCCCCCAGTCCTTGCTGGCCAGGCGCTCGGCGGTCAGCGACACCTGGCCAGGTGAGGTGAGGTGAGCACCTGAGAGGCTCAGCACCGGCCAGGTGGAACCCCGAAAAAAAACCCACCAAAAAAGCCCTAAAAAAGCCCAAAACAACGCCAAAAAAAGCAAAAAAAAGCCCGCAAAAAACCACCAAAAACCACGCAAAACACCTCAAAAAAATCCCCAGAAAAGCCCTCAAAAAAAATCCCCAGAAAAACCCCCAAAAAAATCATCAAAAAAACCTCAGAAAATCCCCCCAAAAAGCCCCAAAAGAACCCCCCCAAAAACCCCGTAAAACCCGCAAAACAACCGAAAAAAAACGCCAAAAAACCTAGAAAAAAACCCAAAAAACCCCATAAAACCCGCAAAAAAACCCCAAAAAACCCCATAAAACCCACAAAAAAACCTAAAAAACTCCCAAAAAACCCCATAAAACACGCAAAAAAAACGAAAAAAAAACCCCAAAAAACCCCATAAAACCCGCAAAAAAACGCCAAAAAACCCCATAAAACCCGCAAAAAAACCGAAAACGACTCCCAAAAAACCCCATAAAACCTGCAAAAAAACGCCAAAAAAACCCCCAAAAAACCCCATAAAACCCACAAAAAACCGCCAAAAAACCCCATAAAACCCGCAAAAAAACCTAGAAAAAACCCCAAAAAACCCCCAAAACCCCCCAAACCCCCTGCCCTTTCCCGTACCGTGACGGTGGCCAGCAGCCCCTCGGGCACGTAGGCCACCACGATGGCCATGAAGAAGACCATGGCGCGCAGGAAGGGGCAGCCGATGAGCATGGCCACCAGGAAGAAGGTGGCCCCGAAGAGCACGGCCAGGCCGGCGATGATGTCCCAAAACCCCTCATCAAAACCCCCAAAAAACCCCTCAAAAAACCCCCCAAAAAACCGCCAAAAGACCCGCAAAAAAACGCCAAAAAACCCCCAAAAAACCCCATAAAACCCGCAAAAAAACCCCAAAAGAACCCCCCAAAAAACCCCATAAAACCCGCAAAAAAACCCATAAAACCCACAAAAAAACCTAAAAAAACTCCCAAAAAACCCCATAAAACCAGCAAAAAAAACGAAAAAAAAACCCCAAAAAACCCTATAAAATCCACAAAAAAACCGAAAAAAAACCCCCAGAAAACCCATAAAACCCGCAAAAAAACCGAAAAAAACCCAGAAAAAACACGCAAAAAAAACGAAAAAAAAACCCCAAAAAACCCCATAAAACCCGCAAAAAAACGCCAAAAAACCCCAAAAAACCCCAAAACCCCCCAAACCCCCTGCCGTTTCCCGTACCGTGACGGTGGCCAGCAGCCCCTCGGGCACGTAGGCCACCACGATGGCCATGAAGAAGACCATGGCGCGCAGGAAGGGGTAGCCGATGAGCATGGCCACCAGGAAGAAGGTGGCCCCGAAGAGCACGGCCAGGCCGGCGATGATGTCCACGAAGTGCTCGATCTCCACCGCGATCGGCGTCTTCTCGTTCTCCACGCCCGACGCCAGGCTGGCGATGCGGCCGATGGTGCTGCGGTCGCCCGTGCTGATCACCAGCCCCGTGGCCGTACCTGGGCCCGCAGGTGAGGGGGGTGGGGAGTGAGGGTGGGAGCCTGAGCCCCCCCAGGGGTGTCCCAGGTGGGATTCAGAGCCCTCAGGTGTGTCCAGGTGGGACCCAGGTGAGACCCAGGTGGGACTCTGACCCCCCCAGGTGGGAGCCAGGTGTGTCCCAGGTGGGACCCTGAGCCCTCAGGTGTGTCCCAGGTGTGTCCAGGTGGGACCCAGGTGTGTCCACGTGTGACCCAGGTGTCCCCAGGTGTGTCCAGGTGGGACTCAGGTGAGACCCAGGTGTCCCCAGGTGGGATCCTGACCCCCCTCAGGTGTCCTCAGGTGTGTCCAGGTGGGATCCTGACCCCCCCCAGATGGGACCCAGGTGTGTGCCAGGTGTGACCCAGGTGTCCCCAGGTGGGATTCAGAGCTCCCAGGTGTGCCCAGGGCTGTCCAGGTGGGATCCTGAGCCCCCAGGTGGGACCCAAGTAGGACCCTGACTCCCCCAGGTGTGTCCAGGTGTGTCCCAGGTGGGAGCCAGGTGGGATCCTAACCCCCCCAGGTGGGACTCAGGTGTGTCCAGGTGTGATCCTGACCCCCCCCCAGGGGTGTCCAGGTGGGATTCAGAGCTCCCAGGTGTCCCCAGGTGTGTCCCAGGTGTGACCCAGGTATGGCCAGATGGGACCCTGAGCCCTCAGGTGTGTCCAGGTGGGACCCAGGTGGGATTCAGAGCTCCCAGGTGTGTCCAGGTGTGTCACAGGTGTGTCCCAGGTAGGATCCTGATCCCCTCAGGTGTCCCCAGGTGTCCCCAGGTGTGTCCCAGGTGGGATCCTGAGCCCCCAGGTGTGTCCCAGGTGGGATCCTGAGCCCCCAGGTGTGTCCCAGGTGTGTCCCCAGCCATCCCCAGCTGTCCCCAGGTGCATCCAGGTGGGACTCAAGAGACCCCAGGTGAGCTCCCAGGTGTGTCCAGGTGTGACCCAGGAGGGACCCAGAGCCCCCAGGTGCCCCCAGCTGCCCCCAGGTGCCCCCCAGGTGCCCCCCAGGTGTGCCCAGGTGTGCCCAGGTGTGCCCAGGTGTGCCCCCACCTTCCAGGCACATGGTGGAGAAGAAGGCGATGTTGCGCGTCTCCAGCGGCGACTCGTGGCTGCACTCAGGTGAGCGCGGCTGCGGCTCCGACTCCCCGGTCAGAGAGGAGTTATCCACCTGCGGGTGGGCGTGGCCTCCAGGGGTGTGCCCAGGTGTGCCCCAGGTGTGCCCAGGTGTGCCCCAGGTGTGCCCCAGGTAACCCCAGGTGTGCCCCAGGTGTGCCCCAGGTGTGCCCCAGGTGACCCCAGGTGTGCCCCAGGTGTGCCCAGGTGACCCCAGGTGTGCCCAGGTGTGCCCAGGTGTGCCCCGGGTGTGCCCCAGGTAACCCCAGGTGTGCCCCAGGTGTGGCCCAGGTGTGCCCCAGGTGAGCCCAGGTAACCCCAGGTGTGCCCAGGTGTGCCCAGGTGTGCCCAGGTGAGCCCAGGTGTGCCCCAGGCGTGCCCCAGGTGTGGTTTTTCCCCCTCAGGTGCATCCCCAGGTGTGCCCAGGTGTGGTTCTACACCCCCAGGTGCCCCCCAGGCTCCTTCAGGTGCCCCCCAGGTATCATTTTATCCCCCCCAGGTGCCCCCAGGTGTGGTTTTGTGCCCCCTAGGTGTGTTTTATCCCCCCCAGGTGTGTTTTTTTGCCCCCCAGGTGTGTTTTATCCCCCCCAGGTGTGTTTTATCCCCCCCAGGTGTGGTTTTGCCCCCCCAGGTGCCCCCACCTTGCAGCCCTGCGCCGCCAGGATCCGGATGTCGGCCGGGACTCGGTCGCCGCCTTTGATCTCCACCAGGTCCCCGACCACGAGCTCGCGGGCGTTCACCTGCAGCACCTGCCCGTCCCGCAGCACCGTGGCTTGCTGGGCACAGGTATGCAAATGAGGCACCGGGCATGCAAATGAGGCACCGGGCATGCAAATGAGGAGCCCAGGGGTGCAAATGAGGAACCCAGGTATGCAAATGTGGTCCCCAGGTGTGCACAGGTGAGCCCCCAGGTGCACAGGTGAGGCCCTGGGTATGCAAATGAGGCACCGGGCATGCAAATGAGGAGCCCAGGGGTGCAAATGAGGAGCCCAGGGGTGCAAATGAGGAACCCAGGTATGCAAATGTGGTCCCCAGGTGTGCACAGGTGAGCCCCCAGGTGCCCAGGTGAGGCCCCGGGTATGCAAATGAGACCCCAGGTATGGAAATGAGGTCCCACAGGTGCCCAGGTGAGGCCCCGGGTATGCAAATGAGGAGCCCGGAGATGTAAATGAGGAGCCCAGGTATGTAAATGTGGTCCCCAGGTGCCCAGGTGAGGCCAGGGGATGCAAATGAGGTCCCCCAGGTGCACAGGTGAGGCCCCAGGCATGCAAATGAGGAGCCCAGGGATGCAAATGAGGATCCCGGGTATGCAAATGAGCCTCCAGGTATGCAAATGAGCCCCCAGGTGCACAGGTGAGGTTCCAGGTATCCAAACGAGCCCCCAGGTATGCAAATTACCCCCCCAGCTATATAAATTACCCCCCCAGCTATGCAAATAAGCCCCCTAGGCATGCAAATCAGGCCCCCAGGTATGCAAATGACCCCCCCAGATATGCAAATGAGCCCCCAGGTGCGCTCACCTGCGGCACCAGGTCCTTGAAGCTGGCGATGATGTTGGTGCTCTTGAACTCCTGGTAGTAGCCGAAGCAGCCGGTGACCACCACGACGGCGATGAGGGCCACGGCCAGGTACAGCTGGGGGGGCACAGGTGTGAGCAGGTGTGCCCAGGTGTGTCCCAGGGAACCACAGGTGTGCCCAGGTGTGCCCCAGGTGTGCCCAGGTGTGAGCCCAGGTGTGCCCCAGGTGTGAGCAGGTGTGCCCAGGTGTGTCCCAGGGAACCACAGGTGTGAGCAGGTGTGTCCCAGGGAACCACAGGTGTGCCCAGGTGTGCCCCAGGTGTGCCCAGGTGTGACCAGGTGTGCCTCAGGTGTGCCCAGGTGTGCCCAGGTGTGACCCAAATGCACCCAGGTGTGCCCTAGGTAACACCAGGTGTGCCCAGGTGTGCCCAGGTGTGTCTGGGTGTGACCCAGGTAACACCAGGTGTGCCCCAGGTGTGCCCAGGTGTGCCCAGGTGTGACCCATGTAACACCATCCATCCCAGGTGTGCCCAGGTGCCCCCAGGTGTGTCCCCAGCTATCCCAGGTGTGTCTGAGGTGCCCCAGGTGTGTTTCTATGTAACCCCAGCTATCCCAGGTGCCCCCAGGTGTATCCAGGTGTGTCCCAGGTGTATCCAGGTGTAACCCCAGCTATCCCAGCTGCCCCCAGGTGTATCCAGGTGCCCGCAGGTGTGTTCCCATGTAACCCCAGGTGCCCCCAGGTGTGTCCCAGGTGCCCCCAGGTGTATCTAGGTGACCCCAGGTGTGTCCCAGGCCCCCCCAGGTGACCCCAGGTGCCCCTAGGTGTGTCCAGGTGTATCCTCATGCAATCCCAGCTATCCCAGGTGTGTCCCAGGCCCCCCCAGGTGCCCCCCCAGGTGCCCCCCCAGGTGCCCCCCCAGGTGCCCGTACGTTGTCGGAGCCGCCGCGGTCGCCCTGGCCGCGCTGGACGCCGAAGGCGATGAGGCAGATGGCGGCGGCCGCCCACATGAGGCACTGCAGGCCCCCCGCCAGCTGCCGGCCGAACTTGAGCCACTCCGGGGTCCCGCGGGGGGGGCGCAGCTCGTTGGGGCCGTCCCGGAGCAGCCGCTCGGCCGCAGCCGCCTCGGACAGGCCCTGGGGGGGAGGGCAGCGGTCAGTGGGGGCAGGGGGCAGGGGGGAGCGGTCAGTGGGGGCAGGGGGCAGTGGGGAAGGGGCAGAGGGGTCAGGGGGCAGGGGGGAATAGGCAGAGGGGTCAGGGGTCAGTGGGGTCAGGGGTCAGGGGGGAATAGGCAGAGGGGTCAGGGGGCAGTGGGGTCAGGGGTCAGGGGGGAGCGGTCAGTGGGGAGTGGGGAGCAAGGAGCGGTCAGTGGGGAAGGGGCAGCGGTCAGCAGGGAGTGGGGAGTGGTCAGTGGGGTCAGTGGGGTCAGTGGTCAGTGGGACAGAGGGGAGTGGTCAGTGGGGTCAGTGGGGTCAGTAGGGTCAGTAGGGTCAGAGATCAGGGGTCAGGGGTCAGGGGTCAGAGGTCACCTGGGTGACGCTGGTGCTGTATTTGAGCTCGAGCTCCTTCACGTCCAGTTTGTGGTCATCCTGCGGACACGGCCTGAGCCTGCTGCTCCCAGTACTGACCAGTGCCCCCCAGTACACCACCCACCCCCCAGTAACCCCCACCCAGTACTGACCCTCCCAGTACTGACCAAACCCCATCCCTCCCAGTCCCCCCCAATCCCTCCCAGTCCCCCCCAATCCCTCCCAATCCCTCCCAGTCCCTCCCAGTCCCCCCCAATCCCCTCCCAGTTCCCGCCCAGTCCCTCCCAGTCCCCCCCAGTCCCTCCAATCCCTCCCAGTCCTCCCAGTCCCCCCCAATCCCCTCCCAGTCCCCCCAATCCCTCCCCAGTTCCCGCCCAGTCCCTCCCAGTTCCCGCCCAGTCCCTCCCAGTGCCCCCACCCACCACTTCCATCTCCCTTTTCATCTCCTCCAGCCTCTCGCGCTCCCGGCGGCGGCCCCGGGTGGGGGCGGGGCCCAGCTGGAAACTCTGGGGGGGGGGGGGGCGGGGTGGGGGGGGAGGGGCCTGGGGGGGTCTCCCCCATCCCCCCCCTCCTCCTCCTCCCGTCCCTCTCCCTCTTCGTCCTCCATCTCTCCTCTTCCTCCTCTGTCTCTCCTTCCCTCTCTCCCTCTTCCTTCTTCATCCCTCCCTCCTCCTCCTCTCCCTCCATCTCTCCCTGATCCCTCCCTCTCTCTCTCCTCCTCCTCCTCCTCCTCCTCCTCCTCCTCCTCTCCTCCATCTCCCCGTCCTCCCCTCCCTCTCTCCTCAACCCCGTCTCCGTCCCTCTCTCCTTTCTTCCTCCCTCTCTCCCCATTCCTCCTCCTCCTCCTCCTCCTCTCCCTCCCGTCCCTCTCTCCTCCATCTCTCCGTGATCCTCCTCCCTCTCTCCCTGTGCCTTCTCCATCTCTTCCTCCTCCTCCTCCTCCTCCTCTCGGTCCCTCCATCTCTCCTCCATCTCTCCTCCATCTCTCCACCCTTCCCTCCTCCTCCTCCTCCTCTCTCTGATCCCTCCCTCCCTCTCTCCCCATCCCTCCTCCTCCTCCTCTTCCTCCTCCATCTCTCCCTGAGCCCTCTCCCTCCTCCATCTCCCCGTGATCCTCCTCCTCCTCCCCTCCATCTCTCCTTCCTCCCTCCCTCCATTTCTCCTCCATCCTCCTCCATCTCTCCTTTCTCCCTCCCTCCTCTCCTCCATCTCCACTTGATCCTCCCCCTCCTCCTCCTCTCCCTCCTCCATCTCCCCGTAAGCCTCCTCCTCTCCCTCATCCCTCTCTCCATCTCGCCTTCCTCCCGTCCCTCTCTCCTCCTCTTCTCCATCTCCCCGTGATCCTCCTCCTCCTCTTTCCTCCCTCCCTCCCGTCCCTCTCTCCTCCATCCTCCTCCTCTCTTCCCTCTCCCCTTCCTCTCCCTCTCCCTCCTCCATTCCTCCCTTCTCCATCTCTCCCCATCCCTCTCCCTCCTTCCTCCTCTGCTCCATCTCTCCTTTCTCCCTCCTCCTCCTCCTCTCCTCCATCTCCACTTGATCCTCCTCCTCTTCCTCCATCCCTCCCTCCAGTTCTCCTCCATCTCTCCCCATCCCTCCTCCTCCTCCTCCTCTTCCTCCCGTCCCTCTCTCCTCCGCCTCTCTCCTTCTCCCCTCCTCCATCTCCCCATCCTCCCCCCTTCCATCTCCCCCCGTCCATCTCTCCTCCATCCTCCCCCGTCCCTCTCCCTCCTTCCTCCTCTCCTCCATCTCTCCTTTCTCCATCTCCCCGCGATCCTCGTCCTCCTCCTCCTCTCCCTCCTCCATCTCTCCTTCCTTCTTCCCTCCATTTCTCCTCCATCCTCCATCTCTCCACCCTTCCTTCCTTCCTCCTCCTCCTCCTCCTCTCCCTCCCGCCCCTCTCTCCTCCATCCTCCTCCATCTCTCCTTTCTCCCTCCCTCCCTTCTCCATCTCCCCATGATCCTCCTCCTCCTCCTCCTCCTCCTCCTCCTCCTCCTCCCTCCATTTCTCCTCCATCTCTCCTCCTCTCCCTGCCGTCCCTCTCCCTCTCCCTCTCCCTCTCCCCTCTCCCTCTCACCTCCTTCCCCATCGCTCTCTCCCGCTCTCTCTCCCCCTCTCCCTTCCCCTCCCCCCTTTATACCCCCCGTGGGCACCGCCCCAAGGTGACCCCGCCCGGGGGGGGGAGGGGAGGGGACACCCCCAGGGTGGGGGAGGGGGAGACACCCCCAGGGTGGGGGAGGGGACGCCCCTTCCCCTCCCTTTTTATTTTATTTTATTTTACTTTTTTTTTTTTAAATTTTTTGGGGCAAACCCCGGGAATTTTGGGACCCCCCCCCCCAAAAAAAATCGGGGTCTCCCCTCCCCCCCCCGCCCTCGCGCCGTCCTTGAAGCCGCCCCTCCCCCCCCCCTTATCAAGATGGGGCTTATCAAAGTGGGGGAGGGGCGTCCCCCCTCCCCCTTTTTTATTTTTCATTGTTTTGGCGCTCGTTAATGATTAATTAGCGATTAATGAGGCGCTTATCGGGGTGATAACGGGGGGGGAGGGGGGAGGGGGGATTTTTTTTGGGGAGGGGGGAAGGGGGAAAAAAAAGGAGAATTTTGGGGGTTTTTGGGGGGGTTTGGATTCAGGAATTTTCCTCTCACACACAAAAAACCCCAAAAAACCCTCAAAAATTCCAAAAAAACCCCAATAACCCCTAAACCTCCAAAACCCCAAAAAAATCCCAAAAACCCGCCCAAAACCCCCCCAAAAAACCTCCCAAAAATTCCAAACCTTCAAAAAACCCCCCAAAACCCCAAGAAACCCCAAAATCCCCCCAAAACCACCCAAAAAAACCAAAGCCCCCAAAAAACTCCCCAAAACCGCCAAAAAAGCCCCAAAAAATCCCCAAAAAACCCAAGCCCTCCAAAAAACCCCCCAAAACCCCCCCAAAAAATTCCCCAAACCCCTAAACCTCTAAAAAAGCCCCAAGCATCCCCCAAAACCCCCAAAAATCCCCAAAAACTCCAAAACCCCCCTAAAAAACCTCCCAAAAATCCCAAACCTCCAAAAAACCACCCAAAACCCCAACAAACCCCAAAATCCCCCCAGAAAACCTCCCAAAAATCCCAAACCTTCAAAAAACCCCCCAAAAAAACTCCCCAAAAACCCCAAACCTCCAAAGACCCCAAAAAAACCCCCAAAATCCCCCCAAAGTTCCGCCCGCGGGGGCGCCCTGGCACCGCCTCCTGTCACGTGACGCGCTCAAACCACGCCCCCCTCATTAATAATAGGCGTGGTTTATCGGGGGCGTGGTTTAGGCGTCATCATTACGTCATTGCTTACACAAAGGGGCGTGGCTCGGAACAGAATTACGTCACCTAAATGGCTAAAAGTGGGCGTGGCTCCCTCATAGGGGGATGGGCGTGGCTAAAGGGGCGTGGTTTTCCCCTCGGGGGCGTGGCTTCCGTCAGAGGGGGCGTGGCCTTGGCCATGGCGGCGCTGCGCGTGCTCGTGGGGGTGAAGCGCGTGATCGATTTCGCTGTCAAGGTACCGGGGGGGGGAGGGGGAGGGGAAAATTTGGGGAGACCCCCCCTCAAAAAATTCCCCCAAAATCCCCAAAATCCTCGGGAGCCCCCAAAAAGCCCCGAAATCCCCGAATTTTTCCGGTTTTTTTTTTTTGGTGGGGGGGAGGGGTCAAGGTCATAGGTGGAGGGGGAGGGGCCACAAAAAATGGTCGGGATCCACCCAAAATAATTTTTAGGGACCCCCCCCCCCCCGCTCTTGGAACCCCAAAATTTTCCCCCTCCTTTCGTTTTCTGAATTTTGCGGGGATTTTTTGGGGGGGGGTGGGAGAAGGGGAGACTCCAAAAAGGCACAAAAACCCCCCAAAAAGGCACAAAAAGGCACAAAAAAAGGCACCAAAAAAACCCCTAAAAAGGCACAGAAAAACCCCAAAAAAAGGCACCAAAAAACCCCCAAAAAGGCACAGAAAAACCCCAAAAAAAGGCACCAAAAACCCCCAAAAAGCCACAGAAAAACCCCAAAAAAAGGCACCAAAAAACCCCTAAAAAGGCACAAAAAACTCCTAAAAGTCACCAAAAGAAAAACCCCGGAAAGGCACCAAAAAAACCCCTAAAAAAGCCACCAAAAACCCCCAAAAAAGGCACAAAAAAACCTCAAAAAGCCACCAAATAAAACCCTAAAACCCCCCCAAAACCCCCAAACCAACCCCAAACCCCCCAAACCCTGCCCCAAAAAAACCCAAACCCCCCAAGAAGCCCCAAAATCCCCCAAAAACCCTCCAAGGAAACCCCAAATACCCCCCAAAATCCCCCAAAAATCCCAAATACTCTAAATACCCCTCCAAAAAAACCCAAAATCCCCCCAAAAACCACCAAATACCCCCCAAACATCCCCAAAACCCCCCTAAAAAACCCCGAAAAATCCCAACTCCCCAAACTCCCCCCAAAAAACCCCAACCCCCAAAGCAACCCCAAATACCCCCCAAAACCCCTCAAAATCCCCCCCAAAAACCCCAAAAACCTCTTAAAACTCCTCCATAAAAACCTCAAAATCCCCAAAACCTCCCTAAAAAACTGAAACCCTCTCCAAAACAACCCCCAAATACCCCAAGTACTCCTCCAAAAAACCCCAAAAAAATCCCAAAAAATCCCAAATACCCCCCCAAACCTGCCCTAAAAACCCCTAAAAAAATCCCCCAAAAAATCCCCAAAAAATCCAAAATAAATCCGAAAAAAAATCCAAAAAAATCCTCAAAAAATCAAAAAAAAATCCGAAAAAAATCCGAAAAAATCCTCAAAAAATAAAAAAAAAATCCAAAAAATCCCCAAAAAATTCCTGAAAAAATCCCAAAAAACCCCCAAAAAGTCCCAAAAAAATTCCGAAAAAAATCCCAAAAAATCCCAAACAAATCAGAAAAAAATCCAAAAAAATCCCTAAAAAATCAAAAAAAAATCCCCCAAAAAATCAAAAAAAAGGCCAAAAAACCCCAAAAACCGTCCCAAAACCGGCCCTAAAAAATCCGAAAAAAATCCAAAAAAAATCCCAAAAAACCCCAAAAATCCCCAAAGTGCCCCAAAAGCCCCAGATTTTGGTTTCTGTGCCCAGGTGCAGAACCCCTTCTGCGAGATCGCCCTGGAGGAGCCCCCAAAACCCCCCCAAAAAACCCCAAAAAATCCCAAATACCTCCCCCAAACCCACCCTAAAAACACCTAAAAAATTAAAAAAAAACTCCAAAAAATCCCCAAAAAAATCCAAAAAAAATCCAAAAAAAATTCCAAAAAAATCCCAAAAAAATCCCAAAAAAATCCCAAAAAAACCCCCCAAAAAATTGCAAAAAAATTGCAAAAAAAATTTTAAAAAATCCAAAAAAATTTCAAAAAAATTTCAAAAAAATCCCCAAAAAATCCCCAAAAAATTCCAAAAAAAACCCCAAAAAATCCCCAAAAAATCCCCCAAAAATTCCAAAAAATCCCCAAAAAACCCCAAAAAATCCCAAATACCCCCCCAAAACCCACCCTAAAAAATCCGAAAAAAATCCCAAAAAATCCCAAACCGCCCCAAACAGCCCCAAATCCGGGTTTTTTTTCCCCAGGTGCGGGTGGCGCCGGGCGGGGCCGCGGTGCAGACGCAGGGGGTGAAGCACTCCCTGAACCCCTTCTGCGAGATCGCCCTGGAGGAGGCCGTGAGGCTGCGCGAGGCCGGAGCCGCCACCGAGGTCGTGGTGGCCACGGTGGGCACCCGGGCGAGCCAGGTCAGTGGCCACGGGGAGGGATGGGCACCCGGGGATGGGCTGGAGTGGCCAAAATGGCAGAAATGGTACAAAAATGGCACAAAAACGGCACAAAATGGTACAAAAATGGCCCCAAAATGCCCCGGAACGGCCCCAAAATGGCAGAAAACGGCACCAAAATGGCACCAGAATGGCCCAAAATGGCCCAAAATGGTACAAAAACGGACCCAAAATGACACAAAAACAGCCCCAAAATGGCACGAAATGGTACAGAATGGCACCAAACGGTACAAAAATGGCCCCCAAATGCCCCGGAACGGCCCCAAAATGGCACAAAATGGTACAGAATGGTCCAAAATGGCCCAAAAATGGCCCCAAAATGGCCCCAAAACGGCACAAAAATGGCACAAAATGGCACAAAATGGTACAAAAACGGGCACAAAATGGCACCAAAATGGCCCAAAAATGGCACAAAATGGCACAAAGTGGTACAAAAACGGGCACAAAATGGCACCAAAATGGCCCGAAATGGCACAAAATGGCACAAAATGGTACAAAAACGGGCACAAAATGGCACCAAAATGGCCCAAAAATGGCACAAAATGGCACAAAATGGTACAAAACGGGCACAAAATGGCACCAAAAACGGCGCAAAATGGCACCCAAATGGCACCAGAATGGCACCAAAATGGCACAAAATGGTACAAAATGGTACAAAACGGCACAAAATGGCACAGAATGGCACAGAATGGTACAAGAATGGCACAAAATGGCCCCAAAATGGCCCAAAACCAGCCCAGAATGGCCCAAAACCTTTGGGGTGGTTTCGAGGTGGTTTTTGGGTCTTTTTGGGGTGGTTTGGGGCAGTTTTGGGGTGTTTTGAGGTGGTTTGGGGATTTTGAAGTGATCTGCGTTAATTTGGGGGATTTGGGGGCGTTTTTGGGGCATTTCTGGGGCATTTTGGGGCAGGTTTTGGGGCGGTTTTGGGGTATTTTGGGGCAGTTTTGGGGTATTTTGAGGCATTTTGCGGCATTTTTGGGGTATTTTGGGGCAGTTTTGGGCTATTCTGAGGTATTTTGGAGCGTTTTGGGGCATTTTGATGTATTTTGGGGTGTTTCTAGGGTATTTTGGGGTGTTTCTGGGATATTTTGGGGCGTTTCTGGGGTATTTGAGGGCGTTTTTGGGGTATTGTGGGTTATTTTGGGGCATTTTGATGTATTTTGGGGCATTTCCAGGGTATTTTGGGGCATTTCCGGGGTATTTCGGGGCGTTTTTGAGGCATTTTGGGGCATTTTGGGCCGCTTTTCCCCCCTGTCCCCAGGAGACCCTGCGCACGGCGCTGGCCGTGGGCGCTGACCGGGCCGTGCTGGCCGAGGTGGCCGAGGGAGTGGCCCTGGGGCCCCGGGAGGTGGCCACGGCGCTGGCCGGGCTCGTGGGGAAGCTGCAGCCGCAGCTGGTGCTGCTGGGCAAGCAGGTGAGGACCCCCCATAGCCCCCCATAGCCCCTAGAGAGCCCCTAGAGAGCCCCTAGAGAGCCCCTATAGCGGCCTAGGCCTCTGTGGGCCCTCCACAGGCCCCTACGGACGCGGCCCTACGGAGGCGGCCCCGGAACCCCCCCAGGACGCTTTGGGGGTCCCCTGGGGGTCTCCTGGGGGTCCCCTATAGCCCCTGTAGCCCCCCTCCGTCCCCCCTCAGGCCATCGACGACGATTGCAACCAAACGGGGCAGCTCCTGGCCGCCATTTTGGACTGGCCTCAGGTAGGCCGCGCGCGCGGGGCACGATGGGATATATCCCCCCATAGGGGGGCGGAATGGGGGGGATATATCCCGTGGTGCATTGCGGTGGTGGGGAATGATGGGATATATTCCCCCTTTAAAATCGCGGGGGATGATGGGATATATTCCCCTTTAAAATCGCGGGGGGTGATGGGATATATTCCCCTGGTGGGGGATTATGGGATATATTCACCGTTAAAATCGCGAGGGATGATGGGATATATTCCCCCTTTAAAAATCGCGGGGGATGATGGGATATATTCACCCCATTACCGCGGTGGCTGATGGGATATATCCCCCCTCTCGGCCGCGCGGGATGACGGGATATATCCCCCCTAAAAACGCCTCAATTTTTGGGGTTTTGGCGGGGATTGCTCTTACTGGGAGGCTCCCAGTTCGTACTGGGAGGCTCCCAGTTGACGCCGGGCGCTCGCCAGGGCACGTTCGCCTCGCGGGTGCAGCTGGAGGACGGCGCCGTGCGGGTGGAGCGGGAGGTGGACGGAGGCCTGGAGACGCTGCGGCTGCGGCTGCCCGCGGTGCTCACGGCCGACCTGCGGCTCAACGAGCCCCGCTACGCCACGCTGCCCAACATCATGGTGCGACCCCTCCCCAAATTCCCCTGGGGACCCCCGCCTCAAATCCCCCTGGGGACCCCTTCCCCAAATCCCCGGGATATCCCCCCAAAAATTCCCCCATAGGAACAAAGCGGGGGAGACCTGTTGTCCCTGAGCTCTGTGGAGGGGGATTTTTTGTGGGGACCCCTCCCCAAATTCCCCTGGGGACCCCCTCCCTAAATCCCCGGAATATTCCCCAAAAAGAAAACCCAGGGATTTTCCCCCCCCAAAAATTCCCCCATAGGAACAAGGCGGGGTAGACCTGTTGTCCCTCAGTGTTGGGGAGGGGGTTTAGGGTGTGGGGACCCCTCCCCAAATTCCTCTGGGGACCCCCTCCCCAATAATTTCCCTGGGGACCCCCTCCCCAAAAATTCCTCTGGGGACCCCCTCCCCAAATCCCCGGGATTTCTCCCCAAAAAAAGCCCCCAAAAATTCCCCCGTAGGAACAAAGCGGGGTAGACCTGTTGTCCCTGAGCTCTAGGGAGGGGGTTTGGGGTCCCAAAATCCCAATTTTTCTCCCCAAAATCCCGATTTTTTCCCCCCAAAACTCACCCTAGGGGGTGACTGTTTCCCCCTACGCCCAACCCCAGTTTCTGGGGGGATTTTGGGGGGATTTTTTGGGGGGTTTGGGAGAGATTTGGGGGGGTTTAAGGGGGTCTGGGTGTGATTTTGGGGGTTTTGGGGGGATTTTGGGGTGGTTTTGGGTTTAGGGATGTTTTGGGGTGGTTTTGGAGTATTTTGGGTTATTTTGGGGTGGTTTTAGGGTTGTTTGAGGGTATTTTTGGGTGGTTTTGGGTTATTTTGAGGTGGGTTTGGGTCTAGGGATGCTTTGGGGTGGTTTTGGGGTATTTTGGATTGGTTTTGGGGTATTTTGGGGTGTTTTTGGGGTATTTTGTGGTTGTTTAGGGGTATTTTGTGGTTTTGGGGTTGTTTGTGGTAGTTTTGGGATTGTTTTGGGATGTTTTGGGTTATTCTGGGCTGGTTTTGGGTTTAGGGATGTTTTGGGGTATTTTTGGGTATTTCAGAGTGGTTTTGAGGTGTTCTCGGGGTATTCTGGAGCGTTTTTGGGGTATTTCGGGGTGGGTTTGGGGTACTTTGAGGTATTTTTGGGCTATTTTGAGGTGGTTTTGAGGCAGTTTGAGCTGTTTTTGGGGTATTTTAGGGTGCGTCTCCCTCTCGGGACGCTTCCCACCCCCCAGTTTCCCCCCAATTTCCCCCCATTTCCCCTCTCCCCGTTCCCAGAAAGCCAAGAAGAAGCCCCTGGAGCTGATCCCGGCCTCGGATTTGGGGCTCTCGGGGGGCTCCCCCCGCCTGCGGCTGCTGCAGCTCCGGGAGCCCCCGGCCCGGGCAGGGGGGGAGAAGGTGGAAAACGTCGGGAGCCTGGTGGAGAAACTGAGGCAGAGCGGCCGCATCTGAGCCCTCCCAGTTTGGACCAGTTTGTCCCAGTTCAGAGCCCTCCCAGAGCCCTCCCAGTGCTCCCAGTTCAGCCCCAGTGCTCCCAGTCTGTCCCAGTTCAGAGCCCTCCCAGCCTGGTGGAGAAACTGAGGCAGAGCGGCCGCATCTGAGCCCTCCCAGGGCTCCCAGTGCTCCCAGTTCAGCCCCAGTTCAGCCCCAGTTCAGCCCCAGAGCCCTCCCAGTGCTCCCAGTGCCCTCCCAGTGCCTGGTGGAGAAACTGAGGCAGAGCGGCCGCATCTGAGCCCTCCCAGGGCTCCCAGTGCCCTCCCAGGGCTCCCAGTTTGTCCCAGTGCCCTCCCAGTACAGCCCCAGTTCAGCCCCAGAGCCCTCCCAGGGCTCCCAGTTCAGCCCCAGTGCCCTCCCAGTGCCTGGTGAAGAAACTGAGGCAGAGCGGCCGCATCTGAGGGCTCCCAGTGCTCCCAGTTCAGTCCCAGAGCCCTCCCAGTGCCCTCCCAGTGCCTCCCAGTGCCTTCCAGTCGGGCCCAGGCCCCCCCAGTGCCTTTTCCCCTCCCCCAATAAAGGCGTGGCCACTCGATGACGTCACAGCGGTTCCTGGGTCGGTTTTTGGGGGGGTTTGGTGAATTTTGGAAGCGTTTTGTGGATCCAGTCGGGCACTGGAGTGGTCCCAGTTTGGCCCAGTATGACCCAGCAGCTCCCAGTTCAGCCCCAGACGGGTCCCAGTTTGGCCCAGTATGACCCAGTCCGGCCCCGGGGGGGTTCCAGCCGTTCCCAGCAGGCTCCAGAGGGTCGCGGTTGGTCCCAGGCCGCTCCCAGTTCGTCCCAGTTTGTCCCAGTTCCTCGCGGCCTCCGAGACAGCGGCGCCGCGTTGCCCAGCAACGCCTCGCCCCGCCCCCTCGCGCTGCCAATCAACCGCGCCGCCCAATCAGAGGGCGCGGCAGGGCGCTGGCCGCAGGGGCGGGGCTTGCGCAGACAGGCAGCGCTTTAGACCAATGGGAAGAGCCGGAGGGCGGGCGCGGCGGCAGCGCCGACCAATGAGCGTGGCGGGAGCCCTGCAGGAGCGGGGCGGGCGGCCCCGTGCGGCCCCTCAGAGCCGGGGCGGCGGCGGCGGCGGCGGCGAAGATGGCGGCGGCGGACGGCGACGATTCGCTTTACCCCATCGCGGTCCTCATCGACGAGCTCCGTAACGAGGACGTGCAGGTACCGCTCTCGGGGCCTCGCCGGGCCCTTCCGAGGCCTCGGGGCCCGGCCGCCATCGCCCCCTCGCCGCCGCGCCGCTTGTTGCCGCTGCTGGCGGCCGCCAACATGAGACGGGCGCTGTGATTGGCTGAGGCGGCCTGACCCCCTCAGGCGCGGGCCAATGGGCAGCGGCGTTACATGTGTGTGGGGGGGGGCGGCGTTGTCCTCCCCGTGGTGGTTGGGGTGAAAGGCGCGCTCCCATTGGTTGGCGGCGCCCCTTTAATTTTGTTAGGCGCGTTCTGATTGGTCCGCCGCGCTCTGAGGGGGGGGGGAGAATCCACCCCGCCCGCTGCAGCGCCCCCTAGCGGCGGGGCAGCGCGGTTCCCCCCCCCCGCCAATGGCAGCGCGAGGCCGCCGCAGCGCCGCCCGCCATTGGCTGCCGCCCGCTGTGGGCGGGGCTTCGCCGAGCCAATCGGGAGGCTCCTCTCTGCCGCGGCGGCGCTGCTGATTGGCTGGGGCGCGCCGGGGGCGGGGTTTCCGCCGTGAGGGGAATTGGGTCGCCCCCGGGCCGCGTTTGGTTGCCCACGGGAGGGGCCGGATTTTCCTCAGGGTGGGGCTTTATTTGCCCCTTCAGGGGGGTTTATTTACTCCTGGGGGCGTTTAATTGCCGTGGGGAGGCTCAGTTCACCCCCGCGAGGGCCAAGGAGCCGTTTTTGCCCCCCCTCCAAAACCTCCATTTTGCCCCAGGAAGGGGCAATTCCCGAGGGTTTTTTCCCCCCAGATTTTTCCATATTTTTTTCCCCCATTTTGCCATCGCAGCTGAGGCTCAACAGCATCAAGAAGCTCTCGACCATCGCGCTGGCGCTGGGCGTGGAGCGAACCCGCAGCGAGCTCCTGCCTTTCCTCACCGGTACCTGAGGGGGAACATCTCCCAAATTTGGGTCTGGGTGGGATTTTGGGGTTTTGGGGCGGAGTTTTGGGGTGGTGGGCGGGGTTTTGGGGAGGTGGGCGGGGCCCGGGGGTGATTGGCAGGTGCCGGAGGTGACGGGGGCGTTGCCTGTGCTGTCCCCAGACACGATCTACGATGAGGACGAGGTGCTGCTGGCGCTGGCCGAGCAGCTGGGCACCTTCACCGCCCTCGTCGGGGGCCCCGAGTTCGTGCACTGCCTGCTGGTAGGAAAAATCCCAAAAAAACACACCTGGGGGGCTGAAAATCACACCTGGGACCCTTAAAACGCACCTGGGGGCTGAAAATCACACCTGGGGGGCTGAAAATCACACCTGGGGGGCTCAAAACACAGCTGGGGGACTGAAAATCGCACCTGGAATCCCAAAAACTTCACCTGGGGGGCTCAGAATCACACATGGGACCCCTAAAACGCACCTGGGGGGCTCAAGACACACCTGGGACTCTCAAATCACATGAAGGACGTCAAAAGCCTTGCCTGGGAGGGGCTGAATTATACCTGGGACCCCAAAAACACACCTGGGACCCCGAAATCACACCTAGGACCCCAAAATCAGACCTGGGGTCCCCAAAACCACCCCTGGGACCCCCACGTCCATCCCATTTTGATTGTGTGTGCATCCCATGTCCGTTTGTCCATCCTGTGCCCACCCCGTGTCCACGTGTCCACCCCATGGCCACCCTGTGTCTATCCCATGCCCACCCCGTGTCCCTCTGTCCACCCTGTGCCCGCCCCGTGTCCACCCCGTGCCCACCCCACACCCTGCCCACCCCATGTCCATGTGTCCCACCCTGTGCCCACCCCACGTCCACCCTGTGCCCACCCCATGCCCACCCCATGTCCATGTGTCCATCCCATGCCCCCCCATGTTTATCTGTCCACCCCATGTGCCCTCACCCACTCTGCATCCATTTGTCCATCCTGTGTCCACCCTGTGTCCATCTGTCCACTCCACATCCATCTGCCCACCCTGTGTCCACTCATCCACCCCGTGTCCATCCCATGCCCACCCCCTGTCCATCTGTCCATCCCATGCCCACCCCGTGTCCATCTGTCCACCCCACATCCATCTGCCCACCCCGTGCCCACCCCGTGTCCATCTGCTCACCCCACATCCGTCTGCCCACCCTGTGTCCACTCATCCACCCCGTGTCCATCTGCCCACCCCACGCCCACCCCACATCCATGTGTCCATGTGTCTATCCCATGCCCACCCCGTGTCCATCTGTCCACCCCGTGCCCGCCCCACGTCCACGTGTCCATCCCGTGTTGATGCGCCCGCCCCGTGCCCCCGTGTCCTGTCCATCCCGTGTGATGTGCCCGCCCCGTGCCCACGCCGTGTCCGTGTCCATGCCGTGTCCATGTGTCCATCCCGTGTCGATGTGCCCGCCCCGTGCCCACGCCGTGTCCATGTGTCCATCCCGTGTTGATGTGTCCATCCCGTGTCCATGTGCCCGCCCCGTGCCCACGCCGTGTCCATGTGTCCATCCCGTGTCCATGTGTCCATCCCGTGTCCGTGTGTCCATCCCGTGTCCATGTGTCCATCCCGTGTTGATGTGCCCACGCCGTGCCCGCCCCGTGCCCACGCCGTGTCCATGTGTCCGTGCCCGCAGCCGCCGCTGGAGAGCCTGGCCACGGTGGAGGAGACGGTGGTGCGGGACAAGGCGGTGGAGTCGCTGCGGGCCGTGTCCCACGAGCACTCGCCGCCCGACCTCGAGGGTCACTTCGTGCCGCTGGTCAAGCGCCTGGCGGGCGGCGACTGGTTCACGTCGCGCACCTCGGCCTGCGGCCTCTTCAGCGTCTGCTACCCCCGCGTGTCCAGCCCCGTCAAGGCCGAGCTGCGCCAGTGAGTGACCGCGGGGCCACAGGGGCCGTGGGGTGGGCACAGGGACCGTGGGGTGGGCACAGGGGCCGTGGGGTGGGCACAGGGGCTGTGGGGTGGCCACAGGGCACGTGGGGTGGGCACAGGGTGGGTGGGGTGGGCACAGGGACTGTGGGGTGGTCACAGGGTGGGCGAGGTGGCCACAGGGTGGGTGAGGTGGCCACAGGGACCGTGGGGTGGTCACAGGGTGGGTGGGGTGGGCACAGGGGCCGTGGGGTGGCCGCAGGGACTGTGGGGTGGCCACAGGGACCGTGGGGTGGTCATAGGGACTGTGGGGTGGCCACAGGGTGGGTGGGGTGGCCGCAGGGGCCGTGGGGTGGCCACAGGGTGGGCGAGGTGGCCACAGGGGTGGCCATGCGGGTGGGCAGGGTGGCCGCAGGATGGGCGGGGTGGTCAAGGTGACCGTGGGGTGGCCGCAGGACTGCTCAAGGTGGTCGCAAGGTGGCCGAGGTGACCTCAGGGTAGTTGAGGTGACCATGGGGTGGTCGAGGTGGCCACAGGGGTGGGCGCAGTGGCCTCAGGGTGGCTGAGGTGATTGCGGGGTGGCCGAGGTGGCCGCAGGGGCGGCCGAAGTGATCTCAGGGTGGCCAAGGTGATCTGGGGGTGGTCGAGGCAATCTTGGGGTGGCCGCGGTGGTCGCAGGGTGGCCGAGGTGATCTCGGGTGGTTGAGGGGACCTCAGGGTAGTTGAGGTGGTCATGGGGTGGTCGAGGTGGCCGCAGCGGTGGCCGAGGTGATCTGGGAGTGGTCGAGGTTGTCATGGGGTGGCCAGGGGGGTCACAGGGGTGGCCGAGGTGGCCGCGGGGTGGTGAAGGTGACCTTAGGGTGGCCAAGGTGGTCGTGGGGTGGCCGAGGTGATCTGGGGGTGGTCAAGGTGGTCGTGGGGTGGCCAAAGTGACCTCGGCGTGGCCACAGGGGTGGTCAAAGTGGCCGCAGGGGTGGCCGAGGCGATCTCAGGGTGGCCAAGGTGGTCTCAGAGTGGTCGAGGTGACCTTGGGGTGGCCGGGGTGGCCACAGGGGTGGCTGGGGTGACGTCAGGGTGGCCGAGGTGGCCGCAGGAGTGGCTGAGGCGATCGTGGGGTGGCCGAGGTGATCTGGGGGTGGCCAAGGTGGTCATGGGGTGGTCGAGGTGACCACGGGGTGGCCGAGGTGATCTGGAGGTGGCCAAGGCGACCTCGGAGTGGCTGCGGGGTGGTCAAGATGATCTCAGGGTGGCCGAGGTGATCTGGGGGTGGTTGAGGTGACCTTGGGGTGGCCAAAGTGATCTTGGGGTGGCCGTGGGGTGGCCGAGGTGGCCGCGGGGTGGTCAAGGTGACCTCAGGGTGGTTGAGGTGATGTCAGGGTGGCCAAGGTGGCCGTGGGGTGGCCTCGGTGGCCTTGGGGTGGCCACAGGAGTGGTCAAGGTGGCCGCAGGGGTGGGCGGGGTGATCGTGGGGTGGCCGAGGTGATCGGGGGGTGGCCAAGGTGACCACAAGGTGGCCGAGGTGACCTTGGGGTGGCCGGCTGACCCTGGGACCATGCCCAAGGCCGTGGCCGGTGCCCCCAAGGCCGTCGTCGGTGGCCAGGTGCCCCCAGGGCTGTGGCCAGTGGCCAGGTGCCCCCAGGGCTGCCCCCACGCCCATAGCCAGTGGCCAGGTGACCCCCAGGGTTGTGGCCAGGTGCCCCAGGCCAGTGTCCAGGTGCCCCATACCCGCAGGTACTTCTGGAACCTGTGCTCGGACGACACGCACATGGCTGGTGCCCCCAGGCCCATGGCCAGTGTCCAGGTGCCCCCCATGCCCGTGGGCAGTGTCCAGGTGCCCCCAGGGCTGTGGCCAGTGTCCAGGTGACCCCGGGGCAGTGTCCAGGTGCCCCATGGCCACCCCGTGCCCGCAGGTACTTCCAGAACCTGTGCTCGGACGACACGCCCATGGCTGGTGCCCCCAGGGCAGTGTCCAGGTGCCCTCTAGGGCTCTGGCCAGTGGCTAGGTGACTCCCAGGACAGTAGCCAGGTGCCCCCCAGGCCAGTGGCCAGTGCCCAGGTGCCCTGTGCCCGCAGGTACTTCCGGAACCTGTGCTGGGATGACCCGCCCATGGCTGGTGCCCCCAGGGCAGTGTCCAGGTGGCTAGGTGACCCCAGGGCAGTGGCTAGGTGGCTAGGTGACCCCGGGGCAGTGGCTAGGTGACTCCCAGGGCAGTGGCCAGGTGACCCCGGGGCAGTGTCCAGGTGCCCCATGGCCACCCCGTGCCCGCAGGTACTTCCGGAACCTGTGCTCGGACGACACGCCCATGGCTGGTGCCCCCAGGGCAGTGTCCAGGTGCCCTCCAGGGCTGTGGCCAGTGGCTAGGTGACCCCGGGGCAGTGGCTAGGTGACTCCCAGGCCAGTGGCCGGTGCCCAGGTGCCCCGTGCCCGCAGGTACTTCCGGAACCTGTGCTCGGACGACACGCCCATGGTTCGCCGCGCCGCCGCCTCCAAGCTGGGCGAGTTCGCCAAGGTGCTGGAGCTGGAGCACGTCAAGAGCGAGATCATCCCCATGTTCTCCAACCTGGCCTCGGACGAGCAGGTGGGGGGCACCTGGGGAGGGAAATAACTCACCTGGGGGGCACCTGGGGGGGAAATAGCTCATCTGGGGGGCACCTGGGGGGGAAATAACTCACCTGGGGGGCACCGGGGGGGGAAATAGCTCACTCTGGGGGGCACCTGGGGGGGGAAATAACTCACCTGGGGGGCACCTGGGGGGGAAATAGCTCATCTGGAGGGCACCTGGGGGGAGAAAAACACACCTGGGGGGGCACATGGGGGGAAATAACTCACCTGGGGCACCGGAGGGAGGGGAAAGAAACACACCTGGGGGGCACCTGGGGGGGAAATAGCTCATCTGGAGGGCACCTGGGGGGAGAAAAACACACCTGGGGGGGAAAAAACACACCTGGGGGGAGAAAAACACACCTGGGGGGGAAAATGACACTTGGGGGGGAAAGAAACACACCTGGGGGGCACCTGGGGGGGAAATAAACACACCTGGGGGGAGGAAAACTCACCTGGGGGTAAATAACACACCTGGGGGCAGCTGGAGGAAAAAAGACACATCTGGGGGGGGGGAAAAACCACACCTGGGGGGTAAATAACATACCTGGGGGGCACCTGGGGGGAAAAAACTGCACCTGGAGGGAAAGGAACCCCTATGGGGGGCACCTGGTGGGAAAAATAACGCACCTGGGCACACCTGAGGGTCAACTGGGAGCACCTGGGGGGCAGCTGGGGGGAAAAAACACACCTGGGGTCACTTAGGGGTCACCTGGGGGCACCTGAGGGTCACGTGGACACACCCAGGCACTCCTGGGGGTCACCTGGACATTCTTGGGGGTCACTCGGGCACACCTGGGGTCACCTGGGCACAGCAGGGGATTACCTGGGCACACCTGGGGGTCACTGGGACACACCTGGGGGTCACCTGGGTGTGTCTGGGCACACCTGAGGCTCATCTGTGGCTCACCTGGACACACCGGGGGCAGACATGAGGGTCACTTGGGCACACCTGGGACACACCTGGGCACACCTGGGGGCGCTTGGGGTCACCTGGGCACACCTGGGGCACAGTTGGGCACACTTGGAGGTCATTGGGACACACCTGGGGCACACCTGGGGGTCACCTGGGCACACCTGGGGGTTACCTGGACGTATCTGGGGGTTACTTGGGCACACCCGGGGGTTACTTGGGCACACCTGGGGCACACCTGGTCACACCCGGGGGTTACCTGGGCACACCTGGGGGTTACCTGGGCACACTTGGGGGTCACCTGGGACACCTGGGGTCTGGGCACACCTGGGGGTCACCGTGTGTCTGGGCACACCTGGGCACACCTGGGCACACTTGGGGGTTACCTGGGCACACTTGGGGGTCACCTGGGCACACCTGGGGGTTACCTGGACACATCTGGGGGTTATTTGGGCACACCCGGGGGTTACTTGGGCACACTTGGTCACACCCAGGGGTTACCTGGTCACACCTGTGCCCGCGGCAGGACTCGGTGCGGCTGCTGGCGGTGGAGGCGTGCGTGAGCATCGCGCAGCTGCTGCCGCAGGAGGAGCTCGAGGGGCTGGTGATGCCCACGCTGCGCCAGGCGGCCGAGGACAAGTCGTGGCGCGTGCGCTACATGGTGGCCGACAAGTTCACCGAGGTGGGGGCACACCTGGGGGGGGGATACACACCTGGGGGGGGGGTAACACACCTGGGGGAAAATAATACACTGAGGGGGGGGAAAAACACACCTGGGGCACTGGGGAAAAAAGCACACCTGGGGGGAAAAATACACTGGGGGGGGGAAAAAACACCTGGGGGGCTGGAAAAACACACCTGGGGGGGGGAACACACCTGGGGGGAAAATAACACACCTGGGGGGGAGGGAACACACCTTGGGGGGGGAAAAACACATCTGGGGGGTACCTGGGGGGAAAAAACACACCTGGGGGGGGGGAAACACACCTGGGGGCACCTGGGGGGGGGGAACACCTGGGGCACCTGGGGGAAAACACACCTGGGAGCACCTGGAGGCACCTGGGGGGGTCTGGGGGAGCTGGGGCACCTGGGGGGCAACTGGGGATGGGTTTGGGGAGGTTTGGGAGACCTGGGGGGTCTGGGATGTGGGGCTCCTGGAGACAACTGGGAATACCTGGGGCACACCTGGGCTCACCTGGGACACACCTGGGCACACCTGGGGTTACCTGGGGCACACCTGGGCACACCTGGGCACACCTGGGGTTACCTGGGGCACACCTGGGCTCACCTGGGCACACCTGGGGCACACCTGGGGTCACCTGGGGCACACCTGGGCACACCTGGGCACACCTGGGCACACCTGGGCACACCTGGGGCACACTTGGGCACAGCTGGGCACAGCTGGGCACACCTGGGGCACACCTGGGCACATCTGGGGCACACCTGGGGTTACCTGGGGCACACCTGGGCACACCTGGGGTTACCTGGGCACACCTGGGGCACACCTGGGCACACCTGGGGTTACCTGGGCACACCTGGGGCACACCTGGGCACACCTGGGGCACACCTGGGGTTACCTGGGCACACCTGGGGCACACCTGGGCACACCTGGGCACACCTGGGCACACCTGGGCACACCTGGGGCTCACCTGGGCACACCTGGGGCACACCTGGGCACACCTGGGCACACCTGGGCACACCTGGGCACACCTGGGCCGTGCCCCCGCAGCTCCAACGCGCCGTGGGGCCCGAGATCACCAAGACCGACCTGGTGGGAGCCTTCCAGAGCCTCATGAAGGACTGCGAGGCCGAGGTCCGAGCGGCCGCCTCGCACAAGGTCAAAGGTCAGCGGCCGCCCCGACCCCTCCCCACGGGCCCCAAATCCATCCCGGGGTCCCTGAGTTCCTTTTGGGGTTCCTGAGTTCCTTTTGGGGTTCCTGAGTTCGTTTTGGGGTCTCCACGTCCATCCCGGGGGCCCCAAATCTGTTTTGGGGTCTTCACATCCATTTTGGGGTTCTCACATCTGTTTTGGGGTTCCTGAATCCATTTTGGGGTGTCCATGTCCATCTCAGGGTCCTGACGTCCATTTTGGGGTTCCCAAATCCGTCTTGGGGTCGTCACCTTCAGTTTGGGGTCCCCGAGTTGATTTTGGGGTCCCCACATCCATCCCGGTGTCCCCACGTCCATTTTGGGGTCCCCACATCCAATTTGGGGTCCCCACGTCCATCTCAGGGTCCTTAAGTCCATCTCGATGTCCCCACGTCCATCTTGGGGTTCCCACATCCGTTTTGGGGTCCCTGAGTCCATTTTGGGGTCCCCATCCCCATTTTGGTGTCCCCATCCCCATTTTGGGGTCCCCGTCCCCATTTTGGGCTCCCCACGCCCATTTTGGGGTCCCCAAATCCATCTCGGTGCCCCCCCCGCCAGAGTTCTGTGAGAACCTGTCCCCGGATTGTCGTGAGGCCGTGATCATGGGCCAGATCCTGCCCTGCATCAAGGTGGGCACCTGGGGGGCACCTGGGGGCACCTGAGACACACCTGGGGGCACCTGGGGGGCACCTGGGGGTACCTGGGGGTACCTGAGACACACCTGGGACACACCTGGGAGAACTTGGGGCACCTGGGGGCATCTGGGGGCACCTGGGACACACCTGGGGCACCTGGGGGCACCTGGGGGCACCTGGGCACACCTGGGGGGTACCTGGCACCTGGGGGGTACCTGGGCACACCTGGGGGCACCTGGGAGCAGCTGGGGCACCTGGGGGCACCTGGACACACCGGGGGGCACCTGGGGGGTACCTGGGGGCACCTGGGGGCACCTGAGAGACACCTGGGGGGCACCTGGGGGCACCTGGGGGGCACCTGGGAGCACCTGGGGTACCTGGGGGCACCTGGGCACACCTGGGGGCACCTGGGGCACCTGGGGACACCTGGGGACACCTGGGACACACCTGGAAGAAACTTGGGGCACCTGGGAGCACCTGGGACACACCTGGGGCACACGTGGGGGCACCTGGGGGCACACCTGGGACACACGTGTCTCACCTGTGCCCCACCTGTGCCCACCTGTGCCAGGAGCTGGTGTCCGATGCCAACCAGCACGTGAAGTCGGCGCTGGCCTCGGTGATCATGGGGCTGTCGCCCATCCTGGGCAAGGACAACACGGTGGAGCACCTGCTGCCCCTGTTCCTGGCACAGCTCAAGGACGAGGTGGCACCTGGGGGGCACCTGGGGGCACCTGGGCACACCTGGGGGGCACCTGGGGGGCACCTGGGCACACCTGGGGGGCACCTGGGGGGTCTGGGGGCACCTGCTGCCCCTGTTCCTGGCACAGCTCAAGGACGAGGTGGCACCTGGGGGGCAGCTGGGGGGCACCTGGGCACACCTGGGGGGCAGCTGGGGGGGTCTCGGGGCACCTGGGGGGGTCTGGGGGCACTTGGGGTGCCCATGGTCACTACGAGTTGCTCCCAATGAGTCGTCCCAGTTCATCCCAGTGCCTCCCAGTCCCTCCCAGTCCTTCCTAATTTTTCCCAGTCCCTCCCAGTCCCTCCCAGTCCCTCCCAGCCCCTCCCAGTCCCTCCCAGCCCCTCCCAGTCCATCCCAGTCCCTCCCATTCCGTCTCAGTCCCCATACAAGGCTTTAGCTGACTCCCAGTCCCTCCCAGTCCCTCCCAGTCTCTCCCAGCCCCTCCCAGCCCCCCCCAGCCCCTCCCATCCCCCTCCCAGTCCATCCCAGTCCCTCCCAGTCCATCCCAGTCCCTCCCAGTGCTTCCCAGTTCATCCCAGTTCATCCCAGTCCCCATACAAGGCTTTAGCTGGCTCCCAGTCTCTCCCAGTAAATCCCAGTCCGTCCCAGTTTCCTCCCAGTCCCTCCCAGTCCCCTCCCAGTCCCTCCCAGTCCTTCCCAGTCCCTCCCACTCCCCTCCCATCCCCCTCCCAGTGCTTCCCAGTCCCTCCCAGTCCCTCCCAGTAATGCCCAGTCCCTCCCACTCCCTCCCAATCCCTCCCATTTCCCTCCCATTTCCCTCCCAGCCTCTCCCAGTGCCTCCCAATCCCCCCCACCCCTTCCCAGCCCCTCCCACCCCCCTCCCAGTGCCTCCCAGTAACTCCCAGTGCCTCCCAGTGCCCCGAGGTGCGGCTGAACATCATCTCCAACCTGGACTGCGTGAACGAGGTGATCGGCATCCGGCAGCTCTCGCAGTCGCTGCTGCCCGCCATCGTCGAGCTGGCCGAGGACGCCAAGTGGCGCGTGCGGCTGGCCATCATCGAGTACATGCCGCTGCTGGCCGGCCAGCTGGTCAGGCTGGGGGCACTGGGAGGCACTGGGAGGGACTGGGAGGGACTGGGAGGCACTGGGAGGGAGTTATGGTGGTGTATGGGGGCATTGGGATATACTGGGATATACTGGGAGAGAGATACGGTGTGTGCGGCTGGCCATCATCGAGTACATGCCGCTGCTGGCCGGCCAGCTGGGGGCACTGGGAGGCACTGGGACAAACTGGGAGTCACTGGGAGGCACTGGGAGGGAGTTACAGCGCTGTATGGGGGCACTGGGAGAGAGATACGGTGTGTGCGGGTGGCCATCATCGAGTACATGCCGCTGCTGGCCGGCCAGCTGGTCAGGCTGGGGGCACTGGGAGGCACTGGGAGGGACTGGGAGGCACTGGGACAAACTGGGAGTCACCGGGAGTTACTGGGAGGGAGTTACAGCGCGGTATGGGGGCACTGGGGTATACTGGGATATACTGGGAGGGGGTTATGGTGAGTGCAGCTGGCCATCATCGAGTACATGCCGCTGCTGGCCGGCCAGCTGGTCAGACTGGGATGGACTGGGATATACTGGGAGCCACTGGGAGTCACTGGGAGGGAGTTACGGTGGTGGATAGGGGCACTGGGATATACTGGGATATACTGGGAGAAGCTGGGAGGGACTGGGAGGGGGTTATGGCACTGTAATGAGGTACTGGGATATACTGGGATGTACTGGTCCGTATTGGTCTGTACTGGTTCATATTGGTTTATACTGGTTTGTACTGGTCTGTACTGGTTCATAGTGGTTTGTACAGGTTTATACTGGTCTGTATTGGTCCATACTGGTTTGTACTAGTTTATACTCGTTTCTACTAGTTTATACTGGTCTGTACTGGTCCATACTGGTCCCTACTGGTTTCTGTCCCCGCAGGGTGTGGAGTTCTTCGATGAGAAGCTGAACTCGCTCTGCATGGCCTGGCTGGTGGATCACGGTACTGGGAGGGACTGGGATGGACTGGGAGGGAACTGGGAGGGACTGGGGAGGAACTGGGAGGGACTGGGAGGGGCTGGGATGGAACTGGGAGGGACTGGGAGGGACTGGGAGGGACTGGGATGGACTGGGAGGGAACTGGGAGGGACTGGGAGGGGACTGGGAGGGGCTGGGATGGAACTGGGAGGGACTGGGAGGGGCTGGGATGGAACTGGGAGGGACTGGGAGGGACTGGGAGGGGCTGGGATGGAACTGGGAGGGACTGGGAGGGACTGGTACTGGTCTGTACTGGTCTGTACTGGTTTATACCGGCTCGTACTGGTTTATACGGGTTTATACTGGTTTATACTGGTGTGGTTTCATATCATTTATGCCTTTGCCACCAGTAACTGGTGCAAACTGGGAGCCAGGGGTGGGTGGTACCGATGCGTACTGGTTTGTACTGGTCCACACTGGTTTATACCAGTTTATAGTGGCCCGTACCGGTCCGTACTGGTGCATACCGGTTTATACTGGTCCGTACTGGTGCCCGCAGTGTACGCCATCCGCGAGGCCGCCACCAGTAACCTGCGCAAGCTGGTGGAGCGCTTCGGGCACACCTGGGCCCAGGGCACCATCGTGCCCAAGGTGCTGGCCATGGCCGCCGACCCCAACTACCTGCACCGCATGACCACGCTCTTCTGCATCAACGTGAGCGCACCTGGGGGCACAAACCACACCTGGGGGGCACCTGGGGGGTCTGAGATACACCTGGGCACACCTGGGGGGCAGCTGGGGGCACCTGGGGGCACCTGGGGGGTCTGAGATACACCTGGGCACACCTGGGATACACCTGGGCACACCTGGGCACACCTGGGGGCACCTGGGGGCACCTGGGGGTACTTTGGACACACCTGGGATTATGTTGGACACACCCAGACACACCTGGCCACACCTGGGGATACCCTGAACACACCTGGGGTTACCTGGGGCACACCTGGGCACACCTGGGGCACACCTGGGCACACCTGGGGCACACCTGGGGTTACCTGGGCACACCTGGGGTTACCTGGGGTTACTTTGGGCACACCTGGGCACACCTGGGGTTACCTGGGGCACACCTGGGCACACCTGGGGTTACCTGGGGCACACCTGGGGCACACCTGGGCACACCTGGGGCACACCTGGGCACACCTGGGGCACACCTGGGGCACACCTGGGGCACACCTGGGGTTACCTGGGCACACCTGGGCACACCTGGGGCACACCTGGGCACACCTGGGGCACACCTGGGCACACCTGGGGTTACCTGGGCACACCTGGGGCACCCCTGGGCACACCTGACCCCACCTGCCCCCCCGTGCCCAGGTGCTGTCGGAGGTGTGCGGCCAGGAGGTGACCACCACGCAGATGCTGCCCACGGTGCTGCGCATGGCCGCCGACGCCGTGGCCAACGTCCGCTTCAACGTGGCCAAATCCCTGCAGCGCATCGGGCCCATCCTGGACAGCGGGTACTGGGGGCACTGGGAGGGACTGGGGGGCACTGGGGGGCACTGGGGGGGAGTGGGAGGGGATTGGGAGGGACTGGGAGGGACTGGGAGGGGAGTGGGGGGGACTGGGAAGGGACTGGGAGGGACTGGGAGGGGAGTGGGAAGGGACTGGGAGGGACTGGGCTCGTTTGGGGTGGTTTATATTGGTTTATATTGGTTTGGGCTGTGCCACCTGTGTCACCTGTGGTCACTTGTGGTCACTTGTGGTCACTTGGGTCACATCTGGGTCACATCTGGGTCACACCTGGGTCACCTGTGGTCACTGCTGGGGTCACCTGTGGTCACTTGGGTCCCACTTGGGTCACACCTGGGTCAGCTGTGGTCACCCGTTGTCACCTGTGGTCACACCTGTGGTCACTTGGGTTACACTTGGGTCACCCGTTGTCACCTGTGGTCACACCTGTGGTCAGACCTGGGTTACATCTGGGTCACGCCTGGGGTCACACTGTGTTACCTGTGGTCATTTGTGGTCACCTGTGGTCACACTGTGTTACCTGTGGTCATCCATTGTCACCCGTGGTCACCTGTGCTCACCTGTGGTCACCTGTGGTCACACCTGGGGTCAGACCTGGGTCACCTGTGTTAAATGTGGTCACTGGTGGTCACCTGTGCTACCTGTGGTCATCCATTGTCACCTGTGGTCACCTGTGCTACCTGTGGCCACCTATGGTCACCTGTGGTCACTCCTGTGGTCACCCGTGGTCACTTGTGGTCACCTGTGATCACACCTGGGTCACACCTGTGTTACCTGTGGTCATCCATTGTTACCTGTGGTCATTTGTGGTCACACCTATGGTCACCCATGGTCACCCGTGGTCACCTGTGGTCACACCTGGGTCACACCTGGGTCACCCCTGTGGTCATCCATTGTTACCTGTGGTCATTTGTGGTCACCTGTGCTCACCTATGGTCAGCTGTGGTCACTCCTGTGGTCACACCTGTGTTAAATGTGGTTACCTGGGTCACACCTGTGGTCACTCCTGTGGTCATCCATTGTTACCTGTGCTCACCTGTGGTCACCTGTGGTCACCTGTGGTCACTTGGGTTACACTTGGGTCACCTGTGGTCACACCTGTGGTCACACCTGTGGTCACACCTGTGTTAAATGTGGTTACCTGGGTCACACCTGTGGTCACTCCTCTGGTCATCCGTTGTTACCTGTGCCCACCTGTGTTCAGTGTGGTTACCTGGGGCTCACCTGAGCCCCCCTGACCCCCCCGGTGCCCCCCAGGACGCTGCAGACCGAGGTGAAGCCGGTGCTGGAGAAGCTCACCCAGGACCAGGACGTGGACGTCAAATATTTCGCACAGGAGGCGCTCACAGGTGGGGGGGGGGCACCTGGGGGGCACCTGGGGGGAAAAAAACACACCTGGGGGGCACCTGGGGGCACCTGGGGGCAGCTGGGGGGGTCCTGGGGGCACCTGGGGGGCATTGGTGGGGTCTGAGGGGCATTGGGGGGCACGTGGGGGGCACCTGGGGGAAAAAAAAACACACCGGGGGCAGCTGGGGGGCCACCTTGGGGGGGGTCTGGGGGGCACTGGGGGGCTTGTGGGGGGTCTGAGGGGCATTGGGGGGCACGTGGGGGGCACCTGGGGGGGTTTGGGGGGGTCTGGGGGTCACCTGGACGCACCTGGGGGGCATTGGGGGGGTCAGGGAGCATCTGGGGGGGTCAGGGCACACCTGAGGGGGTCTGGGGGGGTCAGAGGTCACCTGGGGGGCACCTGGGGGCATCTGAGGGCAGCTGGGGGGCACCTGGGGGAAATTGGGGGGGTCTGGGGTCACCTGGACACACCTGGGGGGGGTCTGGGGGCAATTGGGGGGGTCAGGGGGGGTCTCAGCTGACCTTTGCTGACCCCTCACTGACCCCTGACCCCTCTGTCCCCTCCCCTCCCCCCCCCGCAGTGCTGGCGCTGGCCTGACCCCCCCCAGGACCCCTCCCCCCGCATGTGACCGGCGCTGGGACCCCTCCCCCACATCGTCATCATCATCCCCTCCCCCACCCCTTCATCATCATCCTCCCCCCCCCCCCCCCCCCAGCTATTAATTAATTATCGATGATTTCGCCGTTAATAAAAACCACAACGAGGCTGCGGAGTCGTTCATTGATTTAAATTAATTAATTAAGTAATAAAATTAAAGGGTGGCGGGAGGGGGGGGAGGGGAAGCGGCGGTTCGGGGTCACGTGGTGCAAAACGCGCCCCTCCCCCCTTTTTTTAATTAAAAAATAAAAAAGGGGCGCCTGGCCCTTTAAATTTAAGCCACGCCCCTTCGCCCCCGCGCACGCGCCGCTGAACCCGAAGGCCACGCCCCTTTTCTGCGCATGCGCGCGGCCCTCGGCGCCGGCCACGCCCCCTCCCCTCAGCCGGGGGCGCGCGGGGAAAGCGAAAAAAAGGGCCCGGAACCCCCAGAAATCACCCCAAAAACCACCCCAAAAACCACCCGGGAACCGCCGGGAACGCCCGGGAACCGCCGGGAACCGCCGGGAACGCCCGGGAACCTCCGGTAAGCACCGAAACCGCCCGGGAACCCTCCGGGAACCTCCGGGACCCCCTCAGGGCCTCCGGGATCCCCAAAACCCCTCAGGGGCTTCAGAACACTCCGGGAACCGCTAAGGGAACGCCTCAGGGGCTCGGGGACCCCCGGGACACCCCCGAAAACCTTCGGGACCCCCTCAGGAGCTCCGAGACCCTCCCGGGACCCTCTGGAAATCTTTCAGGGGCTCGGAGACCCACGGGACACCTCCAGGAACCCCTCAGAGGCTCCGGGACCCTCCGGGAACCCCTCAGGAGCTCCGGGACACCCCCGGGACTCCCGGAACCCTCGCAGGACCCTCCAGGACCCTCCGGGACCCCCTCAGGAGCTCGGAGACCCTCCCGGGACCCTCCCAGGACCTTCTGGGACCCTCCAGGATCCGCTCAGGAGCTCCGGGACCCTCCCAGGACCCTCCAGGACCCCCTGAGGGACTCTGAGACCCTCCAGGACCCTCCGGGAACCGCTCAGAGGCTCCGGAGGCTCCAAGACACCCCCGGGACCATTCGGGAACCACTCAGGGGCTCCGGGACCCTCCCAGGACCCTCCAGGGACCCCCTCAGACGCTCCGAGACCCCCAGGACACCTCCAGGAACCCCTCAGGAGCTCCAGAACCCCGTCAGGGGCTCCGGGACCCCCTCAGAAGCTTCGGGACCCTCCAGGTCCCCCTCAGAGGCTCCGGAAACCCCGGGACCCTCCAGGAACCCCTCAGGGAATCCCTCAGCAGCTCCAGGACCCCCCAGGACCCCCCAGGACCCCCCCAGGACCCCCCGAGCGCGGCCATGTCGGACTCCGGGCAGAGCCCCGCCCCCGGCGCGCGGCGCCGCTGCTGGAACCGAGACAAGGAACCGGAGGGAGGCGCCGGAGAGCGGCGGGTGGGCGGGGCTAAGCGGGGTGGGCGGGGCTAACGGGGTGGGCGGGGCTAACGGGGTGGGCGGGGCTACGCAGGGCCAATAGGAGGGGGAAGGTGTGGGGTTAGGGCGTGGCTTGGGAATGATTGACAGGTGGGTATCGGATAAAGGAAATGATTGACAGGTGGGTGTGGCATAAAGGGTGTGGCCGTTAGTGGGGGCGTGGCTCGGAAATGATTGACAGCGGCTACACCTGGGATGGGGCGTGGCTCGGGGATGATTGACAGCTCCACCTGATGATGGGGGCGTGGCTCTGCAGGGTGTGGCACCAGGGGGCGTGTCTCCCTCACAGTGGGCGTGGCTTTGGGAGCACCATAGGGAGCAATGAGAGCCCTGCGAGGGGCGGGGCTTTACGCGGGTGGGTGTGGCCGTGTGAGGGCGTGGCCGGCGCGGTGGGCGTGGCCTGTCTGACCCCGCCCCTTCCCGCAGGAGCAGGGGGAGGAGCCAGCGGGGCCCCTGCAGAAGACCCCGATCATCCTGGCCAAGCCCCCGGCCGAGCGGGTGAGCCCAGAGGGGGCGTGGCCGTGCCGAAAGGGGGCGTGGCCCCCTCCCACGGGGCGTGGCCACGCCCTCTGACGTCATTTCATTCCGGGGGGGGCAGCAGCAGCAAGCTCCAGCCGCGCCCAAGGCGGGGCCAACGCAGGCCCCGCCCCCTCCCGCCCCGGCCCCGCCCATCGTGCTGATGAAGGCGCGGGGGGAGGAGGGGCGGGGAGGGGGCGGGGCCTCGGCGGCGGCGGGGGAGGGGCCGAGCCAGGCCCCGCCCCTGGAGAGGGAGGGGCCCCGCCCCACGCAGCCTGTCTATCAACTGCACAGCCGCGGCCTGGCCACGCCCACCGCGCTCGACCGTGAGTGGGCGGGGCTGAAAGGGGCGGGGCCGGAGGGGGCGGGGCCTGGAGGGGTGGGGGCGGGGTGTGGGTGGGGCAAAAAGGGGCGTGGTTTGGGGTGTGGCCATTGAAAAGGGTGTGGTTATTGTGGGCGTGGTTATGGTCACTGGGCGGGGCTAGAGGGGATTGGGCGGGGAAATGGGCGTGGCCACCAATCTGGGCGTGGTCATTGTGGGCGTGGTCGCGGGGGCGGGGCTAAAGGAGGAAATTGCGTGGCAAAAATGGGCGTGGTTTGTGGGCGTGGCCACCGGGAAGGGTGTGGTCGTTGTGGGCGTGGCCACGACTGGTGGGCGGGGCTCAAGGAGGGGGTTGGGCCTGGGTGGGCGTGGCCAGGGCGTGATAACGGATGGGGGGCGGGGCGAGAAAAGTGGGGGGAGGGGCAATAGAAGGTGGGGGATGGGCCATGGGCGTGTCCCCCCAAAGTGGGCGTGTCCCTCCTTGGCCCCGCCCCCTCCCGCAGCGGCCCAGGCCCAGGCCCGGCTGGCGGCGCCCGAGAAGATGAAAACCAGTATCAAACTGGTGGACGAGCAAATGAACTGGTGCGACAGCGCCCTGGAGGTGGGGGAGGGGCGGCAACCCCGGGGGTGGGGGAGGGGCTCCCGGTCAATCCCAGTCCCCCCCAGTCCCCTCCCAGTCCCTCCCAGTTCCCTCCCAGTCTCTCCTCCCAGTCCCTCCCAGTCCCTCCCAGTCCCTCCCAGTCCCCTCCCAGTCCCTCCCAATTCCTCCCAGTCCCTCCCAGTTTCCTCCCAGTCCCTTCCCAGTCCCTCCCAGTTCCCTCCCAGTCCCTCCCAATTCCCCCAATTCCTCCCCCAATCCCTCCCAGTCCCTCCCAGTCCCTCCCAGTCCCTCCCACTCCCTCCCAGTCCCTCCCAGTCCCTCCCAATCCCCTCCCAGTTTGTCCCAGTCCCTCCCAGTGTCCCCCAACCCCTTCCCAGTCCCTCCCAGTCCCCCCCCAGTCCCTCCCAGTCCCTCCCAGTCCCTCCATAGTCCCTCCCAGTTCCCCCCAGTCCCCCCAGTCCCTCCCAGTCCCTCCCAGTTCCTCCCAGTTCCTCCCAGTCCCCCCCAGTCCCTCCCAGTCCCCTCCCCATCCCCTCCAGTCCCTCCCAGTCCCTCCCAGTCCCCTCCCAGTTCCATCCCAGTCCCTCCCATCCTCCCAGTCCCCTCCGTTCCCCAGTTTCCTCCAGTCCCCTCCCAGTTCCTCCCAGTTCCTCCCAGTCCCCCCCAGTCCCTCCCAGTCCCTCCCAGTCCCTCCCAGTTCCCATCCAGTCCCTCCCAGTTTTCCCTCCATCCCCCCCAATCCCCTCCCAGTCCCCTCCCAGTTCCATCCCAGTCTCTCCCAGTCCCTCCCAGTCCCTCCCAGCCCCTCCCAGTTCCATCCCAGTCTCTCCCAGTTCCCTCCCAGTCCCCCCAATCCCCTCCCAGTCCCTCCCAGTTCCATCCCAGTCTCTCCCAGTCCCTCCCAGTCCCTCCCAGTGCCCCCCAGTGAGTCCCAGTCCGTCCCAGTTCCTGCTGGAGCAGACCGATGTGCTGGTGGTGGGAGCTCTGGGGCTGCAGGGAACTGGGAAATCCACGGTGCTGTCGCTGCTGGCCGGGAACCAGCCCGAGGAGGACCCGCGGTACTGGGGGCACTGGGAGGCACTGGGAGGGGATTGGGAGGGACTGGGAGGGACTGGGAGGGGACTGGGAGGGACTGGGAGGGACTGGGAGGGACTGGGAGGGACTGGGAGGGGACTGGGAGGGACTGGGAGGGGTTTAGAGGGAAGTGGGAGATACTGGGATGTACTGGGATGGGTTTAGGGGATACTGGTACAGACTGGGACTTACTGGGAGGGGTTGGGAAGGCACTGGGATGTACCAGGATGCACTGGGATGGGCATGGGGGAACTGGGCCATATTGGGATGTACTGGGATGTACTGGGAGGGCTTTGAAGGGAACTGGGCCATACTGGGATGGGTTTAGAGGGAACTGGTCCATACTGGTCTGTACTGGGATGCACTGGGATGGGGTTTATATGGACCTGGGCCATACTGGTCCGTACTGGTTTATACTGGTCCGTACCGGTCCGTACTGGTCCGTACTGGTTTGTACTGGTTTATACTGGTCTATACTGGTCCGTACTGGTCCATACTGGTCCGTACTGGTTTGTACTGGTTTATACTGGTTTATACTGGTCCGTACTGGTCCATACTGGTCCGTACTGGTCTATACTGGTCTATACTGGTCCGTACTGGTCCATACTGGTTTATACTGGTCCATACCGGTCCGTACTGGTTTATACTGGTCCGTACTGGTCCGTACTGGTCCGTACTGGTCCATACTGGTCCGTACTGGTCTATACTGGTCCGTACTGGTTTATACTGGTTTATACTGGTCTGTACTGGCCCGCACTGGCCCGTACTGGTTTGTACTGGTTTATACTGGCCCGCCCTGGCCCGTACTGGTTTATACTGGTCTATACTGGCCCGCACTGGCCCGTACTGGTTTATACTGGTCTATACTGGCGCAGCTCGTTCGTGTTCCGGCCGCAGCCCCCGGAGCTGCGGGAGCGGGGCGGGGCCCAGACCGGGGGCATCGACCTCTTCGTCACGCAGGAGCGGGTGCTCTTCCTGGACACCCAGGTGATTAATTACCGCTAATTAGCGCTAATTAGCGCGGCTCGGCCCCCATCCGGCCTCCTGCCAGCCGCTGGTGGTGGTTAATTGCTGCTAATTGGCGTTAATGGGCGGGGAAACGGCGAGTATCAGCGCGGGAGGGTCGTGATGGGGTTAATTTGGGGTTAATTAGTGGTTAATTGAGATTAATTAGTCCCTGATTGGGTCTTGTTCTGGTGAATTAGTGGTTGATTTTAATTAGTCCGTGATTGGGTCTTGTTGAGGTTAATTAGTGGTTAATTAGTGGTTAGTTGAGCTTAATTAATCCCCGATTTGGTCTTGTTGTGGTTAATTTGTGGTTAATTAGTGGTTAATTGATCTTAATTAATCCCTGATTGGGTCTTGTTGGCATTAATGGTTCTTAATTGATCTTAATTAGTCCATGATTGGGTCTTGTTGGGGTTAATTAGTGGTTAATTTTTCATAATTAATCCCTGATTGGGTCTTGGTGGCGTTAATTGATCTTAATTGTTCCTAATCAGTCCGTGATTGGATGGATTCCGTAATTAATCAGGAATTGAGTTTACTTTTTTATTTTATTTTTTTTTCTATTTTATTTTTTTTGTTGTTACAGAATAAAAGAGTTTATTCTGTAAATAGCATTAATTAGCACACATTGGCGGTTAATTAGCGGCCTGCTCCTCGCCCCTGTTTGCCGCTAATTAACTCTAATTGACTCCTAATTACCCCAGAATTGCCGCTGATTGCTGTGTAATTAACCTCCAGATTAACCCTAATTAGCGCCATTGCCATCGAATCCGCCCTTAATTGCCCCTAATTAACCCTAATTACCCCAAGAAATCCAAGAATTAACAGTAATTACTCCACAATTCAACCTGATTGCTGTTAATTGGCACCAATTACCCTTTAATTGCTGTTAATTAATCGATATTTAGCATTGATCACCTCAGTTACCATAATTACAGCAATCACCGTAATTATTTCAAATTACCGTAATTACCCAAATTACAGAAATCACCCAAATTACCGTAATTATCCTAAATTACCGTAATTACCCAAAATTACCGTAATTACCCAATTACCGTATTTATCCTATTTACCGTAATTACCCCGAATTACCAAAATTACCCAAATTACCGTAATTACAGCAATTACCGTAATTACCCCAATTACAGTATTTATCCTACTTACCATAATTATCCCAAATTACCATAATTACCCAATTACCATAATTGCCCCAATTACCGTAATTACCCCAGATTACCATAATTACCCCATGGTATTTATCCTATTTACCATAATTACCCAAATTACCATAAATACCCCAAATTATCGTAATTACCCTAATTACCGTAATTACCCCAATTACTGTAATTACCCACAATTACCCCACTCCCCTTTCCCTGCCCCCTCATTACCATACCGGCGGGGTGGGCGTGGCCTCCCACTGACCACACCCCCTTTTTTGGCTCCGCCCCCTCCCTCATTAGCCCATCCTTAGCCCCGCCCACCTGGATCACCTGATCAACAATGACCGGAAGCTTCCGCCCGAGTTCGCGCTGCCCCACGCCTACGTGGAGACGCAGGTGAGGGCGGGGCCTCGCTATGCTAATGAGGCGGTAATTGTGCTAATGAGGCGTTCGTTAATTACGCTAATTACCTAACGAACGGGCCCCCGCAGTCGCTGCAGATCGCCGCCTTCCTGTTCACCGTGTGCCACGTGGTGCTGCTGGTGCAGGACTGGTTCACGGACCTGGGGCTCTACAGGTGGGGCCCCTGAGTGACCCTGAGTGACCCTGAGTGACCCTGAGTGACCCCTGAGTGACCCTGAGTGACCCCTGAGTGACCGCTGAGTGACCCTGAGTGACCGCTGAGTGACCGCTGAGTGACCGCTGAGTGACTGCTGAGTGACCGCTGAGTGACCCTGAGTGACCCCTGAGTGACCCTGAGTGACCCTGAGTGACCGCTGAGTGACCCCTGAGTGACCCTGAGTGACCGCTGAGTGACCCTGAGTGACCGCTGAGTGACGCTGAGTGACCCTGAGTGACCGCTGAGTGACCCTGAGTGACCCTGAGTGACCGCTGAGTGACCCCTGAGTGACCCTGAGTGACCCTGAGTGACCGCTGAGTGACCGCTGAGTGACCGCTGAGTGACCGCTGAGTGACCGCTGAGTGACCCCTGAGTGACCCTGAGTGACCCTGAGTGAGCCCTGAGTGACCCTGAGTGACCGCTGAGTGACCGCTGAGTGACCCCTGAGTGACCCTGAGTGACCCCTGAGTGACCCTGAGTGACCGCTGAGTGACCCTGAGTGACCGAGTGAGCCCTGAGTGACCCTGAGTGACCCTGAGTGACCGCTGAGTGACCCTGAGTGACCGCTGAGTGACCCTGAGTGACCGCTGAGTGACCCTGAGTGACCCCTGAATGACCCAAAACTGACCCCGAAATGACCCAAAACACCCAAATCTGACCCTAAAATGACCCATAACTGCCCCAAACTGCCCCATAACCGCCCCATAACCGCCCCACAGACCCCGCCCCCCATAGATCCTCCCCCACACCTGCCCCACGCCTGCCCCACACCTGCCCCACATCTGCCCCACACCTGCCCCACATCTGCCCCACGCCTGCCCCACATCTGCCCCACACCTGCCCCACGCCTGCCCCACACCTGCCCCACACCTGCCCCACACCTGCCCCATGCCTGCCCCCCAGATTCTGCCCCACACCTGCCCCACTGCAGGTTCCTGCAGACGGCCGAGATGGTGAAGCCGCCGACGCCGTCCCCGAGCCACGACTCGAGCGGGGCCGGGGCCGAGGAGCCCTCGGAGTATTACCCACACCTGGGTGAGCCCCACAGATCCTGCCCCATAGATCCCTGCCCCACAGATCCCTGCCCCACAGATCCTGCCCCACAGCGAGTCGAAATTCCCATAAAAATCCCATTTTTGGGGCATTTTTGATCCAATTTTGACCCATTTCGCCTTATAGATTCCAGCCCTGCCCCATAGATCCTGCCCCATAGATCCCTGCCCCATAGATCCCTGCCCCACAGATCCCTGCCCCACAGTCCCTGCCCCATAGATCCTGCCCCACAGTGAGTCAAAATTCCCATAAAAATCCCATTTTTGGGGCATTTTTGACCCATTTTTGACCCATTTCCTGCCCCATAGATTCCAGCCCTGCCCCACAGATCCTGCCCCATAGATCCCCAAATCTGCCCAAGATCCTGCCCCACAGATCCCTGCCCCACGGATCCTGCCCCATAGCAAGTCAAAATTCCCATAAAAATCCCATTTTCGGGGCATTTTTGACCCATTTTCTGCCCCATAGATCCTGCCCCACAGATCTGCCCCATAGATTCCTGCCCATAATCTGCCCCATAGATCCCTGCCCCACAGATCCTGCCCCATAAATCCCTCCCCATGCTTCTTCTCCACATCTCCACCCCCCAAACCCCCTCCCCACGCCCCCCAAGTGCCCCACAGCTGCCCCCCAAGTGCCCCCTGGGTGCCCCCCAAGTGCCCCCCAGCCCCACGGCTGCCCCCCAAGTGCCCCCCGGGTGCCCCCCAAGTGCCCCACAGCTGCCCCCCAAGTGCCCCCCGGGTGCCCCCCAAGTGCCCCCCAGCCCCACGGTGACCCCCGTGTGCCCCCCAGTGTTCGTGCAGACCCGGGCCCCCCCCGAGTGCTTCTCCCCACGGCGCCTGGGGCAGATGCAGCGAGTGCTGGGCCGGCTCATGGCGCACTCCCGCCTCAAGTACCGGGGTACGGGGGGCAGGACTTGGGGGGCAGGACTTGGGGGGCGGGACTTGGGGGGCGGGATTTGGGGGGCGGGACTTGGGGGGGGGGATTTGGGGGGCGGGATTTGGGGGGCAGGACTTGGGGGGCAGGATTTGGGGGGCGGGACTTGGGGGGCGGGATGTGGGGGGCGGGATGTGGGGGGCAGGGCTTGGGGGGCAGGATTTGGGGGGCAGGATTTGGGGGGCAGGATTTGGGGGGCAGGGAGGATTTGGGGGGTCCCAGGTGGGTTCGGGGGTCTTGAGGGGAATTTGGGGAGGGTTTGGGGGGTCCCAGATGAATTTTTGGGGGGTTTTGGGGGTCCCTGTTGAATTTGGGGAGGATTTAGGGGGTCCCAGATGAATTTGGGGTGGATTTGGGGGGTCCCAGGGGGGTTTGGGGGGTCCTTGTTGAATCTGGGGAGGGTTTGGGGGGTCCCAGATAGGTTTGGGGGTCCCAGATGAATTTTGGGGAGGATTTGGGGGTCCCAGGTCCATTTTGGGTGCAATTCGGGGCTCCCAGGTGAATTTTGGGGATCCCAGGTCCATTTTGGGTGAATTTTGGGAGTCCCAGGTGAATTTTAGGGGTCCCAGGTGAATTTTGGGGGTCCCAGGTCCATTTTTGGGGGTCCCAGGCACATTTTGGGTGAATTTGGGTGGATTTGGGTGAATTTTGGGTGAATTTGGGGTGAATTTGGGTGAATTTGGGGTGAATTTGGGTGAATTTGGGTGAATTTGGGTGAATTTGGGTGAATTTGGGGTGAATTGGGGTGAATTTGGCTGGATTTGGGTGAATTTGGGTGGATTTGGGCACTTCAGGGTCCCTGTCCATGCGGGAGCTGCTCCCCGTGGGCTCGGCGCTGCCCCCGGCGCCCCCCGAGGCCGAGGTCCCAGGCACATTTTGGGTGAATTTGGGTGAATTTGGGGTGAATTTGGCTGGATTTGGGTGAATTTGGGTGGATTTTGGGTGGATTTGGGGTGAATTTGGGTGAATTTGGGGTGAATTTGGGTGAATTTGGGGTGAATTTGGGGTGAATTTGGGGTGAATTTGGGGTGAATTGGGGTGAATTTGGCTGAATTTGGGTGAATTTGGGTGGATTTGGGCACTTCAGGGTCCCTGTCCATGCGGGAGCTGCTCCCCGTGGGCTCGGCGCTGCCCCCGGCGCCCCCCGAGGCCGAGGTCAATCTGTTCCTGCTGCCCCCCCTGGAGGACGAGGCCGAGGACGCCCTGCCCCGGGCAGGTGAGGCACCAGTTTGCACCAGTATAAACCAGTATGGGCCGGTCTGGACTAGTCTAAGCCAATATAAACCAGTATAGACCAGTAACCCCCCCAGTGCCCCCAAAACTCCATCCCAGTCCCCCATTAAAGGCCACAGCTCCCTCCCAGTGCCCCCAAACCTTCTCCCAGTATATCCCAGTACATCCCAGTGCCTCCCAGTCCCTCCCAGTGACCCCTAACCCTCTCCCAGTACATTCCAGACCCTCCCAGTCCCTCCCAGTCCATCCCAGTCCCTCCCAGTATATCTCAGTCCCTCCCAGTCCCTCCCAGTCCATCCCAGTCCCTCCCAGTATATCCCAGTCCATCCCAGTCCCTCCCAGTGCCTCCCAGTGCCCCCAAACCCTCTCCCAGTCCATCCCAGTGCCTCCCAGTCCCTCCCAGTATATCCCAGTCCCTCCCAGTCCATCCCAGTCCCTCCCAGTGCCTCCCAGTGCCCCCTAACCCTCTCCCAGTACATCCCAGACCCTCCCAGTCCATCCCAGTGTCCCCTATACCCACTCCCAGTCCATCCCAGTCCCTCCCAGTCCCTCCCAGTATATCCCAGTCCCTCCCAGTCCATCCCAGTCCCTCCCAGTGCCCCCTAAACCCTCTCCCAGTGCCTCCCAGTGCCTCCCAGTCCCTCCCAGTGCCCCCCAAACCCTCCCCACCCCCACTCCCAGTCCCTCCCAGTCCATCCCAGTCCCTCCCAGTGCCCCCTAAACCCTCTCCCAGTGCCTCCCAGTGCCTCCCAGTCCCTCCCAGTGCCCCCCAAACCCTCTCCCAGTCCCTCCCAGTCCATCCCAGTCCCTCCCAGTGCCCCCTAAACCCTCTCCCAGTGCCTCCCAGTGCCTCCCAGTGCCTCCCAGTGACCCCGGCTGTCCCCGCAGGTGGGGGAGGGGCGCTGTTCCCTGCCCTGCCCCCGTTCCGGGGCCGGGGGGGCCTCGGGGGGCTCCTGGCCCGGCTGCGGGGGAGGGTCCTGGCGGCCGCGCGCTCCCAGTTATCCCACAGCCTGCTCACCGAGCGCAACTGGTCAGACTGGGACGGCGCTGGGGGCGCTTGTGGGGGGACTGGGAGGGACTGGGAGGGGGTCTGGGGGTGCTGGGGGTGACTGGGGGGGGGTTTGGGGGCACTGGGAGCAACTGGGAGGGACCTGTGGGGGACTGGGAGGGGGTTTGGGGGCAGTGGGAGGAACTGGGAGCAACTGGGAGTGACTGGGAGGGGGTTTGGGGGTAACTGGGAGTGACTGGGAGCAACTGGTGAGACTGGGATGGGACCTGGGGGGCGCTGGGGGGGACTGGGAGGGGGTCTAGGGGTGCTGGGAGTGACTGGGAGCAACTGGGGGGGACTGGGTGGGGATTTGGGGGCACTGGGAGTGACTGGGGGGGACTGGGAGGGGGTTTGGGGGTACTGGGAGGAACTGGGAGGGATTTGGGGGCAGTGGGAGCAACTGGGAGGGACCTGGGCGGACTGGGAGGGGGTTTGGGGGTAACTGGGAGCAACTGGGAGTGGTTTGGAGGCACTGGGAGCAACTGGGAGGGGGATTGGGGGTGCTGGGGGGAACTGGGATGTACTGGGGGGTCTGGGAGGGGATTTGGGGGTAACTGGGAGCAACTGGGAGGGGGTTTGGGGATAACTGGGAGGAACTGGGATGTACTGGGGGGCACTGGGAGGGGGTTTGGGGGCACTGGGAGGAACTGGGAGGGGGTTTGGGGGCACTGGGAGCAATGGAAGGGGGGTTAGGAGGTGCTGGGGGAACTGGGATGTACTGGGGGGCACTGAGAGGGATTTGGGGGCACTGGGAGTGACTGGGAGGGACTGGGGGAGACTGGGAGGGGTTTGGGGGTAACTGGGAGGAGCTGGGAGGGACTGGGGTGGTCTGGGCGGGGATTTGGGGGTAACTGGGAGGGCGTATCTGACCTGTACTGGTCCGTACTGTTCTGTACTGGTCCGTACTGGTCCATACTGGTCGCAGGTTCCACTACGCCGCCCGGATCTGGGACGGGGTGAAGAAATCCTCGGCGCTGGCCGAGTACGGCCGCTTACTGGGCTGAACTGGGAGCACTGGGAAGACCCGCGGGGGCGTCGCCGGACCAATAAACCCGCTGGCAACCCCCCAAGTGTCTCGTTGGGGGCTTAATTAGCGAGAAGTGTTAATTAATTCGCCCCTTCCCGGAGGTTTTAATTGAGCTCCGTCCTTCGTTCCGCGCCCCCCCCCCTTCCCCTCACGGCAAAAAGGGCGGGAAAACTCCTGGAGGACCGCGGCACCACCGAGTTGGGAGGAGTGGCGGGTAGAGCGCCGCTTGTGCGCATGCGCAGAATCGCCGGAAAGCCCCTCGAAACCATAGAGTTGGGGGTGTTGTTGGCGGAGCGCCTCCCGCGGGGTTTCTGAGGCGGCTTCCGGTGGATGGCGGCGATGCCGGAGCTGCCCTTAACGCGCGTCGTCTCCGTGACCAGCGCGGACCCGGTGGGGCTCTGGGGGTGGCCCGGGAGGAGAGGGGGAGGCTCCGGAGGTGCCCGTGGCTGAGCCCCCGCCGTGTCTCCGCAGCGTCACCCGGCCGAGAACCTGCTGCGGCCGGACGATGGCGGGCGCTGGCGGGGGGCGGCGGCCGGGGAGAAGCAGCTGAGCGTCGTGCTGGAGGTGGGGAGGGGGTGAGAGGGACTGGGAGGGGACTGGGAGGGACTGGGAGGGGTTTGAGAGGTCTTTGAGAGGGGATTGGGGGTCTCTTCTCAATTTTGGGACCGTGGGGAAGGAGAATTGGGGGTCTCCTGAGCGTTTGGGGGGTCCTGGGTGTCCGAATCCCCCTGAGGGAGTCAGGAGGGGATTTAGGAGGGGATTTAGGAGGGGGCTCCCACCCTTTTTCTCCCCTCCCGGTGATAATTTTGGGGAGGGTCTCGCAGCTGGGGGGGTCCCGTCCCATCCACTCGCTGCACATCGGCAACGACGGCGCCGCTTTCGTGGAGGTGCTGGTGGGTTCCTCTGCCGGGGGCGACTTCCAGGTGAGCCCCGAGCTTTCCTTTCCCCCTTCCCCTGCGTCCCGGGGCATTTCAGGGCCCTGACCCTCAGCCCTGACCCGCGCCCAGGTGCTGCTGCCCAGCGCCGCGCTGATGTCGCCCAGCGAGAGCCGCGCCGGGGCCGAGCCGCGCCGGGTGCGGCTCTTCGGGCCCGACTCGCTGGTCAAGGGTCCGGCCCAGGGCACGTGGGACCGGCTGCGAGTGGTGCTGAGCCAGCCCTACTGCCTGGTGAGGGGGCTTGGGGGGCTTGGGGGGCTTGGGGGGCTTGGGGGGCTTGGGGGGACCCCAAAAGGCAGCTGGTGACCCCCTGTCCCCACCCAGAGCCGGCCCTTTGGACTCTCCTTCATCCGGGTGTTCGCGGCTCCTGAGGAGGAGGAGGCTCCGCCTGAGGCGCCGGTGAGTGACCGCTGAGTGACCCCTGGAGTGACCACGTAGTGACCCCTGGAGTGACCCCCAGAGTGACCCCTGGAGTGACCACGTATTGACCACCAAAGTGTCCCCACAGTGACCTTCAGAGTGACCACCCCGTAATTCCCACAGTGACCCCCAAAGCCACCACCCCGTGAGCCCCGAAGTGACCCCACAGTGACCACCCCAGTGCCCTTCAAACTGACCACTCTGTGGCCCCCAAAGTGACCCCACAGTGACCTTCAGCATGACCACCCTGTGACTCCGGAGTGACCATTCTGTGACCCCACACTGACCCCACACTGACCACCCTGTCACCCCCAAAATGACCCCCACAGTGACCCCACAGTGACCACCCCAATGCCGTTCAAACTGACCACTCTGTGGCCCCCAAAGTGGCCACCTTGTGACCCCACAGTGACCCCAAAGTGGCCACCTTGTGACCCCACAGTGACCCCAAAGTGACCCCCACGCTGACCCCACGCTGACCCCGCCAGCAGCTCCTTGTCCCCTACAGCCCCCCCCAACCCCCCCAGTGACCCCCCCAGTGACCCCCGACCCCCCAAAACCCCCAAAATCTCCCGTTTTCCCCCCAAATTCCCCCCCAGGTCCGGCGCTTGGGCCCCTTCACGCTGCGGGAGGAGGGGGGCAGCCCCCGCCGCCCCCCCGGGGCCCTTTTCTACCAGCGGCCCCCCTCCCCCACCCCAGGTAAGGCCCCTCCCCCACCCCCAGCCCCTCCCCCACCCCCCCGGACCCCCACCTCACGGCCTCCCCTCCCCCACCCACAGCCCCCCCTCAGGACCCCCCTGGCCCCAGCTACGCCGTGGTCACTCTGCAGGGCAGCGCCCCCAAGGTAAGGGGGGCACCTGGGACCCCCAAATCCCCCCCTGGGACCCCAAAATCCACCCTGGGACCCCAAAATCCACCTGGGGACCCCAAAATCCACCTGGGACCCCCAAATCCCACCCTGGGACCCCCAAATCCACCTGGGGACCCCGAAATCCACCTGGGACCCCAAATCCCACCCTGGGACCCCAAAATCCCACCTGGGACCCCAAAATCCCACCTGGGACCCCCAAATCACACCTGGGACCCCAAAATCCCTCTCAGGACCCCCAAATCACCCCTGGGACCCCCAAATCACCCCTGGGACCCCAAATCCACCTGGGACCCCCAAACCCCACCCTGAGAACCCCAAAACCCCTGGGACCCCCCCCCAAAACCCCAAAACCCCAAATTTTGAGCCCCCAAAACCCTACCAGGGACCCCAAACCTCACCTCGGGACCCCAAAACCCCTGGGACACCCCCAAAACCCCCCCCAGGAACTCCCAAAACCCCTGGGACCCCCAAACCCCACCTGGGGACCCCCAAATCCACCTGGGACCCCAAATCTTCTGGGACACCCCCAAAACCCCACCCAGGAATTCCCGAAACCCCAGGGACCCCAAAATCCCGCCTAGGACCCCAAAACTCCTGGGACACCTCAAAAACCCCACCTGGGACCCCAAAATCCTCCCCAAGGACCCCAAATCCCACCTGAGGACCCCCAAACCCCACCCTGAGACCCCAAAATCCCCCCCTGGGACCCCAAAATTCCTGGGACACCCAAAACCCCACCCCGGGACCCCAAAATCCACCTGGGACACCCAAATCCCACCTGGGACTCCCAAACCCCACCTGAGGACCCCCAAATCCCACCCTGGGACCCCCAAAACCTCACCCAGGGACCCCCCCAAACCCCTCAATCCCCCCCCCCCAAAAAAACCCCTTTTGGGGCTTCCCCCAGCCCCCCAAATCCCCCTCCTTAACCCCCCCTTTTCTCTCCCCCCCCCTGCAGCCCCCCAAGCGCCGCCTCCCCCCCACCACCCCCAAAACCAACGGGACCCCGCCCAAAAAAACCCCCAAACCTCCCAAATCCCCCCCAAAACCCTCGGAGAGCCCCGAGAAGCCCCGAAAAGCGCCGAGAAGCCCCCCGAAAGCGCCGGTCCTGGCGGGGGTGGTGCTGGTGCTGAGCGGCTTCGAGAACCCCCTGAGGAGCCGCCTGCGGGCAGCCGCCCTGGCGCTGGGGGCCGAGTACCGGCCGGAGTGGACCTCGGACAGCACCCACCTGGTGTGAGTGACCGCTGCCCCCGCCCCGCCCCCCGGGCCCCGCCCCGCGCTGACCACGCCCCTTTTTTCGGGGTTTTTTTGGGGTTTTTTTGGGGTTTTTAGGTGCGCGTTCCCCAGGACGCCGAAGGCAGCGAGGGCCCGGGAGCTCGGGGGGCTCCTGGTGGGGCCCAAATGGATCTGGGACTGCCAAAGGACGGGGCGGAGACTCCCCTGCGGCCCGTGAGCCACGCCCACTTATGGGGGGGGACACGCCCACTGCCGGGGGGACACGCCCACTGCCGGGGGGACACGCCCACTGCCGGGGGGACACGCCCACTGCCGGGGGACACGCCCACTGCCGGGGGGACACGCCCACTGCCGGGGGGACACGCCCACCGCGGGGGGACACGCCCACTGCCGGGGGGACACGCCCACTGCCGGGGGGACACGCCCAGTTATGGGGGGACACGCCCAGTTATGGGGGGACACGCCCAGTTATGGGGGGACACGCCCACTGATGGGGGGACACGCCCACTGCCGGGGGACACGCCCACTGCTGGGGGACACGCCCACTTATGGGGGACACGCCCACCGCGGGGGGACACGCCCACTGCTGGGGGAAATTCACATCCTGGGACACGCCCACTGCTGGGGGACACGCCCATTTATGGGGGATACGTCCAACCCTGGGACACGCCCACTTTTGGGGGATACACCCACTTCTGGGACACGCCCACCCTAAAGGTACACCCCCGATAGGCCACGCCCACCCTGGGACACACCCTGATAGGCCACGCCCACCCCTAAAGTACACCCCCTGATAGGCCACGCCCACCCTGGGACACACCCATTTAAGCCCTGCCCCCCAAGACACACCCTGACAGGCCACGCCCCTTTATGGAACACACCCTGATAGGCCACGCCCCTGGGATACACCCACATAAACCCCACCCCCTTGAAGACACACCCATTTAGACCACACCCCCAAGGGACACGCCCATTTAGGCCACACCCCTAAGGGAAACACCCAGCTTGGCCACGCCCACAAGGGACACACCCACCCCAGCCCCGCCCACCTAGGAGGGGCTAAACTGAGGCCACACCCCGGGGTGGGTGGGACACACCTAAAGGCCACGCCCACTCAGGTGGGGCTATAGGAGACCCCACCCCTAAATGGGCGTGGCTCCAGCGCCGCCCCTCCCCCCCAGATACCTCCTGGATGGCTCCGCCTCTTCCGGCAGCGAGGGGGAGGAGCCTGAGGATGCCCCGCCCCCTCCACGCCCCTCCCCCAAAAAGCCCAAAGGGGCGGGGCCTCCTCAGAAAGCCACGCCCCCAACCCCTCCCCCCGCCGCGCCGGCCACGCCCCCCGAGTCATGTGACAGCGAGGACCAATCAGAGGAGTGAGTGGGGATTTCAGAGGAGGAGTGTGGCTTGAAGGGGGCGTGGTCGCTCCCAGGCCCCGCCCCCTTTTCCCTAAGCCCCTCCCCCCTCCCAGGGACCCCTACGGAGGCTCCACGGAGGAGAACAGCGAGGAGGGGGAGGGGCAGGACGAGCCCATCCCCCCCCTGCCCGGTGCGTGCCCCTCCCCCACCCCCAGGCCCCTCCCCCACCCCCAGGCCCCTCCCCCTCTCCCTTTTCTCACTTTGCCCCTCCCCCAATCTCTCTTTTTGCCCCTCCCCCGCAGATTTTTTTGAGGACAAAACTTTCTTTTTGCACGGCGAGTTCCCGGCGGGGGAGGAGCGAAAACTGCGGCGCCTGGTGGTGGCCTTTGGAGGGTGGGACTGGGAGGACTGGGAGCACTGGGAGGGACTGGGAGCACTGGGAGGGAACTGGGAGGGACTGGGAGGGAACTGGGAGACACTGGGAGGGACTGGGAGGGGACTGGGAGGGACTGGGAAGGGACTGGGAGGGAACTGGGAGGACTGGGAGGGACTGGGAGGGAACTGGGAGGGACTGGGACAAACTGGGAGGGGACTGGGAAGGGACTGGGAGGGACTGGGAGGGACTGGGAGGGAACTGGGGGTAGACTGGGTTATGCTGGGAGGTTGTACTGGATGTGGTCTGACCAGTCACAGTAGTTTATACTGGTCCATACTGGTCCATACTGGTTTATACTAATCCATACTGGTCCGTACTGGTCCATACTGGTCCGTACTGGTCCATACTGGTCCGTACTGGTTTGTACTGGTCTATACTGGTCCATACTGGTCCATACTGGTCCGTACTGGTCCGTACTGGTTTATACTGGTCCATACTGGTTTATACTGGTCTGTACTGGTCCGTACTGGTCCGTACTGGTTCATACTGGTCCGTACTGGTTTATACTGGTCCGTACCGGTCCGTACTGGTCTATACTGGTCCGTACCGGTCCGTACTGGTTTATACCGGTCCGTACTGGTTTATACTGGTCCGTACTGGTCCGTTCCCCCCAGGACGCTGGCCCCCTCCATGGACGCCTCGGTCACTCACGTGGTCACGGCTCAGGATTGGGACCCCGCCTTTGAGGAGGTTTGGGCGTGGCTGGGGCGTGGCCGGGGCGTGGCCGGGGGGGCGTGGCCGGGGCTTGGCTCCGCCCCCTTTAACCCCCAGGCCCCGCCCCCTTGCAGGCGCTGGAGCTCCGCCCCTCGCTGACGTTCGTGCGTCCCCATTGGCTGCTGCTGTGCGGGGAGCGGCAGCGCCCCCTGCCGGCCACGCCCTTCGCCGTGGGGCCCCGCGCGTGACGTCATCGACTGCGCTGTGACGTCATCAACTGCGCTGTGACGTCATCGACGGCGCTGTGACGTCATCAACTGCGCTGTGACGTCATCGACGGTGCTGTGACGTCATCAACGGTGCTGTGACGTCATCGCTTCCCCGTTCCCCTCCACAGTGTTTCATTGTTTAATAAAAGGAATTTTGGGTAGAAAACGAAGTGTGGTTTTTATGAATTTTTTTTTTTTTTTTTTTTTTTAATTTATTTATACATTTTATTTATTTATTTTATTTATTCTTTAAATTTTATTTATTTATTATTTTATTTAAATTTATATATTTTATTTATTTATTTTATTTATTTATTTTATTTATTTGTTTATCTTACTTATTTATTGTATTTATTTTATTTGTGTTATTTATTTATTTTATTTATCTTTTTGATTTATTTTATTTATTTTATTTATTTTATTTATTTTATTTATTTTATTTATTTTATTTATTTATTCTAGAGATGTGTGGGCCCCACCTCGAGGGGCGTTGCCCCTTTAAGAACTCTATGTATGAGGGCATAAAACATTTATTTAATTTATAATATAAATAAATATAATTTAAATGTAATATAAATTGTACATTTAAATAAATGTATAATGTAATTTAATTTGTACATTTAAATAAATGTATTTACATAAATAACGTATAAAAATTACATAATAAACTTACATAAAAATGTGTATTAAGTACATACAAATATATAGGTAAGAGAAATGTATAATATATATATTTAAATGTATAATAAACGCATATATAAAATAAATACATAAGAATACATAATAGACACATAAAAATGCATATAATAAAATATATAAAGACACATAATAAACACATAAAAACCCATAATAAACACATAAAAACACACAATAAATACTTATTAAAAAACAGTCATCAAACAAATCCATAAAACCAGACAATAAATACGAAACAAACCCAGGCGACCTCAGCGCGCCCCCGCGGCCATCGCCGCTTTAAGGCGGGCCCCGCCCCCGCCGCTCCCAGCCCGACATCGCCGCTTTAACCCGAGCCCCGCCCCCTCCATCGCCCTGTTAGGGTTTGCCGCCGCTTTAAGCCCCGCCCCCCGCCCCGCCCCTCGCCCCGGCTCTTAAAGGGGCCGCGGCCCCGCTCGGGCCCCGCCGCCGCCATGTTGGTGCTGGGGGCGCTGCGCGCGGCCTCTGTCGCGACAGGGCGCGGGGTCGCGACAGCGGCGGGGGAGGGGCGGCGGCTGCTGCTGCGGCAGGTGGGGGAGGGGCGGGGAGGGGGCAAAGGGCGGGGGAGGAGGGGGAAGGGGGATTTGGGGGGTTTTTGGGGGGGGTTTGGGGGGTTTTGAGGGGTTTTTTTTTGAGGGGTTTTTGAGGGGTTTTTTTGGGAGTATTTTGAGAGGTTTTTTGGGGGGGGTTTGGGTTTTGGTTTTTTTGAGGGGGTTTGGGGGGTTTTGAGAGGTTTTTTTGAGGGGTTTTTGAGAGGTTTTGGGGGGGGGTTTGGGGGGTTTTGAGGGGTTTTTTTGGGAGTATTTTGAGGGGTTTTTTGGAGGGGTTTGGGGTTTGTTTTTTTTTGAGGGGGTTTGGGGGATTTTGAGGGGTTTTTTTGAGGGGTTTTTGGGGGGGTTTTGGGGGTTTTTTGGAGGGGTTTGGGGTTTGTTTTTGAGGGGGTTTGGGGGATTTTGAGGGGTTTTTTTGAGGGTTTTTTGAGGGGTTTTTTGGGGAGTTTGGGGTGTTTTGAGGGTTTTTTTGGGAGTATTTTGAGAGGTTTTTGGGGGGGTTTGGGGTTTTTTTGGGGGGGGTTGGGTTTTTTTTTTTGAGGGGGTTTGGGGGATTTTGAGGGGTTTTTTTGAGGGTTTTTTGAGGGGGTTTTTGGAGGTTTTGGGGGTTTTTTTGAGGGGGTTTTGGGGAATTTTATTGGGAGTATTTTGAGAGGTTTTTTGGGGGGGTTTTAAGGGGTTTTTGGGGGGGTTTTGAGGGTTTTTATTGGGAGATTTTGAAGCTGTTTTGGGGGAATTTTAGAAAGTTTTCAGGGGTGTTTTGAGGGGGTTTTTTGGTGGGGTTTTTAGGGAGTTTTGAGGGGTTTTGGGGGTGTTTTTTGGGGTTGTTTCGGGGGAGTTTTGGGGGGTTTCTTTGGGAGCATTTCGAGGGGGATTTTAGGGAGTTTTGGGGGAGATTTTAGGGAGTTTTGAGGATTTTTTGGGGGGGTTTTGAGGGGGTTTATTGAGGAGGTTTTTAGGAGTTTTGGGGGTGTTCTGAGGGGGATTTTAGGGAGTTTTGGGGTGTTTTGAGTGTGTTTTGTGGGGCTATTTTGAGGGGGGTTTCAGGGAATTTTTTGGGGCTGTTCTGACGGAGTTTTGGAGCCGTTCCGGAGGGGATTTCAGGGAATTTTTTGGGGTGATTTGACGGAGTTTTGGGGCCATTCTGAGGGCGATTTTAGGACGATTTCAGGGAGTTTTGGGGCTGTTTGGGGGGGATTTCAGGGAATTTTTTGGGGCTGTTTTGATGGAGTTTTGGGGCCGTTTTGAGGGCGATTTTAGGGCGATTTCAGGGAATTTTTTGGGCTGTTTCGAGGCCGTTCCAGGGCTGTTCCGGGGGGGATTTCAGGGAATTTTTTGGGCTGATTTGATGAAGTTTTGAAGCCGTTTCGAGGCCGTTCCGGGGCCGTTTTGAGGGCGATCTCAAGGAATTTTTTGGGCTGTTTTGGGGCCGTTTCGAGGCCGTTCCGGGGCGGATTTCAGGGAATTTTTTGGGCTGTTTTGGGGCCGTTTCGGGGCCGTTCCGGGGGGGATTTCAGGGAATTTTTTGGGTTGATTCGATGGAGTTTTGAAGCCGTTTCGAGGCCGTTCCGGGGCCGTTTTGAGGGCGATCTCAGGGAATTTTTTGGGGCGATTTGACGGCGTTCCGGGGCCGTTGCGGGTCCCTCCGCAGCTGTTCGAGGCCCAGTCCTGCACCTACACCTACGTGGTGGCCGACGCCAGCTCCAGGGACGCCGTCATCATCGACCCCGTGCTGGAAACGGTGCCCAGGGACCTGCGGCTGCTGCGGGAGCTCGGCCTCACCCTGCGCTACGCCGGTGCGCCCCTTTAAATCCCCCCCCGCCGCCCTGGGCCACGCCCACAGAGCCACGCCCACAGAGCCACACCCATAGAGCCACACCCAGCCAGGCCTCACCCTGCGCTACGCCGGTGCGCCCCTTTAAATCCCCCCCCCCGCCCTGGGCCACGCCCACATGGCCACGCCCACCGGGCCACGCCCGGCCAGGCCACGCCCACAGTAAAGCTCCGCCCGCCTCTTAAAGGGGACTGGGAAGAGCCGAAATGGCGGGGATTGAGCCCGGAATTTGAGGGGTGGGGACTGGTGTGGGGACTGGGAGGGGACTGGGAGGGACTGGGAGGGACTGGGAGGGACTGGGACAGACCGGGCCATACTGGGAACCATACTGGGAGGGACCGGGAGAGCACTGGGCTGAACTGGGAGAGAATTAGGGGGAACTGGAAGATACTGAGACAGCAGTGGGAAGGACTGGGGGGCACTGGGAGGGTCTGGGAGGGACTGGAAGGGGATTTGGGGGAACTGGGAAGGGACTGGGGTGTACTGGGAGGGGACTGGGAAGGACTGGGAGGAACTGGGAGGGACTAGGGGGGTCTGGGGGACACTGGGAAGGGTCTGGGAGCCACTGGGAGGGACTGGGACAAACTGGGAGGGACTGGGAGGGGATTTGGGGGAACTGGGAAGGGTGTGGGAGAGTCTGGGGTGTACTGGGAGGAACTGGGGTGTACTGGGAGGGGACTGGGAGGCACTGGGGGCATTTGGAGGGACTGGGGGATACTGGGATGGACTGGGACATACTGGGATGTACTGGGAGGGACTGGGATGTACTGGGAGGGAACTGGGACAAACTGGGAGCTGCTGGCACCTCACGGTGGGGGGAGGGGCGCCCATCCCCCAAGCCCATCCCAGGGGTAGCGCGATGGGGGAGGGGGGGGGGTGTGTTGGGTGGGGGCGTGTCCATGACGTCACCGCGCCGATGACGTCACCGCGATGACGTCACCGCGGCGCAGCCAACACGCACTGCCACGCCGACCACGTGACGGGCACCGGGGCCCTGCGCCGCGCCCTCGGCGTGCCCAGCGCCATCTCCAGAGCCAGCGGCGCCCGCGCAGACCTGCTGCTGGGGGAGGGGGACGAGCTGCGCTTCGGGGCCTTCGTGAGGCACTGGGGGGCACTGGGAGGGACTGGGAGGGACTGGGACGGGAGTGGGATGAGGTTTGGGGGGACTGGGATAAACTGGGAGGGACTGGGGGGGAACTGGGAGGGACTGGGAGGGAACTGGGAGGAACTGGGAGGCACTGGGAGGGGACTGGGAGGGACTGGGAGGCACTGGAAGGGACTGGGAGGGAACTGGGAGGCACTGGGATGAGGTTTGGGGGGACTGGGATAAACTGGGAGGGACTGGGAGGGACTGGGAGGGGGAGTGGGAAGGAGTAGGAAGGAGTGGGATGGGAATGGAATGAACTGGGAGGGACTGGGATGGGAATTGGGGGGACTGGGAGGGACTGGGAGGGGACTGGGAGGGACTGGGAGGGACTGGGATGAGGTTTGGGGGGACTGGGATAAACTGGGAGGGACTGGGAAGGATTGGGATGGGAATGGGAGGGAAATGGAAGGGACTGGAATGAACTGGGGAGGACTGGGAGGGAATTGGGGGGACTGGGAGGGACTGGGAAGGGAATGGGAAGGACTGAGATGGTGTTGGGATGTACTGGGGCAAACTGGGATGGACTGGGAGGGAGTGGGAGGGAATTGGGTGGGAGTAGGATGGACTGGGTTAAACTGGGAGGGACTGGGAAGGAAATGGGAGGGACTGGGATGGGATTGGGATTGACTGGGGCAAACTGGGAGGGACTGCAGTGGACTGGGAGTGATTGGGATGGCAGTGGCATGGACTGGGATGAACTGGGAGGGACTGGGAGAGCTGGGGGAGGGGCTAGGCGGGGTCCTGGGGGTTTTCGGGGGTCCCTGGGTGGATTTTGGGGGTTTTTGGGGGTTTTCGGGGGTCCCGGTTCGGATTCCGGGGGTCCCGGCGCCGTTCCGGGCCCCCCCGAGCCGCTGTGACCCCTCCCCCAGGCGCTGCGGGTGGTGCCCACCCCCGGGCACACCCCCGGCTGCGTCACCTTCGTGCTGGACGATGCCTCGGTGGCGTTCACGGGCGACGCGCTGCTGGTGCGGGGCTGCGGCCGCACGGACTTCCAGCAGGGCAGGCACTGGGAGCACTGGGAGCACTGGGAGGGAGTGGGAGGGGACTGGGAGGGGAATGGGAGGGAGTTGGAGGGGATTGGGGGGCACTGGGAGGGACTGGGAGGGGATTGGGATAAATTGTGACAAACTGGGAGGGACTGGGATGAGCTGGGAAGGAACTGGGAGAGAATTGGGACAAACTGGGAAGGACTGGGACGGGATTTAGGGGCACTGGGATGAACTGGGACAAACTGGGAGGGACTGGGAGAACTGGGAGGGACTGGGACGAACTGGGATGGGATTTAGGAGCACTGGGATGGACTGGGAGGGACTGGGATGAACTGGGAGGCACTGGGATGGGATTGGAAGGAACTGGGAGGGACTGGGTGGGACGGGGACAAACTGGGAGGGACTGGGATGGGATTGGGAGGGACTGGGAGACTGGGACACTGGGAAGAACTGGGGGACTGGGAGGAACTGGGACAAACTGGGATGGACTGGGAGGGACTGGGAGGGACTGGGACAAACTGGGAGGGACTGGGAGGGGACTGGGAGACACTGGGAGGAACTGGGAGGAACTGGGAGAAACTGGGAGGACTGGGAGGGACTGGGAAGGACTGGGATACTGGGATGAACTGGGACAAACTGGGAGGGACTGGGAGGTACTGGGAGGGACTGGAAGTACTGGGAGGAACTGGGACAAACTGGGCGGGCGCTGGTTGCGGCTGTAGCCGTTGCCATGGTGACCCCATCCCCCGTTGCCATGGTAACGGCGCCAGGCTGTGCCCGCACCCTGCATCGCTCCGTGCACGAGAGAATCTTCACCCTCCCCGAGAGCTGCAGGGTCCTGCCCGGGCACGACTACACTGGTGGGAACTGGGAGCACTGGGAGCACTGGGGGGGACTGGGAGGGGAATGGGGGGGACTGGGAGGGACTGGGAGGGGATTGGGGGACACTGGGAGCAACTGGAAGGGAATGGGAGGGACTGGGAGGGACTGGGAGACAAACAACAACAACAACAAACAACAAACGAGAGGGACTTGGGGTCACTCAGGGTCACTCAGCGGTCACTCAGGGGTCACTCAGGGTCACTCAGGGTCACTCAGGGTCACTCAGCGGTCACTCGGTCACTCAGGGTCACTCAGGGGTCACTCAGCGGTCACTCAGCGGTCACTCAGGGGTCACTCAGCGGTCACTCAGGGTCACTCAGGGGTCACTCAGGGTCACTCAGTGGTCACTCAGCGGTCACTCAGGGTCACTCAGGGTCACTCAGCGGTCACTCAGCGGTCACTCAGCGGTCACTCAGGGTCACTCAGTGGTCACTCAGGGGTCACTCAGGGTCACTCAGGGTCACTCAGTGGTCACTCAGGGTCACTCAGTGGTCACTCAGGGGTCACTCAGGGTCACTCAGCGGTCACTCAGTGGTCACTCAGTGGTCACTCAGGGGTCACTCAGGGTCACTCAGTGGTCACTCAGTGGTCACTCAGCGGTCACTCATGGTCACTCAGGGTTCAACGTCAGTGGTCACTCAGCGGTCACTCAGGGGTCACTCAGGGTCACTCAGGGTCACTCAGCGGTCACTCAGCGGTCACTCAGGGTCACTCAGTGGTCACTCAGCGGTCACTCAGGGTCACTCAGTGGTCACTCAGCGGTCACTCAGCGGTCACTCAGGGTCACTCAGCGGTCACTCAGGGTCACTCAGCGGTCACTCAGCGGTCACTCAGGGTCACTCAGGGGTCACTCAGGGTCACTCACGGCTCCCCTCCCCCCCAGGCCACACCGAGACCACGGTGGGGGAGGAGCGGCTGCACAACCCCCGCCTGCGCCTCAGCCCCGACGACTTCGTGGCGTTCATGGCGCGCCTGGAGCTGCCCCGCCCCCGCCTGATGGGTGCGGCCCCTCCCCCACCGCCCCCGGGACCCCCCCGGACCCCAAAAACCCCAAAAAACCCGGATTTTCCCCCATTTTCCCGCCACCAGATGTCGCCGTCCCGGCCAATTTGCGCTGTGGGATCCAGGATGAGGCTTAGCCACGCCCACTGCCGGGCGAAGCCACGCCCACTTCCGGGCGAAGCCACGCCCACTTCCGGGCGAAGCCACGCCCCCTCCGACGGTTGCTGCCCCCTAGTGGCCGGTGCGGGGTGGCCACGCCCCCTTTTGTCCTGGCCCCGCCCCCTTGGGGCTTTTCAACCAATAAAGGAGCAGATCCAGAACGAGGCTGGGGGGACTGGGAGGGACTGGGAGAAACTGGGAGGGACTGGGAGGGACTGGGAGGGGACTGGGAGGGCACTGGGAGGGACTGGGAGGGACTGGGAGGGACTGGGAGGGAACTGGGGGGGACTGGGACAAACTGGGAGGGAACTGGGAGGGATTTGGGGGACTGGGATGAACTGGGAGGGACTGGGAGGGACTGGGACAAACTGGGATGGACTGGGAGGGACTGGGAGGGACTGGGAGGGAACTGGGGGTACTGGGATGGACTGGGATAAACTGGGACAAACTGGGAGGGACTGGGAAGGAACTGGGAGGGACTGGGAGGGAGTACTGGGATGGACTGGGAGGGACTGGGGGAGACTGGGAGGGACTGGGATAAACTGGGAGAAACTGGGATGGGACTGGGAGGAGACTGGGACAAACTGGGAGGGACTGGGATGGACTGGGATGAACTGGGAGGGACTGGGATGGACTGGGAGGAACTGGGAGGGGACTGGGACCAACTGGGATGAACTGGGATGGACTGGAAGGAACTGGGAGGGAACTGGGATGGGCTGGGGGCACTGGGACAAACTGGGGGGGACTGGGACAAACTGGGATGGACTAGGGAACTGGGACAAACTGGGAGGGAACTGGGAAGGACTGGGACAAACTGGGAGGGGATTGGGACAAACTGGGACGAACTGGGATGAACTGGGAGGGACTGGGAGGGACTGGGATGAACTGGGATGGACTGGGAGGGAACTGGGAGAGAACTGGGACAAACTGGGAGGGACTGGGATGGGATTGGGGACTGGGACAAACTGGGACAAACTGGGAGGAACTGGGAAGGACTGGGATAAACTGGGAGGGGATTTGGGGGCACTGGGATGAACTGGGATGAACTGGGAGGGACTGGGATGGGATTAGGGAAAACTGGGACGAACTGGGAGGGACTGGACTGAACTGGGATGAACTGGGAGGGAACTGGGATGGGATTAGGGGCACTGGGATGAACTGGGAAGGACTGGGACAAACTGGGATGAACTGGGATGAACTGGGATGGGATTTAGGGGTACTGGGAGGGAACTGGGAGGGAACTGGGACAAACTGGGATGGACTGGGATAAACTGGGACGAACTGGGATGAACTGGGAGGGACTGGGATGAACTGGGATGGGATTTAGGAGCACTGGGAGGGAACTGGGAGTGACTGGAATGAACTGGGAGTGACTGGGACAAACTGGGCTGAACTGGGATGGGATTTAGGAGCACTGGGACGAACTGGGAGTGACTGGAATGAACTGGGATGGACTGAGGGGGCACTGGGACAAACTGGGATGGGATTTGGGACAAACTGGGCTGAACTGGGCTGAACTGGGCTGAACTGGGCTGAACTGGGCTGAACTGGGCTGAACTGGGCGCGGCCGCTGGGAGCGCGGGGTGGGGGCGGGGCGCGGTGGGAAAAGGGGGCGTGGCCGTTTCCCACGGCCTGGCCCCGCCCCCTCCGGGCCCAGGTGCGCCCGGCCAGGTGAGGGACTGGAGCACGGCCCCCCCCCCCGACGTCACCGGCCCCGCCCCCTCCGTGACGTCACCGGCCCCGCCCCCCGCAGCGATCGCGCGCTCGGAGCCGCCCGGGGGGGGCGCGGGGGGAGGGGCGGCCCCAGAGACCCCCCCAGAGCCGTGACCTTTGACCTCCCGCCAGAGAGGGGTGAGACTGGGAGGGAACTGGGACAAACTGGGAGGGACTGGGATGGGAATGGGGGGAACTGGGAGCGACTGGGGGGAACTGGGAGGGACTGGGAAAACTGGGACAAACTGGGAGGGGGCACTGGGAGGGGACTGGGAGGAACTGGGGGGGACTGGGACAAACTGGGATAAACTGGGGAGGACTGGGAGGGACTGGGGGGGACTGGGAGGCCTGGGCTGAACTGGGAGGGACTGGGAAGGAGCAGGAGGGACTGGGACAAACTGGGAGGGACTGGGGGGGAACTGGGGGGGACTGGGAGGGAACTGGGATGGACTGGGACAAACTGGGACAAACTGGGAGGGACTGGGAGGGACTGGGACGAACTGGGACGAACTGGGATGGGATTTAGGGGCACTGGGATGAACTGGGATGGACTGGGATGGAACTGGGAGGGACTGGGGGGAACTGGGAGGCCTCAGGGCTGCACTGGGATGAACTGGGAAAGGAGCAGGATGTACTGGGTTATACTGGGAGAGAGTGGGGTGGAATGGGGAGCACTGGGACAAACTGGGACGGGACTGGGGGGGACTGGGAGGGACTGGGATGGACTGGGGTGGGGGGAACTGGGAAACGAACTGGGAATTTACTGGTCCGAACTGGTGCAGACTGGGAGCTCTCCCAGCAGGTGCTGGAAGGGAACAGAGCAGCGCTGGAGGGGCGGAGCCTGGAGGTGCGCCCCTCCCCCACCCCTCATTGCCCCTCCCCCACCTTCCCCTCCCCCTCTTCCCCCTCCCCCCACCCCATTTCCCCTCCCCCACCCTGAGCCCCCCAACCTCAGCCCCTCCCCCACCCTCTCCTCCCCCTCTATTTCCCCTCCCCATCCCCTGAGCCCCTCCCCCCTCCTGAGCCCCTCCCCTCCCCCATTTCCCTTCCCCTCCCCCACCCCCCCCGCCCCTCCCCCACCCAACCGGTCCGACCGGGGCGGGGCCCCCAAAAACCTCCCCCGGGGCCCCTCCCCCACCTCGGGGAGCGTTTCTTGGGGGGGGTGGGGGAGGGGCTGAGGGTGGGGGAGGGGAAATGGGGGAGGGGTTCAGGGGTGGGGGGAGGGGCTCAGGATGGGTGGGGGAGGGGCTCAGGGGGTACCGACCCCGCCCCTCCCCCCCCCTTTTCAGGACGAGCCCCCCCCGAAGGAGGGGGAGGGGGAGGGGCGGGCGATGACGTCATCGGCGGCGCCGGCGGTGACGTCAGAGGTGATGACGTCGAAGGCGGCGGTGGCGGGGGGGCAGGTGGGTCCCATCCCCCACCCTGGGGGGGATTTTGGGGAGATTTCGGGCGATTTTGGGGCAATTTGGGTGAATTTGGGGCAATTTGAGGGGATTGTGGGGAGATTTCGGGGGATTTTGGGGGGATTTTGGGGATTCTGGGGATTTTGGGGATTTTGGGGATTTTGGGGCAATTTGGGCGGATTTCAGGGGATTTTGGGCTCTCATGGCCTGGGGGTTTTGGGTGGATTTTGGGGTGATTTTGGGCTGATTTTGGGGCATTTTGGGGTGATTTGGGGTGGATTTTTGGGGTCTCACATGGCCTGGGGGATTTTGGGTGGATTTTGGGTGATTTTGGGGGAATTTGGGGTGATTTTGGGGGAATTTTGGGGGATTTTGGGGGGATTTTGGGTGGATTTTGGGTCATTTTGGGGGGATTTGGGGGAATTTTGGGGGGATTTTGGGGGGATTTGGGGTGATTTGGGGGAATTTTGAGAGTATTCTGGATTCGGGTTTTGGGTGGTTTTTGGGTGATTTTGGGGTGGATTTTGGGGGATTTTGGGGTGATTTGGGGGGATTTCGGGGGTCTCTGGCTGGCTTTGGGTGGATTTGGGGAGGCTTTGGAGTGGATTTTGGGGTGATTTGGGAGGATTTAGGGGAATTTTGGGACTCTCACCTGGCCTGGGGGGTTGTGGGTGGATTTTGGGGTCAATTTTGGGTGATTTCGGTGGATTTTGGGTGGATTTGGGGTGATTTGGGTGATTTTGGGACTCTCACTGACTTTGGGGGTTGTGGGTGGATTTTGGGTGATTTTGAGAGATTTGGGGTGGATTTGGGGGCAATTTGGGGGATTTTGGAGCAATTTGGGGTGGATTTATGGGGGTCTCAATTGGCCTGGGGGGTTCGGGCGGATTTTGGGGTGATTTTGGGTGGATTTGGGGTGATTTAGGTGAATTTAGGGTTCACTCGGCTCCGGGTTGGGGTGGATTTTGGGGTGTTTTGGGTGGATTTTGGGTGATTTTGGGGTGATTCAGGGGGATTTTGGGGTGATTTTGGGTGGATTTGGGGTGATTTAGGTGAATTTAGGGAATCTCATTGGCTCCAGGGTTGTGGGTGGATTTTGGGAGGATTTCGGGGATTTTGGGGCGATTTCGGGGGATTTTGGGGGTCTCACCTGGCTCGAGGCTTTGGGGTGGATTTTGGGTGGCTTTGGGGTGATTTTGGGGTGGATTTTGGGGAATTTAGGGATCTCACCTGGGCTGGGGGGTTGTGGGAGATTTCGGTTGGATTTTGGGAGATTTTGGGTCGATTTTGGGGTGATTTGGGTGGATTTTGGGACTCTCAGCTGGCCTGGAGGGTTGTGGGTGGATTTTGGGGTGACTTTGGGTGATTTTGGGGGGGAGGGGGGAGGGGGGGGATTGGGGGGGGTGGGAGGGAGGATTTTGGGGTGATTTGGGGTGATTTTGGGGTGATTTTGGGGGATTTTGGGATCTCACTGGCCTGAGGCTTTTGGGGGATTTTGGGTGGTTTCGGGGTGGATTTTGGGGTGATTTGGGTGAATTTTGGGGTGGATTTTGGGGATGATTTAGGGGGATTTTGGGGTGATTTGGGGGTTAATTTTGGGGTGATTTGGGGGTGAATTTTGGGGGTCATTTTGGGGTGGATTTTGGGGTGATTTTGGGGGTGATTTTGGGGTGATTTTGGGGTGGATTTGGGGTGGATTTTGGGGTGATTTTGGGGGTGATTTTGGGGTGATTTAGGGGGATTTTGGGGTTATTTTGGGGTGGATTTTGGGGTGATTCGGGGGTGATTTTGGGGGTGATTTTGGGGTGATTTGGGGTGGATTTTGGGGATGATTTTGGAGGTTTTTGGGGTGATTTTGGGGTGATTTGGGGGGATTTTGGGGTGATTTTGGGGTGATTTTGGGGTGGATTTAGGGGGATTTTGGGGTGATTTTGGGAGATTTTGGGGTGAATTTGGGGGTGATTTTGGGGTGATTTTGGGATGGATTTGGGGGTGATTTTGGGGTGATTTTGGGGTGATTTTTGGGGTGATTTTTGGGGTGGATTTTGGGGTGATTTGGGGGTGATTTTGGGGTGATTTGGGGGGATTTTGGGGGTGAATTTTGGGGTGTTTAGGGGTGAATTTTGGGGATGATTTTTGGGGTGATTTGCGGTGATTTTGGGGTGATTTGGGGCGATTTCGGCCTCCCCCAGCTGATGTTCTCACACTGCACTGAC
>JAMPIT010000290.1:0-36292 GCA_026261815.1 Monarcha castaneiventris obscurior | reverse complement strand
CAAACCCCCCCCGTGCCCCCCATCTCCCCCCATCTCCCCCCCTCTACCCCCCCATCTCCCCCCCATCCCCCCCCGGTGCCCCCCCGGTGCCCCCCCCGCTCGTCCATCACTGCCAGCGGCTCGGGCCGAGAGCGGGGAATTTTCCCGGCGCCGCGAATTCATTAAAATGTCAGCGCTAATTGAGGCACCGCCGCCCCCCCGGGACCCCCCCCGGGACCCCCCCGCGGCCACCGGGCCCCACCCGCGCTGCCGGCAGCGCCCCGGCCCCGGAGAGCGGCGCCTGAATCCCGGATAAAGGATCCTGAATCCCAGATAACGGGGCACGAATCCCAAATAACGGATCCCAGATAAAGGATCCTAAATCCCAAATAACGGACCCCAAATAACAGATCCTGAATCCCAGATAAAGGATCCTAAATCCCAAATAATGGGGCACGAATCCCAAATAACGGATCCCAGATAAAGGATCCTAAATCCCAAATAATGGGGCACGAATCCCAAATAACGGATCCCAGATAAAGGATCCTGAATCCCAAATAACGGGGCACCAATCCCAAATAACGGATCCTGAATCCCAAATAACGGGGCCCGAATCCCAAATAACGGATCCCAAACCCCAAATAACGGGGCACGAATCCCAAACAAATAACAGATCCTGAATCCCAAATAACGGACCCCAAATAACAGATCCTGAATCCCAGATAAAGCACCCCAAACCCCAAATAACCCATCCTGAATCCCAAATAAAGGATTCCAAATAACAGATCCTGAATCCTAAATAAAGGATCCTGAATCCCAAATAAAGGATCCCAAATAACCCATCCCGAACCCCAAATAACCCATCCTGAATCCCAAATAACAGATCCTGAATCCCAAATATTGGGGCCCGAATCCCAAATAACGGATCCCAAATAAAGGATCCCGAATCCCAGGTAACGGATCCTGAATCCCAAATAACGGACCCGAATCCCAAATAAGGGGTTCTGAATCCCAAATAAAGGATCCTGAATCCCAAATATCGGGTCCGAATCCCAAATAACGGGTCCCGAATCCCAAATAACGGACCCGAATCCCAAATATCAGGTCCCAAATCCCAAATAAAGGACCCCAAATACCGGGTCCCGAATCCCAAACAACGGGGCACGAATCCCAGATAAAGGACCCCAAATATCTGGTCCTGAATCCCAAATAACGGGTCCTGAAATCCAAATATCAGGTCCCAAATCCCAAGTATCGGGTCCCGAATCCCAAATAAAGGACCCCAGAATAACGGGTCCTGAATCCCAAATATGGGGTCCAAATCCCAAATAAACAGCGGGTCCCAAATCCCAAATATGGGGTCCCAAATCCCAAATATCGGGGCACAAATCCCAAATAAAGGATCCCAAAAAACGGGTTCTGAACCCCAAATAACGGGTCCCAAATCCCAAATAACGGGTTCCAAATCCCAAATATGGGGTCCCAAATCCCAAATATGGGGTCCCAAATCCCAAATATCGGGGCACGAATCCCAAATAACGCATCCCCAATCCCAAATAACGCATCCCAAATAAACGGCGCCGTCCACGCATTGAACCTGATCGTGGCGGGGGGGCCGGGGGGTGTCAGAAATCCTAAAAAAACCCCCCCAGGACCCCCCCAATGGGGCCGGGATCTCCCCCCCCCCAGCCCCCCGCCCTAATTGGAGCGGGATTGATGCCGCCGCCACTTCCTGAATCCCAAAGAACCCATCCCAAATAAATAATTAATCCCGAATAAACGGCGCTGTCCGTGCCTTTAACCCGCTCCTGACCGCGGCGGGGGGGGGGGGCCAGGCCATAAATCCTAAATTCCCCCCCTGGGAGAGCCCCCCCCCGCCCCAAATCCGGGCCGGATTGATGCTGCCGACACCTCGTGAATCCCAAATCCCCCAGGATGAATCCCAAATAAACGGCGCTGTCCATGGATTTAACCCGACCCCATCCATCTCCCGCTCCTCCTGACCGCCGCCGCCTCCGCGGGGGGGGGACGCGAAAATAAATCCTAAATTCCGCCCCCCCCCCCCTCAGCCCCAATCGCGGCTCCCGACACCTCCTGAATCCCAAATAACGAATCCCAAATCCCACGGAATGAATCCCAAATAAACGGCGCTGTCGGGCGGGATTTAACCCGGCTGTCACCGCGGGGGGGGGGCGGATCAATGCTAAATTCTTAAAAAGCCCCCCCGGGACCCCCCCCCTGGAGCTGACAGAGATTCCCCCCCCCCTCCCCCCGCCTTAATTGGAGCTCCCGACACCTCCTGAATCCCAAATCCCGGAGAATGAATCCCAAATCGAGCCCGGCCCCATCCATCTCCCGGCCCTGACCGCGGGGGGGGCACCGGGGGGGGGGGGGGCGGATAAATCCTAAATTCCACCCCCCCGGGATGGGGGGAGACCCCCGAGATGGGGGGAGACCCCTCCTCACCCCCCCCCCCGCCTTAATTGGGGCTGGATCGGGGCCCCCGACCCCGCCAAAATCCCAAAAAGGCGAAGAATGAACCCCAAAAAAACGGCCCCGGTGCCCCCCCCCCAGTGCTCCCAGTGCCCCCCCAGTATCCGCCGGTGCCTCCCAGTGCCTCCCAGTGCCTCCCAGTGCCCCCCAGTGCCCCCCCAGTATCCCTCGGTGTCCCCCAGTGCTCCCAGTGCCTCCCAGTGCCCCCCAGTGCCCCCCAGTATCCCTCGGTGTCCCCCAGTGCTCCCAGTGCCTCCCAGTGCCCCCCAGTGCTCCCCAGTGGCTCCCCAGTATCCGCCGGTGCCTCCCAGTGCTCCCAGTGCCTCCCAGTGCCCCCCAGTGCCCCCCCGTGCTCCCAGTGCCCCCCCCAGTGCCTCCAGTGCCCCCCAGTGCTCCCAGTGCTCCAGTGCCCCCCAGTGCCCCCCAGTTCCGCCAGGTGCCCCCCCCCCAGTGCTCCCAGTGCCCCCCAGTGCCCCCCAGTATCCCTCGGTGTCCCCAGTGCTCCCCAGTCCCCCCAGTGCCCCCCAGTGGCTCCCCAGTGGCCCCCCAGTACCCCCCAGTGTCCCCCCATTGTCCTCCCAGTGCCCCCCAGTGCCTCCCAGTGCTCCCAGTGCCCCCCAGTGCCCCCCCATTATCCCCACCAGTGCCCCCCATTGCCCCCCCATTGCCCACCCATTGCCCCCCCATTGCCCCCCGCCCCACACGAAGCCCCCTCTGTGCCCCCCCCCCGGCCCTGCCCCGTCCCGTCCCGGGGCTCGGGGGGGCTCTGGGGGGCCCGGGGGGGGGCTCGGGGGGGCTCGGAGGGGCTCTGGGGGGGCTCGGGGGGGGCTCTGGGGGGCTCTGGGGGGCTCAGGGGGGCTCTGAGGGGGCAATGGGGGGCTCTGGGGGGCTCCTGGGGGCTCGGGGGGACTCTGGGGGGGCTCTGGGGGGCTCGGGGGGGCTCTGGGGGGCCCGGGGGGGGCGGGGGGGCTGCGCTGGCAGCTGGCGACCGCGGCCGAGCCCCCCCGAGCCCCCCCGAGCCCCCCCCGGTGTCCGCGCGGCCCCGCTGCGGGGGGGGGCCCGAGCTGATGGATATTCATGGGCTGCGGCCGGCCGGGGGGGGAGGGGGGGGAGCCTGTGGCCAGCGCTGTCCCCAAACCCCCCAAACCCCCCCCAAACCCCCAAATCCCCCCAAACCACCCCCAGCCCCCCCAAAATCCCTGTCCCCAAATCCCCCCAACCCCCCAAATCCACCCAAACCCCCCAGCGCTGTCCCCAAATCCCCCGAGCCCCCAATCCCCCAAACCCCCCCAACCCCCCAAATCCCTTCCAAACCCCCCCGAGCCCCAAACACCCCTCCCAAGCGCTGTCCCCAAATCCCCCCCCGAGCCCCCCAGCGCCCCCAACACCCCCCCCAATCCCTGTCCCCAAATCCCCCCCCGAGCCCCCCAGCGCTGTCCCCAAACCCCCCCCAGCTCCCCCCAATCCCTGTCCCCAAATCCCCCCCAAAGCCCCCCCAGCGCTGTCCCCAAAACCCCCCCAAAGCCCCCCCAGCGCTGTCCCCAACCCGGCGGCACCAAATGAGGGACCCCAAATGTGGGACCGAGACCCCCCCAAACCCGGCGACACCCATCAGGGGACCCCAAATGTGGGGCTGAGCCCCCCAAAACTGGGACCGAGCCCCCCCAAATGTGGGACCGAGCCCCCCAAATGTGGTGGCAGCACCCAAGGGACGCCCCCCCAAACCCGGTGGCACCAAACGAGGGACCCCAAAGAGGGGACCGAGCCCCCCAAATGTGGTGGCACCACCCGAGGGACCCCAAATGTGGGGCTGAGCCCCCCAAAACTGGGACCGAGACCCCCCAAATGTGGGGCTGAGCCCCCCAAATGTAGTGGCACCCCCCAAGGGACCCCAAATGTGGGACCGAGCCCCCCAAAACTGGGACCGAGCCCCCCCAAATGTGGGACCGAGCCCCCCAAAACTGCGACTGACCCCCCAAATGTGGGGCTGAGCCCCCCAAAACAGGGACCGAGCCCCCCAAATGTGGGACCGAGCCCCCCAAATGTGGTGGCACCACCCGAGGGACCCCAAATGTGGGGCTGAGCCCCCCAAAACCGGGACCGAGCCCCCCAAAGGCGCTGCCCCCCATCCCCCCCCCAGCCCTGGGGCCAGCACAGGATTCGGCCGTGCCCCGCCCCTCAATTTCCACCTCCCCCTCCCCAAACCTGCCCGAGCCCCCCCCGAGCCCCCCCCGCTCCCGCCGCCGCTAATTAGCGGGGAGCCGAGGGGAAACCCCGGCGCTAATTAATTCGCCTGCGGCGCTCATTAGGGCTGAGCCGGGGGGGGGAAAGGAGGTGTCGCGGCTCGGGGGGGGCACTGGTGACACTGGGGGGGCACTGGGGGGGCACTGGGGGGGCTCTGATGGCACTGGGGGGGCACTGGGAGGGCACTGGGGGAACTGGGAGGGCTCTGATGGCACTGGGGGGGCACTGGGGGCACTGGGGGGCACTGGGAGGGCTCTGATGGCACTGGGAGGGCACTGGGGGAACTGGGAGGGCTCTGATGGCACTGGGGGGGCGCTGGGGGCACTGGGGGGCTCTGATGGCATTTGGGGTGGCACTGGGGGGGCACTGGGAGCCCTGGGGGGGCTCTGATGGCACTGGAAACATTGGGGGGACACTGGGGTCTCTGATGACACTGGGGGGGCACTGGAGGTACTGGGGGGCACTGGGAGGGCACTGGGGGGCTCTGATGGCATCTGGGGGCACTGGGAAGCACTGGGGGCACTGGGGGGGCTCTGATGGCTTTTGAGTGGCACTGGGGGGGCACTGGGAGGGCACTGGGGGTCTCTGATGTGGCACTGGGGGGGCACTGGAGGTACTGGAAGCACTGAGGGGCACTGGGAGGCACGGGGGGGTACTGGGGGGGCTCGTTGACATTGGGGGGGCACTGGGAGCACTGGGGGGGCTCTGATGGCACTGGGGGGGCACTGGGGGAGCACTGGGAGCACTGGGGGGGCTCTGATGGCACTGGGGGGGCACTGGGAGCACTGGGGGGGCTCTGATGGCACTGGGGGGGCACTGGGGGAGCACTGGGAGCACTGGGGGGGCTCTGATGGCACTGGGGGGGCATGGGAGCACTGGGGGGGCTCTGATGGCACTGGAAACATTTGGGGGGACACTGGGGGTCTCTGACGGCACTGGGGGGGCTCTAATGGCACTGGGGGGGCACTGGGGGCACTGGGGGGGCTCTGTGGCACTGGGAGGACTGGGGGGGCACTGGGGGGGCACTGGAGCCATTTGAGGTGGCACTGGGGGGGCACTGGGAGCACTGGGAGGCACTGGGGGAACTGGGAGGGCACTGGGAGCACTGGGAGGCACTGCGGGGCACTGGGGGGCACTGGGAGCACTGGGAGGACTGGGGTGACACTGGGGGGGCACTGGGGGGGTCTCTTGGGGGTCTCTTGGGGGTCTCTGCCCCCCCGAGGCGGGGATTTGCGGCAGCGGCGGCATCGATCCGGCGGCGGGGGCGGGGATGGATCGCGGCGATCGCGGGGATCCCAAGGATCCCAAGGATCCCGGAGCTGCGGGAGCGCGGCCATGGATCGGCCCCGAGGGGCCCGCGCGCGGGGGTGGGCGGAAAATGTGGGAAATGTCAAAAAAAAAAAGGGAAGGGAAATAAAGAAAATGCCGAAAAAAACCGCCCGGGAGTAAAAGGGGGAAAGGCAGGGAATGAATAAAAAACGGGAGGGGGGATTGAGGAAGTGGGTTGAAAAGGGAAGGGAAAATGGAGAAAATGGATTGAAAAAGGGAAGAAAAATTGAGAAAATGCGTAAAAAACGGCGCGGGAAATAGAGGGGATGCAAAGGAAAAGGAAGAGGGATATAGGGAATGTATAAAAAAAGGGAAGGGAAATAGAGAAAATGGATAAAAAGGGAAGGAAAATGCAGAAAATCCATGAAAAACCGCACGGAAAATAGAGGGGATGCATTGAAAAAAGGAAGGAAAATAGAGAAAATGTATGAAAAAGGGAGGGGAAATAGAGAAAATCCATGAAAAACCGCACAGAAAATAAAGGAAGGAAAATAGAGAAAATGGATAAAAAAGGGAAGGAAATATAGAAAATGCATAAAAAAAAAAAAAAAAACAAAAAAAGGGAAGGAAAATACAGAAAATCCATAAAAAACCGCACAGAAAATAAAGGAAGGAAAACAGAGAAAATGGATTAAAAAGGGAAGGAAAATAGAGAAAATGCATAAAAAACCGCTCGGAAAATAGAGAAAATGCATTTAAAAAGGAAGGAAAATAGAGAAAATGCATTAAAAAGGGAGGGGAAACACAGAAAATGCCTAAAAAACCGCACGGAAAAGGCATGAAATGCATGAAAAAGGAAGGGAAAATACAGAAAATATATAAAAAAGGGAGGGGAAATCGAGAAAATGCCTAAAAAACCGCACGGAAAAGGCACGAAATGGATAAAAAAAGGGAGGGAAAATACGGGAAATGTAAAAAAATGCACGGGAAAGGCACAAAAAGCACAGCAAATGAAGGGGAAACGCACGGGAGGAACACGCGTGACCCCAGCCACACGGGGGCACAGCTCACACTCAGAGCTCACACTCAGCTTGCACACTGACAGGGGTCACACACAGAGCTCACACTCAGAGCACACGCACGTGAACAGAGCTCACACTCAGAGCTCACACTCAGAGCTCACACTCAGAGCACAGAGCTCACACACACACAGCTCACACACACTGAGCTCACACTCACAGAGCCCACACTCAGAGCACAGGGCTCACACACAGAGCTCACACACAGAGCACACGCACGTGAACAGAGCTCACACTCAGAGCACAGAGCTCACACTCAGAGCACAGAGCTCACACACAGAGCTCACACAGACACAGCTCACACTCAGAGCACAGAGCTCACACACAGAGCTCACACTCAGAGCACAGAGCTCACACGTGTGAGCAGAGCTCACGCACGTCCACAAGGTGTGCACAGAGATCTCACACAGAGCTCACACTCAGAGCTCACACTCAGAGAGCTCACAGACAGCTCACACACACGTGAAGAGCTCACACACGCAGAGCTCACACTCACCCAGAGCTCACACACGGAGCACACGCAGAGTTCACACACAGAGCTCACACGTGTGAACTGAGCTCACACACATCCACAGAGCGTGCACAGAGAGCTCACGCACAGGGCGCAGAGCTCACACAGACACAGCTCACACACACGTGAACAGGGCTCACACACAGAGCTCACACACAGAGCTCACACGCAGAGCACATGCAGAACTCACACACAGAGCACACGCAGAGCTCACACTCACAGATCTCACACTCACAGGGCTCTCCTGCACTCTCACACCTGCCCGGGCCCTGCACATGCACGCAGAGCTCACACACAGACACAGAGCTCACACTCACAGAGCTCTCCTGCACTCTCACACCTGCCCAGGCCCTGCACACGCACACAGAGCTCACACAGAGCTCACACACGCACACAGAGCTCACACAGAGCTCACACACATTCAGACACAGAGCTCTGACACAGACCCAGAGCTCACACAGATCTCACACTCACAGATCTCACACTCACAGATCTCACACTCACCGAGCTCTCCCTCACTCCCACACCCGCCCAGGCCCCGCACACGCACCCCTGCACACGAACCCCCCCCGTGCACACCCCCAGCCCCCTGGGTCCCACCTCATCACACACACGCGTGTGCAAAGCCCCCCCAGCCCCCCAGATGGGCACCCCCAAAACCCTGCCTGGTGGTGGGGGGGGCACAGAGACCCCCCCCCATCCCTCCCCTGCCCCCCCCCCAGGGCCTTGCACATCCCCATCCCCCCCCCTTTGCACACCCTCTTTGCACACTCACCCCCCCGGCCCCCCCCCACCGCCGGCCGCTCCCCGCCCCCGCCGTGCCCGGGGCCGTCGGGCGGGGCGGGCGGAGCGGGGCTGAGCTGCGGGAGCGGCGGCGGCACCGGGCGCAGGTACCGGCGGCACCGGCCCGGGGGGAGCCCGGCCCGGGGCTGGGGAAGGGGGTCCGGGACCGCGGATCCGCGGGGAGGGGGCGCGGGGGGGTCCGGGAGGTTCCCCCCCGGTGCTGCCGCCCGGCTCCGGCCCCGCCGGGACGCACCGGGGAGGGGGGACGGGGACAATTCCTGGGGGAAAAATCCCGGGGGAAACGGGAAAAATCCCGGGGGAAACGGGAAAAATCCCGGGGGTGCCGCTCCCCGCGTGTCGCTCACGGGGAACTTGGGGAGAAGTTGCCCCGCGCGTCGTGGCGGAGCCATCGCGGCTCCTCCCCGGTTCCTTCCCGGCTTCATCCCGGTTCCATCCCGGTTCCATCCCCGGCTCCATCCCGGTTCCATCCCGGCTCCATCCCGGCTTCATCCCGGTTCTGTCCCGGTTCCATCCCCGGCTCCATCCCCGGTTCCATCCCGGCTCCGGTGGCCGTTCCATCCCGGCTTCATCCCGACTCCCTCCTCCCGGTTCTATCCCGGTTCCATCCCGGTTCCATCCCCGGCTCCATCCCGGTTCCATCCCGGCTCCGGCCGCGGCTCCCTCGGCTCCATCCCGGCTCCGGTTACATCACCAGCTCCCACCCCGGCTCCGGTCCTGGCTGCTGCAGGAGCTCCGCTCTCCACTCCGTGCCCGGCTCCGCTCCCGGTACCGGTTCCGGCCCCTTCGGCACCTCCGGCTCCGCTTCCGTCCCCTCCGCCAGCGCCGCTCCCGGCTCCGCCCGCGGCTCCGGCCCCAGCCCCGCTCCCGGTCCCGTCCTCGGCCGCAGCCCCGGCCCCGCTCCCGGTCCCATCGCCGGCTCCGCCCGCAGCTCCGGCCCCAGCCCCGGCCCCATTCCCGGGCTCATCCCGGCTCCCGATCCCATTCCCGGGCTCATCCCGGCTCCCGATCCCATTCCCGGCCCCATCTCTGCTGTGGGTCCCATCCCCGGCTCCACCAGCAGCTTCTCCTCCTGCCTCAGCCCCGTTCCTGCTCCCAATCCCATCCTCAGCCCCATCCCCGCTCCCAATCCCATTCCCAGCCCCATCCCCGCTCCCAGTCCCATCCCCGCTCCCAGTCCCATTCCCGGCCCCATCCCCTCTCTCGGGGTCTCCCCCCCGGCCCCACCCGCAGCTCCAGCCGCTGTCCCCATCCCTGTCCCCATCCCCGGCCCCACCAACTCCAGCCCCATCCCCGCTCTGACCCCATCTCCATTCCCCCCTCTCCCAACGCCACCAGCGGCCTCCTCCCAGTCCCTGTCTCTGTCCCCATCTCTCTCCGCATCCCAATCCCCATCCGTGGCCTCCTCCCTGTCCCTGTCTCTGTTCTCATTCCCATTCCTGTCCCTATCTCTGTCCCCATCCCTCTCCTCACCCTCATCCCTCTCCACATCCCCATCCGTGTTCTCCTCCCTGTCCTTATCCCTGTCCCCCTCCCCATTCCTGTCCTTATCTCTGTCCCTGCCTCTGTCCCCATCCCTCTCCCCGTCCCCATCTCCCTCCCCATTCCCGTCCCTCTCCGCATCCCCATCCCCATCCGTGTCCTCCTCCCTGTCCCTGGCTCTGTCCCTGGCCCTCTCCCCATCCCTCTCCTCCTCCCCATCCCCATCCCTGGCCCTCTCCCCATCCCCGTTCTCCTCCCCATCCCTCTCCCCATCCCCGTTCTCCTCCCCATCCCCATCCCCATCCCCATCCCTCTCCCTCTCCCTCTCCCCCTCCCTCTCCCCGTCCCTCTCCCTCTCCCCGTCCCTCTCCCCTCCGGTGCCCGGGGCTCTGCGGGCGGCCTCCCGCCGTCCCCTCCGCTGGCCACCATCGCTCCCAAGGGCGACGAGGACCTGCTGGCGCTGGCCGCGTCGCGGCTGAGCCGCAGGAAGCGGGTGGCCGGCGTGGCCATCGGCGTGGCCATGGTGCTGGTGCTGCTGGTGGCCATCCCGCTGCTGGTGCACGGCTCCAAGGCGGCCGCGCACTACGAGATGCTGGGCAGCTGCCGCATGGTCTGCGACCCCTACCCCGAGCTGCCCCCCGCCTCCCCGCCGCCCTTCCTGCCCGGGGCCAAGGGCGAGCCGGGCCGCAAGGGCCGAGCCGGCCTCCGAGGGCCACCGGGACCACCGGGACCTCGGGGACCACCGGGAGAACCGGGGCGGCCGGGACCGCCGGGACCGCCGGGGCCGGGGCCGGGGGGGTACATCCCCTCCTTCTACAGCCCCAAAATCGCCTTCTACGCCGGCCTGAGGAAGCCCCACGAGGGCTACGAGGTGCTGCGCTTCGACGACGTGGTGACCAACGTGGGCAACTACTACGAGCCCTCGAGCGGCAAGTTCACGTGCCCCCTGCCCGGCATTTATTTCTTCACCTACCACGTCCTGATGCGCGGCGGGGACGGCACCAGCATGTGGGCCGACCTCATGAAGAACGGGCAGGTAACGGGACCCCCCCCGGGACCCCCATCGGGAGCCCCCCCCGAGCTCTTTTTGCCCCCCTGGAACAACCCCCGGACACCCCCGAGCTCCTTTTGTCCCACCGGGACCACCCCCGAGCTCCTTTTGCCCCTCCTGGAACCGCCCCCGAGCCCGTTTTGCATCTCCGGGACCCCCCCCCGGGAGCCCCCCGAGCTCCTTTTGCCCCCCTGGAACCGCCCCCGAACCATCCCCGAATCCCTTTTGCCCCACCTGAACCCCTCCCGAGCTCCTTTTGCCCCCCCTGGAACCATCCCCGAATCCCTTTTGCCCCCCCGGAACCACCCCCGAACCACCTCGAGCCCCTTTTGTCCCACTGGAACCGCTCCCGGACCATCCCCGACCACCCCCGAGCTCCTTTTGCCCCACCGGGACCCCTCCCGGACCCCCCCGAGCTCCTTTTGCCCCCTGGAACCACCTCTGAACCACCCCCGAACCGCCTCGAGCCCTTTTTGCCCCACCGGGACCCCTCCCGGACTCTCTCCCGAGCTCCTTTTGCCCCCCCTGGAACCGCCCCTGACCACCCCCGGACCACCACCGAGCTCCCTTTGCCCCCCCGAAACCACTCCCGAACCGCCTCGAGCCCCTTTTGCCCCCCTGGAACCACCCCCGAACCCCTTTTGCCCCCCTGGAACCACCCCCGAGCTCCTTTTTCCCCCCTGGAACCGCTCCTGGACCCCTCCCGAGCCCCTTTTGCCCCCCCGAAGCCACCCCCGAACCATCTCCGAACCCCCCTTGCCCCCCTGGAACCACCCCCGAACCCCCCCGAGCCCCTTTTGCCCCCCTGGAACCACCCCCGAGCCACTTTTGCCCCCCTGGAACCGCTCCTGGACCCCTCCCGAGCCCTTTTTGCCCCCCTAGAACCACCCCCGGACCCCCCCCCCAACCCCTTTTGCCCCTCCCGGACCCCCCCGAGCCCCCCTTTGCCCCCAGCCCGGTTTTTTCCCCCCCCGGCTGAGGTGTTGGGGTTGTTGTTGGGGCCCATCCCGGTTTTCCCGTTTCTCTTTGGGAATTTCACGTTTCCCACCGCGGTTTCAGCCGTTCCCGCTCTGCCGCCCTCGGTCCCGCGCCCGAATCCCAAATTCCCCCCTCCAACCCCTCCCGAATCCCCAAATCCCAAATTCCCCCCTCCAACCCCTCCCGAATCCCCAAATCCCAAATTCCCCCATCCCAAATTCCCCTCTCCAACCCCTCCCGAATCCCCACATCCCAAATTCCCCCCTCCAACCCCTCCCGAATCCCAAATTCCCCCCCCAACCCCTCCCGAATCCCAAATTCCCCCCTTCAACCCCTCCCGAATCCCCACATCCCGAATTCCCCCCTCCAACCCCTCCCGAATCCCAAATTGCCCCATCCAACCTCTCCCAAATTCCTCCATCCCAAATTCCCCCCTCCAATCCCCTCCCGAATCCCCAAATTCCACCCCCTCCCGAATCCCCACATCCCAAATTCCCCCCTCCAATCCCCTCCTGCTTCCCTGATTTCCCAGCTCCGGTCCCTCCCCAAATCCCCACATTCCATTTCCCACATCCAATCCCCCCCCAAATTCCCACCTTTCCCCCCCATTCCCTGATTCCCCATCCCAAATCTCCACATCCCATTTCCTCCATCCAATCCCTCCCCAAATTCCCATCCTCTCCTCCCCCATTCCCTGATTTCCCATTCCCAGTTTCTTCCCAGTCCCCACATCCCATTTCCCCCATCCAGTCCTGCCCCAAATCCCTTTCCCCCCATTCCCAGATTCCCCATCCCAAATCCCCGATTTCCCATTTCCCCCATCCAATCCCGCCCCAAATTCCCATCCAATTCCCTCCATCCCTGATTCTTCCACCCCGGCAGCCCCATTCCCACTTCCCCCACCTGATTGCCCTTTCAAATTCCCGTCTTTTCCCCATTCCCTGATTCCCCAATCCCAAATCTCCACATCCCATTTCCCCCATCCAATCCCGCCCCAAATTCCCACCTTTTCCCCCATTCCCTGATTCCCCAATCCCACATCCCATTTCCCCCACTCAATCTCGCCCCAAATCCCAGCTTCCCCCCCTCCAAATTCCCACATTTTCCCCCATTCCCTGATTCCCCAATCCCAAATCCCCACATCCCATTTCCCCCATCCAATCCCACCCCAAATTCCCATCCTTTCCCCATTCCCAGATTCCCCAATCCCACATCCCATTTCCCCACCCCAATCCCACCCCAAATCCCATCCAACCCCCCCCCCCCAAATTCCCGGGCTCTCCCCCCATCCCTGATTCCCATCTGCAACCCCAAATCTCATTTCTCCCATCCCAAAATTCCCACCCTTTCCCTCCATCCCCGATTCCCATCCCAAATCCCAAATCCCAAATCCCACCTTTCCCCCCCCAAATTCCCACCTTTTCCCCATCCCACATTCCCGGGGGGGGACAGGGGCTGTTCCCCCCCCATCCCTTTGTTCATTCCCGACTGGACTCTTCCCATCCTTTTATTCCCAGAAAAAACAAGGAAATGGACCCGGGGTGGTCCCTGGGGGGCCTGGGGGGGTCCCGGGCTCGTGGTCAGCAGCGAGGGACCCCCCCAGAGCCCCCCCAGGAGCGGGAGTGGGAATTGGGAGGGGTGGGATGGGGGAAATGGGAATCAGGGATGGGGGAAATGGGATTTGGGATTGGGGAATGGGAATCCAGGACGGAGGGAAAGGGTGGGAATTTTGGGATGGGAGAAATGGGATGTGTGGGATTGGGGATGGGGAATCAGGGATGGGGGAGGGATGGGAATTTGGGCGGGGGGGGTGGGGGAAATGGGATTTGGGAGGGAATCAGGGATGGAGGGAAAGGATGGGAATTTTGTGATGGGGAAATGGGATTTGGGATGGGGAATGGGACTCAGAGATGGGGGGAATTTCGGGATGGGGAAATGGGATTTGGGATGGGAATCAGGGATGGAGGGAAAGGGTGGGAATTTGGGGTTGGGAGAAATGAGATTTGGGTTTGGGGATGGGAATCAGGGATCGAGGGAGAGGCTGAGAATTTGGGGAGGGGATTGGATGGGATTTGGGGAGAGACCGGATGGGGGAAATGGGATTTGGGATGGGAATCAGGGGTGGGGGGAAGCAGGATGGGAATTTGGGGAGGGGATTTGGGATTTGGGATGGGGAATCAGGGATGGGGGAGGGATGGGAATTTGGGGGGGATTGGATGGGGGAAATGGGATTTGGGATTTGGGATGGGAATCAGGGACGGAGGGAAAGGGTGGGAATTTCGGGATGGGGAAATGGGATGTGGGATTGGGGAATCAGGAACGGGGGAGGGATGGGAATTGGGGGGGGTTTGGATGGGGAAAATGGGATTTGGGATTTCAGATTTGGGATTTGGGATGGGAATCAGGGATGGAGGGAAAGGATGGGAATTTTGGGATGGGAGAAATGAGATTTGGGATTGGGGATGGGAATCAGGGATGGAGGGAGAGGCTGGGAATTTGGGGGTGGGGGAAATGGGATTTGGGATGAGAATCAGGGATGGGGGAAAGGGTGGGAATTTCGGGATGGGAGAAATGAGATTTGGGAATGGGGGGAAGCAGGAAGGGAATTCGGGGATGGGGAAATGGGATTTGGGATGGGGATGGGAATCAGGGCAGGGGAAGGGATGGGAATCGGACGCGGGGCTGCCCCGGGCTCTCCTCGCTGGGTCCTTGGGGACAGCTCTGCCTTGACCGGGGGGTCCGGGGGGTCTCTGCCCCTTTTCCCTCTTGCTGGGGGGTCCGGGGGGGTCTCTGCCCCTTTTTCCCCCTGGGGGTCCGGGGGGGTCTCTGCCCTTTTTTCCAAATTGACCGGGGGGTCCGGGGGGGTCTCTGCCCCTTTTCCCTCGTGCCGGGGGTCTCTGCCCTTTTTTCCCCGGGGTCCGGGGGGGGTCTCTGCCCCTTTTCCCAAATTGACCGGGGGGTCTGGGGGGGGGGGTCCGGGTGTTCTCTGCCCCTTTTTCCTGGTGCTGGGGGGTCTCTGCCCCTTTCCCCACCTGGGGGTCCGGGTGGTCTCTGACCCTTTTTCCACGGGGTCCGGGGGGTCTCTGCCCCTTTTCCCTCCTTGGCCGGGGGTCCCGGGGGTCTCTGCCTTTTTCCACCTTGGGGTCCGGGGGGTCTCTGCCCCTTTTCCCTCGTGCTGGGGGGGCTCCGGGCGATCTCTGCCCCTGTTCCCCGGCCCCGGGCGGGATTTCCGTGGCCCGCAGCGGGGCTTTGGCCACTGCCGGGTGCCCCTGGGCAGGTCCGGGCCAGCGCCATCGCTCAGGACGCGGACCAGAACTACGACTACGCGAGCAACAGCGTCATCCTGCACCTGGACGTGGGCGACGAGGTCTTCGTCAAGCTGGACGGGGGCAAAGTGCACGGCGGCAACACCAACAAGTACAGCACCTTCTCCGGCTTCATCATCTACCCCGACTGAGCCCGGCCGGGCCCGCAGGGATCCCTCCGCGGGCCGGGAATCCGCCCCCGGCTTCTGGGATCCACCCCTGGTCTCGGGAATCCGCCCTCGGCTCCTGGGATCCACCCCTGGTCTCGGGAATCCGCCCCCGGCTTCTGGGATCCACCCCTGGTCTCGGGAATCCGCCCCCGGCTCCTGGGATCCATCCCCTGCTCCGGGAATCCATCACCGTCTCCTGGGATCCATCCCCTGCTCCTGGGATCCATCACCGGCTCCGGGAATCCGCCCCCGGCTCCTGGGATCCATCCCCTGCTCCTGGGATCCACCCCTGCTCCGGGAATCCATCACCGGGCCGGGAATCCGCCCTCGGCTCCCGGGATCCATCCCCTGCTCCGGGAATCCGCCCCCGGCTCCTGGAATCCGCCCTCGGCTCCCGGGATCCATCACCGGCCCCGCAGGGATCCCTCCCCGCGCCGGGAATCCACCCCCGGCTCCTGGGATCCACCCCTGGTCCCGGGAATCCGCCCTCGGCTCCTGAGATCCTCCCTCGGCTCCTGGAATCCAACCGCTGCTCCTGGGATCCATCCCTGGCCCTGGGAATCCACCCCCGGTTCGAGAATCCTCCCCCGGCTCCCGGGAATTCATCCCCGGCTCCCAGGATCCATCCCCGGTCCCGGGAATCCTCCCCCGGCCCCGCCGCCGCCGGTGCCACCCCCGTGCCCACCCCAAAGCTCCGCCGTCCCCCCGAGGGCGGCGGAGCGTCCGGGGGTGTCCCGGGGGGGCACGGGGGTGTCCCGCTGATATCCCATTAATATCCCACTGATATCCCACTGATATCCCATCGATATCCCATTGATATCCCATTGAAATCCCACTGATAACCCATTGATATCCCACTGATAATCCACCGATACCCCACCGATATCCCATCAATATCCCACTGATATCCCATCGCTGCCCCAGCGCTGTCGCTGCCCCCCCCACCGTGCTCCCCCCAATAAAAGGCGCTGGGTTTGGGGCGCGGCTCTGCCTCCCCTGGGGGGGCACTGGGGGGGCACAGGGTGGCACAAGGGACAGCCCAGAGCTGTCGGGGGTGGCACAGTGGTGACACAGAGAACACAGGGGTGGCACAGGGGACACGGGGGTGGCACGGGGGGGGCACAGGGTGGCACGGGGGGGCACAGGGTGACACAAGGGACACGGGGGTGGCACGGGGGGGGCACAGGGTGGCACAGGGGACAGCCCAGCGCTGCCGGGGGCGCTGGAGGCGGCTCGGGCTTGGCCAGAGAAATCCCCGCGGTGTTTTTGTCACCCCCCCCCGCGTCTCGCCTTGTCACCTCCCCCCCCGGCTGTGACAGTGACAGGAGCGGTGACAGCGACACGGGGACAGTGCCGGTGACACACGGACAGTGCCAGGGACGGTGCCAGACACCCCCCGGCCGTGCGGGGACGCGCCCACCCCCGCTGGCACCCGCTGGCGCCGGGGGGGGGTCTGGGGGTGGCAGCGGAGCCCGGCCCCGCCCGAGCCGCGGCCCCAGAGCTGCTCCCAGCGCGTTCCCAGCGCTGCTCTCACCCTGTTCCCAACCTGTCATCGGCTCTGGCCGCGGCTTGGCACCAGCCTCATCTCCAGCCTCATCTCCATCCTCATCTCCATCCTCATCTCCAGCCTCATCTCCATCTTCATCTCCATCCTCATCTCCAGCCTCATCTCCAGCCTCATCTCCATCCCCACCCCTCTCCCTGTCCCCGTCCCCGGCTCTGCCCCCAGTCCCAATCCCCGTCCCCAGCCCTGTCCCTGTCCCTGTGTCCCCGGCTCTGTCCCCATCGCTGTCCCCAATCCCTGTCCCCAATCCTCAGCTCCATCCCCATTCCTGCCCCCATCCCATCCCTGTCCCTGTCCCTGTTCCTGTCCCCATCCCATCCCATCCCATCCCATCCCATCCCATCCCATCCCATCCCATCCCATCCCATCCCATCCCATCCCATCCCATCCCATCCCATCCCATCCTCATCTCCATCCCCAGCCCTATCTCCGGCTCTGTCCCCATCCCAATCCCTGTCCCAGACCCCGTCCCTGGCCCGTCTGTGTCCCCATCCCATCCTATCCCTGTCCCCCTCCCTGTCCCTGTCCCTGTCCCTGTCCCTGGCTCTGTCCCCATCCCAATCCCTGTCCCCATCCCCGTCCCCGTCCCCGTCCCCATCCTATCCCTGTCCCTGTCTCTGTCCCTGTCCCTGGCTTGTCCCCATCCCTGTCCCCAATCCCAATCCCTGTCCCCAGCCCTGTTCCCAACCCGTCCCCATCCCAATCCCTGTCCCTGTCCCCATGCCATCTCTGCCCCAATCCCTGTCCCCAACCCATCTCATCCCTGGCCCCATCCCTGCTCCTGTCCCCATCCCAATCCCCGTCCCCAGTTCCATCCCTGTCCCCATCGCTGTCCCTGCTCCCGGCTCTCGCTGTCCCCATCCTTGTCCCCAACCCATCCCCATCCTATCCCTGTCCCCATCCTCATCTCCATCCCCAGCCCTGTTCCTGTCCCCATCCCATTGATCCCATCCCATCCCATCCCATCCCTGACCCATCCCTGTCCCCATTCCCGTGCTCTCCCTGTTCCCATTCCCATCCCATCCCATAGATCCCATCCCATCCCATGGATCCCATCCCATCCCATCCCATCCCATCCCATGGATCCCATCCCATCCCATCCCATCCCATCCCATCCCATCCCATCCCATCCCATCCCATCCCATCCCATCCCAATCCCATCCCATCCATCCCATCCCATCCCATCCCATCCCATCCCATCCCATCCATCCCATCCCATCCCACCCATCCCATCCCATCCCACCCATCCCATCCCACCCATCCATCCCATCCCATCCCATCCCATCCCATCCCATCCCATCCCATCCCATCCCACCCCATCCCATTGATCCCATAGATCCCATGGATCCCATTGATCCCATGGATCCCACCCTCTCCAGTCCCGGTCGCTGTCGCCATCTCGTGGCCGCTGCCGGGAGGGGCTCCAGAAGAATTTTCGGGGAGGGGGCTCGGCCCCGTCACTACCCCCGGACACCCCCCGGGACCCCCGGACACCCCCCAAAGACCCCGGGACTCCCCCCCAGGACCCCCGGACACCCCCCGGGACCCCCGGACACCCCCCAGGACACCCCCGACACCCCCAGACACCCCCCAGGACCCCCCCAGGACCCCCAGACACCCCCAGGACCCCCGGATTCCCCCCAGGAACCCCCGGACACCCCCCCCCAGACCCCCCCAGGATGCTCGGATTCTCCCCCCCAGGACCCCCGGACCCCAAACCCCCCCTTCCCCACACCCCGGGGGTCTCCCACCCCCCTCCCCCCATATCTTGGGGGTCCCTCATCCCCCCCCTTACCCACAGGGGTCTCCCCATCCCCCCCCCCATATCCCGGGGGTCTCCCACCCCAAATCCCGGGGGTCCCACCCCCGCCTCCATCTGGCCACGCCCCAAACCAATAACCACGCCCCAAATCAATAACCCCGCCCCAAATCAATAACCCCGCCCCAAATCCATGACCACGCCCCCCGCGACCACCCCCACCCTTCCTCCGCTCCCCGCGCATGCGCACAGAAAGAGCGCGCGGCCGGAGCGCGGACTACAACTCCCGTGATGCTCCGCGCGACGGGGCGGGGCGGCGCCGAGCGCCGATTGGACGAGGCGATGCGTTGCCGCGCGCTGATTGGACGCTGGGGGGCGGCGCCGCGCTCTGATTGGCTGAGGCCGAGGTTTGAACGGGCGCGCGGCGGGCCCCGCCCTCTGGCGGGCGGCAGCGGAGCAGCGTGAGCGGAGTGGGGGGGGCGCGGCCCGGGGGGGGATTTGGGGCAATTTGGGACAATTTTGGGGGTCCCGAGGGGGGAGTTTGGGGGGCTGGGACCCCCTGAGGGCGCCGGGGGAGCCGGGGAGGGCGGGAGGGGCCCGGTGAGGAGGCCCCATGGCGGAAGAGGGCGGGGGGGGCCCTGTGGGCCGCGGGTGAGGGGAGTGGGGGGGGGTGAAGGCCGCGGGAGGCCTGAGGGGGGTGGGGGGGTCTGGGGCTGTGGGGGGGGCGAGGAGTGGGGCTGGGGGGGGCTGGGGACCCTCAGTGGGGCTGGGGGGGGCTGGGGACCCTCAGTGAGGGAATTGGGGGTGCTCTGACCCCTTAAGGGGGCCAAGGAGTGGGGCTGGGGACCCTCAGTGGGGCTGGGAGGGGGCTGGGGACCCTCAGTGGGGGAATTAGGAGTGGTCTGACCCCTTAAGGGGGCCAAGGAGTGGGGCTGGGGACCCTCAGTGGGGCTGGGAGGGGGCTGGGGACCCCCGGTGGGGCTGGGGGGTACCGGGTTTGAGCCCCCAAGGGGGTCGAGGAGTGGGGCTGGGGACCCTCAGTGGGGCTGGGGACCCTCAGTGGGGCTGGGGGCTCTGAGGGTGCCGGGTTTGGGCCTCTGTGGGGGGCAAGGAGTGGGGCTGGGGACCCTCAGTGGGGCTGGGGGTTTTGGAGTCTGGGGGGTTTTACGGGTTCTGAGGGGTTTTGGGGGGTCTGGGGTTTTTTGAGGGGGGGTCTGGCGGTTTTGGGGTTTTTTTGGGGTTTTGGGGTTTTTTTGGGGTTTTGGGGTCTGGGGGTTCTGGGGGTGTTTTTGGGGGTCTGCGAGGTTTTTGGGGTGGTCTCTGGGGGTCTCACAGCTGCCCTTGCTCCTCCTGCCCAGCCCCGTTTCACACGGAAGGCCCCGGGATGGCCGGGAAGGAGCCAGGGAAGGACGGGAAGGACCCAGGGAAGGAGCCAGGGAAGGAGCCAGGGAAGGACCCAGGGAAGGACAGAGGAAAGGACGAGAAGGACGGAGGGACAGAAGGAAGGACGGACACAGGGATGGACAGAGGGACAGACTCAGGGCAGGACGGCTGGGCCGGCTTCGAGGAGCGCCTGGAGAAGCTCCGGGTGAGCCCTGGGAAGTGGGGAAACGACCCTTGAGGGTCTCAGCTCTGACCCCAATTCCCTCTTTTCCCCAGGAAATGACCCTCGAGAGTCTCAATTCTGACCCTAACTCCCTCTTTTTCCTGGGAAATGACCCTCGAGGGTCTCAGCTCTGAGCCCAATTCCCTCTTTTCCTGGGAAACGACCCTGGAGGGTCCCTGCTGTGATCTCAAATCCCTGTTTTTTTGGGAAACGATCCTCGAGGGTCTCAGCTCTGATCCCAAATCCCTTTTATTCTGGGAAATGACCCTCAAGGGTCTCAATTCTTATCTCAAATCCCTCTTTCCCCCAGGAAATGACCCTCAAGGGTCTCAGCTCTTATACCAACTCCCTCTTTTTTTGGGAAACGACCCTCGAGGGTCTCAGCTCTGACCCCAGCCCCCTCTTTCCCCCAGGAAATGACCCTCAAGGGTCTCTGCTCTGACCCCAATTCCCAGGAAATGCCCCTCGAGGGTCTCAGCTCTGATCCCAACTCCCTCTTTTTTTGGGAAATGACCCTCGAGGGTCTCAGCTCTGACCTCAGCTCCCTCCTTGTTTTGAGAAACGACCCTCGAGGATCTCGGTTCTGACCCTGATTCCTGGGAAGTGACCCTCGAGGGTCTCAGCTCTGATCCCAAATCCCTTTTTTTTTGGGAAACGACCATCGAGGGTCTCAGCCCTGACCCCAACCCCTCTTTCCCCCACCAAATGCCCCTCAAGGGTCTCAGCCCTGACCCCAGCTCCCTCTTTTTTTGGGAAACGCCCCTCAAGGGTCTCAGCCCTGACCCCAACCCCCTCTTTTCCCACCAAATGCCCCTCGAGGGTCTCAGCCCTGACCCCAGCCCCCTCTTTCCCCCAGGAAATGACCCTCAAGGGTCTCTGCTCTGACCCCAATTCCCAGGAAATGCCCCTCGAGGGTCTCAGCTCTGATCCCAACTCCCTCTTTTTTTGGGAAACGCCCCTCGAGGGTCTCAGCCCTGACCCCAAATCGCAGGAAATGCCCCTCGAGGGTCTGAGCCCTGACCCCAAATCCCAGGAAACGCCCCTCGAGGGTCTCAGCTCTGACCCCAAACCCCTCTTTCCCCCACCAAATGCCCCTCGAGGGTCTCAGCCCTGACCCTAGCTCCCTCTTTTTTTGGGAAATGCCCCTCGAGGGTCTCAGCCCTGACCCCAAACCCCTCTGTCCCCCAGGAGAGCCTCCGGCCGCGCTCGGCCCCTCACTCCCGCCGCGTCCAGGCCTGCGACCGCGCCCTGCGCTCCTGCGTGGAGCTGCTGGCCCGGCCCGGGGGGCTCCCGGCCCACGGCTCCCAGCTGCTGGCCCTGGCCCACGAGGCCACCCAGGGCTACCTCAGCCTGGTCCCCGAGCCCCCGGCGCTGTACCTGGAGAAAATCCTGTTCCACGTCGTCCGCAACGCCGCGGGCTGGGCGGGGACCCACACGTGGAGCGTGGCCGAGCTGCTCCGGACGCGGCTGCTCCGCCACGGCCCCGACGGCGACTGGGCAGCCATTGCTTCTAGCAGCTTCGGCGTCCTCTGGAGAGCAGCGGCCTCTCTGGCCGGCCCCGAGAGGCCACGGGAGGAAGGCCGGGCCCTGCTGACCGCTCGGATCCGCTCCCTGCGCTTCCTGCTGCTGCTGGAAGTGCAGGATCGGGAATTGCCACCGTTGCAGCCTCCTTTTTTCACCTCGCTGACCGCCCAGAACGCCGCGGCCGCCGCGGCTCTCTACGAGGCCCAGAGAGCTCCGTGCCCTCTCTTTGTGGCCAGGCAGCTGCGGGAATTCCTGCTGGAAGCTCTGCGGGATGAGGCTCCGGAGCCTCGGGATCCGCGGCGTTCCCTGTGCTTCCTGGAGCTCAGCCTGCAGCGCTGCCGCCTCCTGTGCAAGGCCCGGCGGCACCGCGACGCTCTGGACGCCCTGGAGGACGCCCGGGGGTTTTTGGGAGCTGGGAATGCTCTGGGAAAAGCCCCTCTGGAGCTGCTGGAAGCCGGGATCCAGCTGAGCCGGGCGCTGGCCAAAGGCGAGGCCGGCGTCGGGGCCGTGGGTCCGGCCTTGTGCCGGGCGGGAGCGGCGCTGGGATCGGAGGGATTTTCGGGATCTCTGGCGGGATTTTCGGGAAGGACGCAGCGGGTGCTGGCGGAAGGAGCCCAGTTCGTGCTGGGCCAGCTCGGGGAGGTGCTCAGGAGGAGCCGGGAGCTGCCCCTGGGCCTCGAGGAGCTGCCAGGGATCTGTGAGTTCTGCCAAGGTCACGGCCGGCTCCTGCGGCGGCTGCTGGCCGAGGTGAGGAGGAGGAGGAGGAGGAGGAGGAGGAAGGGCGTGGGAGCAGCTCCGGGATCGGGGCTTCCCAGGAATCCCTTGGGGGTCGCTCTGTGCCCGTCCCAGCCCCAGCAGCGGCTCCCGGAGCTCGTGGATTCCCAAATCCTTGTGAATTCCTCTATCCCCTGGAGCTCGTGAATTCCCAAATCCCACTTTTCCTCTTCCCTGCCCTTCCTGGACTCCAAATCCCTTTTCCCCTTCCCTGGGTTCGTCCCCAGCAGCTCCCAGAGCTTGTGGAGTCCCAAATCCCACTTTTGCCATTCCCAGAAGCTCCTGGAGCTCTGGAACTCCCAAATCCCAATTTTTTCCCCCTTCCCAGCTCCATCCCCGTCCCAGCAGATGCTCCAGGAGCTCCTGAACCCCCTTTCCCATTCCCAGCTCCATCCCCAGCAGCTCCTGGAGTTCGTAAATCCCCTTTCCTGTGTCCTGGACCATTCCCAGCAGTTCCTGATCCCCCCTTTCCCCATTCCCAGCTCCATCCCATCATTCCCTGACCCCTTTCCCATTTCCATCCCCTGACTCTATTCCCATTCTCTGACTCTGTTCCCATTCCCAGCTCCATTCCCTGACCCTGTTCCCATCTCCATCCCCTGACCCCATTCCCCATCCCCTGACCCCATTCCCATTCCTGTTTCCATTCCCTGATCCCATTCCCATTCCCTGGCCCCATTCCCCATTCCCCTTTCTTGACCCTGTTCCCATACCCTGACCCCATTCCCATTCTCTGACCCCATTCCCCATTCCCGTTTCCATTCCCTGACCCCATCCCCATTCCCTTACCCCATTCCCGTTCCTGTCCCCATTCCCATTCCCCATCCCCTGACCCTATTCCCAGCTCCATTCCCTGACCCCATTCCCTTTTCCACCCCCATTCCCATCCCCATCCCCTGACCCCATTCCCTGACCCCATCCCCATTCCCTAAGGCCATTCCCATTTCCCATTCCAGTTCCCATCTCCGTTCCCTGACCCCATTCCCCATTCCTGACCCCATTCCCCATTCCTGACCCCATTCCCCATTCCCTGACCCCATCCCCATTCCCTAAGGCCATTCCCATTTCCCATTCCAGTTCCCATCTCCGTTCCCTGACCCCATTCCTGCCCCCTGACCCCATTCCCCATTCCTGTTCCCATCCCCATTCCCTGACCCACCCCCCCACCCCACCCCCACCCTGACCCCATTCCCATTCCCCATTCCCTGACCCACCCCATTCCCATTCCCCATTCCCTGACCCTATTCCCCATTCCCTGACCCCATTCCCATTCCCCATTCCCTGACCCTGTTCCCCATTCCCTGACCCCATTCCCCATCCCACCCCATTCCCTGACCCCACCCTTCCCCATTCCGACCCCATTCCCATTCCCAGCCCACCCCCACCCACCACCCCACCCCAACCCCCCACCCACCCACCCCCACCCCCCACCCACCCACCCACCCCCCATTCCCTGACCCCATTCCCATTCCCACTCCATTCCCTGACCCTATTCCCACCCCATCCCTGACCCCATCCCCTGACCCCAATCCCGTTCCCATTCCCAGGTGGCTCCGGGCTCGGGCCAGGAGCAGGGGGCAGTGCTGCAGTTGCTGTCCCACAGCCTCCAGCTCCTCTCCAGCGCCGTCCACGGAATCTTCCAGCACTCCCAGGTACCCTGGGAACGGCCCCGGAGCCTTTTCCTGGGATGTGGGGTGGGAATTTGGGGATGGAGGTGCCCTGGGAGCTTTTTCCATGGGATTTGGGGTTGGAATTTGGGGATGGAGCCACTCTGGGAGCCTTTCTGGGGGATATGGGGCTGAAATTCAGGGATTGAGGGGCTCTGGGAGCCTTTTCCATGGGTTTTGGGGTTGGAATTTGGGGATGGAGGGGCTCTGGGAGCCTTTCCAGGGGATGTGGGGTGGAATTCGGGATGAGGGGCTCTGGGAGCCTTTTCCTGGGATGTGGGGTGGGAATTTGGGGATGGAGGTGCCCTGGGAGCTTTTTCCATGGGATTTGGGGTTGGAATTTGGGGATGGAGCCACTCTGGGAGCCTTTCTGGGGGATATGGGGCTGAAATTCAGGGATTGAGGGGCTCTGGGAGCCTTTTCCATGGGTTTTGGGGTTGGAATTTGGGGATGGAGGGCTCTGGGAGCCTTTCCAGGGGATGTGGGTGGGAATTCGGGGATGGAGGGGCTCTGGGAGCCTTTTCCTGGGATGTGGGGTGGGAATTTGGGGATGGAGGTGCCCTGGGAGCTTTTTCCATGGGATTTGGGGTTGGAATTTGGGGATGGAGCCACCACCCAACAAACAACACTCTGGGAGCCTTTCTGGGGGATATGGGGCTGAAATTCAGGGATTGTGTCACCTGGGAGCCTTTTCCATGGGTTTTGGGGTTGGAATTTGGGGATGGAGCCACTCTGGGAGCCTTTCTGGGGGATATGGGGCTGAAATTCAGGGATTGAGGGGCTCTGGGAGCCTTTTCCATGGGTTTTGGGGTTGGAATTTGGGGATTGAGGGGCTCTGGGAGCCTTTTCCTGGGATGTGGGGTGGGAATTTGGGGATGGAGGTGCCCTGGGAGCTTTTTCCATGGGATTTGGGGTTGGAGCCACTCTGGGAGCCTTTCTGGGGGATATGGGGCTGAAATTGAGGGGCTCTGGGAGCCTTTTCCATGGGTTTTGGGGTTGGAATTTGGGGATTGAGGGGCTCTGGGGGGGCTCTGGGGGTGCTGGAAGCTTCTCCCGTGGGATGTGGGGCTGGAATTCGGGGATGGAGGTGCCCTGGGAGCCTTTCCCGTGGGATTTGGGGTTGGAATTTGGGGATGGAGCCACTCTGGGAGTTTCTCCTGTGGGATTTGGGGCTGGAGTTTGGGGATGGAGCCGCTCTGGGAGTTTCTCCTGTGGGATTTGGGGCTGGAATTTGGGGATGGAGCCACTCCGGGAGCCCTTCCTGTGGGATGTGGGGCTGGAATTTGGGGATTGTGTCACTCTGGGAGCTTCTCCTGTGGGTTTTGGGGTTGGAATTTGGGGATTGAGGGGCTCTGGGAGTTTCTCCCGTGGAATGTAGGGCTGGAATTCAGGGATGGAGCCACTCTGGGGGGGTTCTGGGGTGCTGGAAGCTTCTCCTGTGGGCTTTTGGGTTGGAATTTGGGGATGGAGCCACTCTGGGAGCCTTTTTCATGGGATGTGGGGCTGGAATTCGGGGATGGAGCTGCCCTGAGAGCCTTTTCCATGGGTTTCGGGGTTGGAATTTGGGGATTGAGGTGCTCTGGGAGCCTTTCCTGTGGGATGTGGGGCTGGGATTTGGGGATTGAGGTGCCCTGGGAGTTTCTCCCGTGGGTTTTGGGGTTGGAATTTGGGGATGGAGCCACTCTGGGAGCCTTTCCCGTGGGATGTAGGGCTGGAATTCAGGGATTGTATCACTCTGGGAGCTTTTCCCGTGGCTTTTGGGGTCGGAATCGGGGCCTGGGGGGTCCTGAGGTGCCCCCGTGGCCGGGGGGTGCCCGGCTGACCCCCGTGTGCCCCCAGCCCGTGGGGTGGCCGGGGCTGCCGCAGGTGACCGAGAGCTGCGTCCGCAGCGTGAGCTGGGTGCTGCAGGGGCTGCGGGGGCTGCCCGAGGCCCAGGCGGCCAAACTGCTCGATGCCACCGGTCAGTGCCAGCCCAGGGGGTGTGGGGCCTCATGCCAGGGGTCAGTGCCAGCCCAGGGGGTGTGGGGCCTCATCCCAGGGGTCAGTGCCAGCCCAGGGGTGTGGGGCCTCATCCCAGGGGTCAGTGCCAGCCCAGGGGGTGTGGGGCCTCATCCCAGGGGTCAGTGCCAGCCCAGGGGTGTGGGGCCTCATCCCAGGGGTCAGTGCCAGCCCAGGGGGTGTGGGATCCTATCCCAGGGGTCAGTGCCATGTCTGGGACCCCATGCCAGGGGTCAGTGCCAGCCCAGGGGGTGTGGGACCCCATGCCAGGGGTCAGTGCCCACCCAGGGGGTGTGGGGCCTCATGCCAGGGGTCAGTGCCAGCCCAGGGGGTCTGGGGTGCCAGCCCAGGGGGTGTGGGACCCCATTCCTAGTGACCCCAGTGGTCAGTGCCAGCCCAGGGGGTGTGGACCCCATCCCAGTGGTCAGTGCCACCCAAGGGTCCCATGTCCCCACCCCAGTGTCTGGGGGGCTCACTCTGTTTCCGGGCTGGTCACTCTGTGTCCGGGGGGGGGTCAGTCCATGTCCCCATCCCAGTGTCCAGGGTGGTCACTCTGTGCCCCGTTGGTCACTCCATGTCTGGGGGGGGTTGCTCCATGTCCGGGTGGGGGGTCACTCCGTGTCCCATTGGTCACTCCGTGTCCGGGGAGGGGGTCACTCTGTGTCCGGGGGTGGTCACTCCCCACCCGTTGGTCACTCCCCACCCGTTGGTCACTCCATGTCCGGGGGTGGTCACTCCGTGCCCCGTTGGTCACTCCATGTTCGGGGGTGGTCACTCCCCGCCCGTTGGTCACTCCTGCCCCGTTGGTCACTCCTGCCCCGTTGGTCACTCTGTGCCCGTTGGTCACTCCATGTCCGGGGTGGTCACTCTGTGCCCGTTGGTCACTCCATGTCCGGGGGTGGTCACTCGGTGCCCGTTGGTCACTCCATGTCCAGGGTGGTCACTCGGTGCCCGTTGGTCACTCCATGTCCGGGGGTGGTCGCTCCATGTCCGGGGGTGGTCACTCCATGTCCGGGGGTGGTCGCTCCATGTCCGGGGTGGTCACTCTGTGCCCCGTTGGTCACTCCATGTTCGGGGGTGGTCACTCCCCGCCCGTTGGTCACTCCTGCCCCGTTGGTCACTCCTGCCCCGTTGGTCACTCTGTGCCCGTTGGTCACTCCATGTCCGGGGTGGTCACTCTGTGCCCGTTGGTCACTCCATGTCCAGGGTGGTCACTCGGTGCCCGTTGGTCACTCCATGTCCGGGGGTGGTCGCTCCATGTCCGGGGGTGGTCACTCCATGTCCGGGGTTGGTCGCTCCATGTCCGGGGTGGTCACTCCATGTCCGGGGTGGTCACTCCATGTCCGGGGGTGGTCGCTCCATGTCCGGGGGTGGTCGCTCCATGTCCGGGGGTGGTCACTCCATGTCCGGGGGTGGTCGCTCCATGTCCGGGGTTGGTCGCTCCATGTCCGGGGTGGTCACTCCATGTCCGGGGTGGTCACTCTGTGCCCGTTGGTCACTCCATGTCCGGGGTGGTCACTCGGTGCCCGTTGGTCACTCCATGTCCGGGGTGGTCACTCGGTGCCCGTTGGTCACTCCATGTCCGGGGTGGTCACTCCCCACCCGTTGGTCACCGGGCTCTCTCTCTCTCTCCGGCCACAGCTGCGGCCGCGTCCCGCCTGGGCCAGGCGCTGCAGGCGCGGGAGCTGCCGGGGGCGGCCGGAGCCGTGTGCGAGCCCCTGTGCCGGGCAGCGCTGGCCACTGACCGCCGCTGCTGGCCCCTGGCCGGCCCCGAGCGGGTACTGGGCAAACTGGGAGGGATGGGGGGGCTGGGGGGGACAAACAACAAGGGGGCTGGGGATACTGGGATAAACTGGGAGGGATGGGGGGGATGGGGGGGCTGGGGGTACTGGGCTGACTGGGAGGGATGGGGGGGCTGGGGTAAACTGGGCTAACTGGGAGAGCTGGGGGGGGCTGGGGGTACTGGGATAAACTGGGCTGACTGGGGGGACTGGGGGTACTGGGCTAACTGGGAGGGATGGGAGGGCTGGGGATACTGGGATAAACTGGGCAAACTGGGATAAACTGGGAGGGCTGGGATAAACTGGTCAAACTGGGAGGGCTGGGATCAACTGGGGATACTGGGATAAACTGGGAGGGCTGGCGGTACTGGGATAAACTGGGGTAAACTGGGGATATTGGGAGGGCTGGAGTAAACTGGGATAAACTGGAATCACCTGGGGATACTGGGATCAACTGGAAGGACTGGGATCCGCTGGGAGGGCTGGGATCACCTGGGGGTACTGGGATAAACTGGGAGGGCTGGGATGGAGTGTGGGATCACTGGGGATACTGGGATCCACTGGGGTCACTGGGAATGCTGGGATCAGCTGGGGACACTGGGATGAGGGTACGGGATCTGCTGGGGACACTGGGATCAGCTGGGGATGCTGGGAGCTACTGGGATAAACTGGGATGAGCTACGGGGTCACTGGGGGTACTGGGATCTGCTGGGGATACTGGGATCACCTGGGAGAGCTGGGATCCACTGGGCGGGCTGGGATCAGCTGGGGATACTGGGATGAGGGTACGAGGTCACTGGGGGTACTGGGATCAACTGGGGATACTGGGATCCACTGGGAGGGCTGGGAGCCACTGGGATCCCTGGGGGGCTGTGGGAGCTGGGAATTCCCGCTGGGATTTTGGGGCCGATCCCGGATTTTCCCTCACCCCTGGGGAATTCCCGCTGGGATTTTGGGGCCGATCCTGATTTCCCTCATCCCTAGGGGGGGCTGTGGGAGCTGGGAATTCCCGCTGGGATTTTGGGGCCGATCCCGGATTTTCCCTCACCCCTGGGGAATTCCCGCTGGGATTTTGGGGCCGATCCCGGATTTTTCCCGAACCCCTGGGGAATTCCCTCTGGGATTTGGGGCTGATCCCGGATTTTTCCCTCAACCCCTGGGGGATTCCCACTGGGATTTTGGGGCCGATCCTGATTTCCCTCATCCCTAGAGGGGGCTGTGGGAGCTGGGAATTCCCTCTGGGATTTTGGGGCCGATCCCGGATTTTCCCTCACCCCTGGGGGTTTCCCGCTGGGATTTTGGGGCCGATCCCAGTTTTTCCCTCACCCCTTGGGGATTCCCGCCGGGATTTTGGGGCCGATCCCGGATTTTCCCTCACCCCTGGGGGATTCCCGCTGGGATTTTGGGGCCGATCCCGGATTTTTCCCGTTGCCTCCCCGCAGATCCAGCGCTGTTTCCGGCTGCTGGTGGAGAGCTGGCGCTGCCGGGGGCGGCCGCGGCGGGCGCTGGACGCGGTGGCCCAGTGGCTACTGGCCCTGGGGCTGCACTGCCAAGGCTCGGGAACGGATCCCCAGGGCTCGGGAACGGATCCCCAGGGATCGGGGATGGATTCCTCGGGATCGGGGCCGCGTTTCCCGGGAATTCCCAGGTCCCTGGTGGCCGAGCCGGTGGCGCTCTGGGCCAGGATCAAAACGGAGGCGGCCAAAGAGGGAGCGGAGGAGCTGCGGCTGTGGTGAGGGGATTTTGGGATTTTGGGGATTTTTTGGGGGTTTGGGAATGGGATTTGGGGTTTGGGGAATGGGATTGGGGAGTGGGATTTGGGGTTTGGGGATTTGGGAATGGGATTGGGATTTGGGGAGTGAGAGTGGGAATGGGATTGGGGATTTGGGGTTGGGATTGGGAATTTGGGGAATGGGATTGGGGTTTGGGGGTTTGGGGAATGGGATTGGGGATTGGGATTTAGGGGTTTGGGGTTGGGGATTTGGGATTGGGGATTTGGGGTTGGGATTGGGAATTTGGGGAATGGGATTGGGGTTTGGGGGTTTGGGGAATGGGATTGGGATTTAGGGGTTTGGGGTTGGGGATTTGGGGAGTGGGGAATGGGATTGGGCTTTGGGGAACAGGATTTGGGATTGGGGATTTGGGGTTGGGAATTTGGGGAATGGGATTGGGGATTTGGGGTTTGGGATTTGGGGAATGGGATTTGGGATTGGGGATTTGGGGAATGGGATTGGGATATTGGGATTGGGATGAGAGGAATGGGATTTAGGATTGGGGATTTGGGGTTGGGAATTTGGGGAATGGGATTGGGGTTTGGGGATTTGGGGTTTTGGGGATGGGGATGGGGGGAATGGGATTGGGGATTTGGGGAATGGGAACGAGATTGGGAATTTGGGGAATGGGATTGGGATACTGGGATTGGGGATTTAGGGTTTGGGGAATGGGATTGGGAATTTGGGGAATGGGATTTTGGGAATGGGATCAGGGATTTGGGATTGGGATTTGGGGAACGGGATTGGCGATTTGAGGAACGGCATTGGGATATGGGGAATGGGATTGGGGATTTGGGGAATGGGATTGGGGTGGGATGGGGGATTGGGATTGGAATGGGATGAGGGGAATGGGGTGGGGAATTGAGAGGGGAGGGATTGGGGATTTGGGGAATGGGATTGGGATATTGGGATTGGAGGGATGGGATGGGGTCAATGGGATGGGATGGGATGGGATGGGATGGGATGGGGGCATTGAAATGAGGGATTGGGATTGGGACGGGATAACAATTCCCGAGCCCCACCCGAGCCCCTCCCTCTCTCCCCGTGCCCCCGCTGCATTCCCAGGACCCTGCGGGACGCCCTGGAGGCCCAATCCCGATCCCAATCCCAATCCCGACCCCGATCCCTGAGTGGGGACGCCGTGGCGTCGCTGCTGCTGGCCGAGCTGCAGGCCTACAAATCCCTGCGGGGCCCCACGGGGCCGGAGCGCTTCCACGTGCTGTGCGACCTGCTGGGGCTGTGGGATCCCCAGGGGAGGTGGGATCCCGAGGGCACGGGGGATCCCCAGGGAGCCCCGGATCCCGAGGGAGCCCCGGATCCCGGCCGGAGCCTGCCCCGGGCCGTGGCGCTGCTGGAGCTGGCGCAGCTGCTCTGCTGCCGGGGCCTCGCGCCCCGCGCGGAGTGGTGCGTGCTGCCCGTCCTAAATCCCCAATCCTCATCCCGAATCCTCATCCCGATCCCGAATCCTCATCCCGATCCCGAATCCCGATCCCGAATCCTCATCCCACCCGAATCCTGATCCCGAATCCTCATCCCCAATCCTCATCCCGAATCCTCATCCCGATCCTCATCCCGAATCCTCATCCCGAATCCTCATCCCGATCCCGAATCCTCATCCCGATCCCGAATCCTCATCCCGAATCCTCATCCCAAATCCTCATCCCGATCCCGAATCCTCATCCCGAATCCTCATCCCGAATCCTCATCCCGAATCCTCATCCTGATCCCGAATCCTCATCCCAAATCCTCATCCCGAATCCTCATCCCAAATCCTCATCCCGAATCCCAAATCCTCATCCTCATCCCAAATCCTCATCCCGAATCCTCATCCCGAATCCTCATCCCGATCCCAAATCCTCATCCCGAATCCTCATCCCGATCCCAAATCCTCATCCCGATCCCGAATCCTCATCCCGAATCCTCATCCCAAATCCTCATCCCGAATCCTCATCCCGATCCCGAATCCTCATCCCAAATCCTCATCCCGAATCCTCATCCCGAATCCTGATCCCAAATCCTCATCCCAAATCCTCATCCTGATCCCGAATCCTGATCCCAAATCCTGAATCCTGATCCCGAATCCTCATCCCAAATCCTGAATCCTCATCCTCATCCCAAATCCTCATCCTGATCCCGAATCCTCATCCTGATCACAAATCCTGAATCTCAAATCCCCATCCTGATTCTGATTCCCCATCCTGATCCCAAATCCTGATCCCTGATCCCAAATCCTGATCCCAAATCCTGAATCCCGAATCCTGAATCCCAAATCCCCATCCTGATCCCAAATCCCAGGTCCCCATCCCGAATCCCCGTCCCAAATCCCGAATCCCACTCCCAAATCCTGAATCCCAAATCCCCATCCCAAATCCCAAATCCTCATCCTGATCCCAAATCCCCATCCTGATCCCAAATCCCAGATCCCTATCCCTAATCCCAATCCTAAATCCTCGTCCCAAATCCCCATCCCCATCCCGAATCCTCATCCCACATCCCCATCCTGATCCCGATTCCCAGTTCCGAGTCCCCATCCCAATCCCGGTTCCGAATCCCCATCCTGGTTCTGAATCCCCATCCCGAATCCCAAATCCCCATCCTGATCCCGAATCCCCATCCCAAATCCCGAATCCCAGTCCCAAGTCCTCGTCCCAATCCCGAATCCTGAATCCCAAATCCCGAATCCCAAATCCCCATCCCAAATCCCCATCCCAAATTCCCATCCTGATCCCAATTCCCAGTTCGGAATCCCTGTCCCAATCCCGGTTCTGAATCCCCATCCCAAATCCCCATCCTGATCCCGATTCCCAAATCCCCATCCTGATCCTGATTCCCAGTTCTGAATCCCAAATCCCAAATCCCCCCATCCCAAATCCCCCATCCCAAATCCTCCCATCCCATTCCCTTCCTCCAAATCCTCGCACCCCAAACTCCCCCATTCCCCTTATCCCAAATCCCCCCATCCCATTCCCCTTATCCCAAAGAAATTGCGGGGCCATTCCTGGGATTTTGGGGGGCAATTCCCAGGATTTTGGGGCCGTTCCTGGGATTTTTTGGGGTCAATTCCTGCGATTTTTGGGGGTCATTCCCCAGATTTCAGGGCTGTTCCCGGGATTTCGGGGTCAATTCCTGGGATTTTTGGGGCCATTTCTGGGGTCAGTTCCGGGGCCATTCCCGGGGTTTTTGGGGGCAATTCCTGGGATTTTTGGGGTCAATTCCAGGGATTTTTTTTGTGGTCAATTCCCAGGATTTTTGGGGGCAATTTCGGGGTCAATTCCTGTGATTTTTGGGTCAATTCCCGGGATTTCTGGGGTCAGTTCCTGTGATTTTGGGGGTCAATTCCCAGGATTTCTGGGGTCAATTCCGGGGCCATTCCGGGGATTTTGGGGTCAATTCCCAGGATTTTTGGGGGCAATTTCGGGGTCAATTCCTGTGATTTTTGGGGGCAATTTTGGGATCAATTCCTGTGATTTTTGGGGTCAATTCCTGTGATTTTTGGGGTCAGTTCCCGGGATTTTTGGGGTCAGTTCCCGGGATTTTTGGGGGCAATTCCTGGGATTTTTGGGGGCAATTCCTGGGATTTTGGGGGCCGTTCCTGGGGTTTTTGTGGTAATTTCCCAGGACTTCTGGGGTCAATTTCGAGGCCATTCCTGTGATTTTGGGGTGAATTCCCGGGATTCTGGGTCCGTTCCTGGGATTTTTGGGGGCAATTCCTGGGATTTTTTGGGCCATTTCCTGTGATTTTTGGGGCCATTCCCAGGGTTTTTGGGGTCAATTCCCAGGGTTTTTGGGGTCAATTCCCGGGATTTTTGGGGTCAATTCCTGTGATTTTTGGGGTCAATTCCTGTGATTTTTGGGGTCAATTCCCGGGATTTTTGAGGGCAATTTTGGGATCAATTCCTGTGGTTTTTGGGGTCAATTCCCAGGATTTCTGGGATCAATTCCTGTGATTTTTGGGGTCAGTTCCCGGGATTTTTGGGGGCAATTCCTGGGATTTTGGGGGCCATTCCTGGGGTTTTTGTGGTCAATTCCCAGGACTTGTGGGGTCAATTTCGAGGCCATTCCTGTGATTTTGGGGTGAATTCCTGGGATTCTGGGTCTGTTCCTGGGATTTTTGGGGGCAATTCCTGGGATTTTTTGGGCCATTTCCTGTGATTTTTGGGGCCATTCCCAGGGTTTTTGGGGTCAATTCCGGGGCCATTCCTAGGGTTTTTGGGGTCAATTCCCAGGGTTTTTGGGGTCAATTCCCGGGATTTTTGGGGTCAATTCCCAGGGTTTTTGGGGTGAATTCCCGGGATTCTGGGTCCGTTCCTGGGATTTTTGGGGGCAATTCCCGGGATTTTTTGGGGGCAATTCCCAGGATTTTTTGGGTCATTTCCTGTGATTTTTGGGGTGAATTCCCGGGATTTTGGGGGCCATTCCTGGGGTTTTTGGGGTGAATTCCCGGGGTTCCAGGGCTGATCCCGATCCCTGTCCCGCAGCTCCGCCCTGGACGCCGTCCAGGAGGCCCTGAGGCTGCTGGAGTCACTGTCCCAGCGTTCCCAAATCCCAAATTCCCAAATCCGGGATCAGCTCCTGGACGAGCGCGCCCAGGCCCTGCTCTGGCTCCACATCTGCACCCTGGAGGCCCACGTGGAAAAGGTGGGAAAAGTTGGGGAAAAAGGGGCCGATTTCCTGGGATTTTGGGCAATCCCAGAATTCCAAACCCACCCAAACCCTTCCCTGGAGTTGATTTCCCCAGGATTTTTGGGCAATCCCGGAGTTCCCAGGGTGTCCCAAACCCTTTCCTGAGATTTTGGGGAATCCTGGAGTCTCAAACCCACCCAAACCCTTCCTGGGGGTTGATTTCCCATGATTTTTGGGATTTTGGGCAATCTTGGAGTCCCAAACCCTTCCTGGGGACGATTTTTTGGGGTTTTGGGCACTCCTGGAGTCCCAAACTCCCTCAAACCCTTCCTGAGGATGATTTTCATGTATTTTTTGGGATTTTGGGCAATCCTGAAGTCCCAAACCTCCTCAAACCCTTCCTGGGGACGATTTTTTGGGATTTTGGGCACTCCCAGAGTCCCAAACCCTTCTTGGGGCCGATTTTTTGGGATTTTGGGCACTCCCAAGGCACAGGGACCGTTGGGAATTTGGGAATTTTGCTGATCCCGTGCAGAGCGTGGCTCGGGAGCGGCGCCGGGGCCGGGAGGAGCCTGAGACCCCCCAGGGGAGCCCCCAGAGCCCCCCGAGCCAGAGGGGTGAGAAACGGGGATTTGGGGTCCTGGGGGTGGGATTTGGGGTCCTGGGGGGGTGGGAGGGGGAGTTTTGGGGTCCTGGGGGTGGATTTGGGGTCCTGGGGGTGGGATGGGGAGTTTTGGGGTCCTGGGTGGGGAAGGGGAACGGGGATTGGGGTCCTGGGGGTGGGAGGGGGAACGGGGATTTGGGGTCCTGGGGGTGGGAGGGGGATTTGGGGTCCTGGGGAGTGGGATGGGGAACGGGGATTTGGGATTCTGGGGGGTGAGCAACGGGAACGGGGATTTGGGGTCCTGGGGGTGGGATTTGGGGTCCTGATGGGGTGGGATGGGGAGTTTTGGGATCCTGGGGGTGGGAGGGGGATTTGGGGTCCTGGGGGTGGGAGGGGGATTTTGGGGTCCTGAGGGTGAGCAACAGGGACGGGGATTTGGGGTCCTGGGGGTGGGATTTGGGGTCCTGGGGGTGGGATGGGGATTTGGCCTGGGAAGGGGAACGGGGATTTGGGGTCCTGGGGGTGGGATGGGGATTTGGGGTTCTGGGGGTGAGCAATGGGAACGAGGATTTGGGGTTCTCGGGGTGAGCAATGGGATTTGGGGTCCTGAGGGGTGGGAGGGGGAGTTTTGGGAATATTGTGGGTTGGGAAGAGCTTTTGTAGGGATCCTGGCAGTTTGGGAAGGGCTTTTTTGGGATTTTTGGGATCCTGATGGGGTGGGAAGGGGATTTGGGGGGATCTTGGTGGATTGGGAAGAGGAGTTTTGGGAATATGATGGATTGGGATGGGGATTTTGGGGATCCTGATGGGGTGGGAATGGGATTTTTTAAGATCTTGGTGGGTCGGGACGGGGATTTTTGGGATCCTGTGCATTGGAATGGGTTTTTTTGGGAATACAATGGCTTGGGCCAGGGATTTCTGGGAATGTGATGGATCGGGACAGGGATTTTTGGGAATGTGATGGATTGGGATGGGGATTTTCGGGATCCTGGCAGGTTGGGAAAAGGTTTTTGAGATCCTGGTGGATTAGGACGGGGATTTTTGGGAATACAATGGATTGGAACGGGGATTTTTGGGATCCTGTGGATTGGAACGAGTTTTTTTGCGAATGTGATGGATTGGGCTGGGATTTTTGGGAATACAATGGATTGGGATGGGGATTTTTGGGAATATGATGGATTGGGACAGGGATTTTTGGGATCCTGAGGGGTTGGAATGGGATTTTTTGGGAAGACAATGGCTTGGGCCAGGGATTTTT
>JAMPIT010000289.1:0-25407 GCA_026261815.1 Monarcha castaneiventris obscurior | reverse complement strand
AAGCAGACCCTTTCTCTTTCGGCAAAGACGCGAGCTCACGCACGTGCCTGGACATTTCTATTGTCTAGTCTAAACCTCCTCTGGTGCAGCTCAAGGCTTTGACCTCAAGTCCTGTCTCTGTTCCCCGGGAGAAGAGACCAAGCCCCACCTGGCTGCCCCCTCCTGTCACGGAGTTGTAGGGAGTGAGAAGGTCCCCCCTGAGCCTCCTCCAGGGTAAAAAACCCCAGCTCCCTCAGCCACTCCTCTTGGGACTTGAGTTCCATCGCTGTTCCACCGTTGCTCCACGGCTGCTGCTCCTGTTCCATTGCAGTTGCAAAATCTCCTCTGGTGCTGCTCCCACTCCAGTGCTGATCGTCTGTGGAACTGCGGGTGCTCCTGGAACCATGGGGACATTGTGACACTGTGGGGACACATGGAACCAAAGGAACACTGTGACACTCCTGGTCATTTGGAACTCACAAGCCCCTGGGCTTCTGCGGGGCTTCATGGAACCAAAGATCCATTGTGACTCATGCTTCCCAGGGACCATTGTTACACTCTGAGACTTCATGGAACTGAGGGACACTGTGACTGTGGGGTCTCATGGACTCCAGAAGGCCCTCTGATACAGTGAGGCCTTTTGGAACCAAGGGGCTACAGTGGTCCCTCAGGGCTTTGTGGTGTCTGGAGATCATTGTGACACTGTGGGAACCAAGGAGCCATTGTGACATTGCAGGGCCTCATGCAACCAAGGGGACCCTGTGACACTGTGGGGCCTCATGGAACCAAAGAGCCATTGTGACACCACGAGGGGTCATGCAACCAAAGGGACCCTGGGAAAATGTGGGACCTCGTGGAACCACGGAACATGGAGCCATCACGAGGGTTTGGGGAGCAAAAGAGACCCTGGGACTGTGTGGGACCTCAGAGAATCAATACTGTAGGGGCTCCTGGTTCTCAGTCTCTCCTGATAGTTTTTCCATATACAAAGCAGCCAAAGAGGGCAGCCTGAGCCTCTGGATCCAGAATAATCCCATTTCCATGGGAGGATGCTCCTGCTCACAGTGGTGCTGTGTGTTCCCTCTGCTCCCTGGGGGAATTGCATCCTACAAGAGACACCGACCATGCCAGTACCTGACACCACAGGGCAGGGCCTCCTTCAGGGTGGGAGCAGAGACATCTTGCACTCCAGCAGAATGCTCAGAGCCCTGTCAAATGTGATCCAGAATGTTTCCAGGGATGGGGCATCCACCAGCTCTCTGGGAAACCTCTGACACTTTCACCATTCTCAGAATCAACAATTTCTTTATTTCCAGTCTGAACTTATCTTCTTTAGGTTTAAAACCTTTTCCCCTTCTCCAATTGCAACAGGCCCTACTGAAATATTTCAACACACGTTTCCTGGAAGGTGTCTTGAAGTCCTAAAAAGTCACAATGGGGTGTCCCCCACAGCTTTTTCTGCAGGCTGAACAGAGCTGATCCAGCCCTCCGAGCATCCTGGTGGCCTCCTCTGGAACTGCTCCATGAGGTCCAAGTCCTTCCTGTGCTGAGGACCCTGCTGTCAATTGTATACACAGAAGACACAGTCGATAGGAGAGGGGAAACTCATCCTTCCTGAAATGCTGGCACAAGTGTAGGGACAGTTTCTGCAGGGCTGAGACACAGCCCCAAGGGAGGCAGGGACATTCCCGTGGGGTCCCTGCACCTGGGGGCCAATCTGCCAACACTGGGAGCCTCCGTGCGTGTCCAGCTCATTCTCCCTGGGCTGTTGACACATGGTCAGCGGCCGTCCAATGCCATCCCCCTGACTGGCGCTGATCTCCAAGGCAGCCTGCAGCTCTCCTGGGCCAATGTTCCCCAATTAGGACCCTGCCGACACTCCCTCAATTCCTCTCCAAACCCATGTCAGCACACCAGTGACATCACAGCAATTATCCATATGGTCAAGAATGCCCCTCGGGGACACTCTGCTCTCTCCTCCATGGGGCACAAAGCGGCAACACTCCCCAGGAAAATCTTCCCCCGTGGGCCCTGTGGCTCCTTGGGCAAGTTCCAGAGCAAACAGTCAAGGCAGACACCTGAAATACTTTCCCAGCTGGCCCACAACACATCTCTGACTGATCCACAGAGTCCCTGGAAAAGAGAGAAGCAGAAGCCTTCACTAAAGCCCCGGAATGTCAAAAAGGAATCACAGCGAGGGACAGCTCTCAGGAGCCACTTCTCAGTGGATTTTCACTTCTAGCAAGTCCAAGATGTCTGAATGTCTTCCTGGTGCCTCAGGCACTGGGTAAGCAGGGCTTATCAGAGATGCTGGCAGGGGACCATCATCCCTCCTCCTCACAGGACACCTCTCTTTGCCCAATTAGCTCTGAGTGGCTGCCTGGGGATAAGCCCTGCTTGCCCATGTCCCTTGGGATGGGCACATTCAGCTCTGGGCCAGTGCTGACCAGGGCCCAGGGCCAGGGCATTGCAGAGACACTGTGTGGGGACAAGGGCCTTGGGGAGCTGTGGGCATGTCCCAGGCAGGGACAGTGCTGGAGTTTGAGCCTTGTTGGGGATGGCGTCCCTGGGGTCCCCTGTGTGGGGCAGCTGTGCAGAGCGGGACCCAGGTGCTCTGAGAGGGCCCAGGGGCTGCAGGTGTGAGAGGGTGAGGGTCAGGGCAGGGGACATTCCCCTCTGGACTCTGCTCTGGGGCTGGAGACTGCACAGGTTTGAGGCCTGCCATGCAGGAAAATGGGGTGGTGTGGATTTAGGAACTGACACAGCTGAGTCATTCCCCAAGCCTCAGCCTTGTGTGCAGCCGATCACCATCCTCCAGTGCTCCCCAGTGCTCCCCAGTGTCTCCAGTGACTGCAGATCCTAGTTATGGGGCTGATTACATGGCACATGGCCCTGTTGTTCTCCCACATTTTGGGGCTGGGTTTACGCTCAGCTCTGGGGTGTTCCACAGGGAAAGCTCTGGGAGGGAAGGGGCAGTGGGAGATGGGGGGATCTGGCTGTGGGGGCTGCAGGAGGATGGATTGTGTTGGAGTGGGGGTTGTCCCCACAGGGTCCCCAGACGCCTCTGGCTCCCTGCCCACCCCCATTGGGCCCCACAGGTGTCTGGCCCCTTCCAGGGGCAGCTGCCCCATGCAGGAAGCTGGAGGGATGCCGGGCAAGGGGGCTGGATGCGTGCCACAGGTGGGATGGACTCTGTGCCAGGGCCGGGCTTGTGGTCAGGGCTGGGGGCTGTGCCAAGCCAGGCTTTGGCCTGGGGGCTGTCGGGGAGAGTGCAGGGAGGAGTCCCGGCAGGGATAAAGGTGCTCCTTGCCTGCTGCAGCCTCAGCCAGAGCTGCCCAGTGCAAGAGGAAGATGAAGGTGGCTGTGCTCAGCATGGCCCTGCTCTTCTCCATCCTGCTGTGCCCCCCGGCACAGGCCAAGGTGAGGCACCAACCAAATGGTGTCCCCACTCCCTGCTCTTTCTGGCCTCCCATCCCACCCTTGTGGTCCCTTCAGGAATTTCCTCCCTGCTCTCTCCTCTGTGTCCTCGCCAGGCTCCCCAAACGCCCTCCCACTGACCATTTCCAATGCCTTTCCTTCCACGGCCCCCCCACTCCTTTGCCTGTCTTCCTGGCCACTGCAGAGATGTCTCCTGATACCATTCTGGGATTCACCCCCAACTCCCAAACCCTCTCTCAGTCCTGTCTCTTCTGTCCTCGCCCGTCCCTGTTCTTCTGTCCCCACCAAGTCCCTCCCTTGCACTCCCATGTCCCTACACCCCAATTCCTTTCTCCTGCCCTGTACCTTACACCGTGCCCCTTCCACACCCCCAGCCCCGTCCCTTGACTCCTCAATTTACCCCAGGTCAGTGTCTCTGGGTCTCGCCCCAGCTCCAAACAGATCTCCTTGGAGACCCTAAATTCCCATCCCTTTGCCTCCTCCCTACTCCCTGCACCCGTTTCCCCCCAAAGCCCCACAAGGCTCAACCCAGGCCAAGCCTTTGTTGTCCTTTCCCAGGCACTCCTGGAGGGAACCCAAAATGATCTCCAGGAGGTGAGTGGGCTGCTGGGATTGGAGGGCATCCCCTCTGGGAATTGGGGGGCACTTTGGTCCCCCCATCCCCTGCTGGCACTGGGGACATCCCAGTGACCAGCGAGGTCTCCTGCTCTCTCTGCAGGTGGATGTAGCCATCCTGAAGACACCTCTGGTGGGTACCAGCACTTCTGCTGCTGTCAGACCCTCCCCTTGCATGGCCACCACACCCCAGGCCATCCCTGTCCCCCCAGTGCTCCCCTGCATGGCCCAGGACACAGCCCCTGCCCCAGCTGTGCCTCTTGGCCAGGACCGCGCTGCCTCTGGGCAGGAGCACAGCAGCTCCTGCACCCCATTGCTCCCCACAGGCCCCTTCCCCGTGCTCCCCTTTGCTTTCCCCTTTCCTCCCAGTGCAGCCCAGTGCCCCCCAGGGGGTCTCTAACGCTGCCTTTGTCCCCAGCCCCCTCTGGCTGAAAAGCTGGCGGGTCTTCTGCGGCAGAAGCGCCTGGCTGCTGCTCTCCATGGATAGGTGAGCAACACTTGAGGGTCTCATGCGCCCAAAGCATCCTGGGGGTTTCTTGACGGATCTCAGGACCTGCTGGCTGTGGTCAGAGCTTGGGGACAGCAGAGGGAAACGGAGGGGTCTGTCCCTGATCCGTGTCCCAAGGGTGCTGGGCAGAGCTGGCCCAAAGTCTTGCCTTGCAACTGTGGAGCTCTGGGGAGTCCACATGGGGGCAGGGAGGTTCACGTGGAGGTTTTGGGGCATCCTGGGGCTTGGGGAATCCAGGAGCCCTGTGGGTCTGAGGAGCAAAATCCTGTCTTGGGTCTATCCAGGGCTCCAAATCCCTTCTCCTGCCAGACAGGCATGGGGACAGGGCCCCTCTCATGTCCCAGTGGACCCAGGGGATCATGTTTTGATGTCTGATTTTGGACTGGAATTGCTGATGAAAACCATGTCCTGTCCCCCTCCAGTGGCACAAGGAGATGATCCCCCTTGGAGGACCTGTGTGATCCCCTGTGAGCCCTGGACCTTTTTCCTCAAATCAGCAATAAACCCCTTCAGCAAATTTACACTGTGTCCATGTGCCTGAGTGTCTGTGTGTGTTTTCCGAAGGAAATTCCCCCAAATCTCCAAGTTTTCCCCAGAGGTGTTGTCTTGTCCCTGGGTCCATCTGCACATCCCATCACTCTCTCACTGTCACCTCCACACGTCTCTGACCCTGCTGGCACCTCCCAGCTTTGCTCTCAACTGCCCCCGCCTGGTCCCCACCATCAGGAAAGACCATCGGAGCTCAGAGCAGGAGCACCCAGGCCCGGGAAGGATAAGGAGCACCTGGCAGAGGCAGGAGGAATCCCCCATTTCAGGGGAGTTGTGGGGTGCAGCAGGGGGCAGCTGAGTCAGCTGAATCATAGAATTAACCAGATTGGAAAAGACCTCTGAGTTCATCCAGTCCAACCTCTGACCCGACACCACCTTGTCACCCGACCACGGCAGCGAGTGACACATCCAGTCTTCCCTTAAATACCTCCAGGGACGGCGACTCCACCACCTCCCTGGGCAGCCCATTCCAATGCCCAATCACCCTTGCTGTGAATCAACTCTTTCTAATGTCCAGCCTAAACCTCCTGAGGTGCAGCTCAAGGCTGTGTCTTCATGTGCTGTCTCTATTCCCATGAGCCATGAACAGCTCTCAGGAGCCACTTCTCAGTGGATTTTCACTTCTTGGATGCCCAAGATGTCTGAATGTCTTCCTGGTGCCTCAGGCCCTGGGTAAACAGGGCTTATCAGAGATGCTGGCAGGGGACCATCATCCCTCCTCCTCCCAGGACACCTCTGTTGGCCCAATTAGATTCGAGTGGCTGCCTGGGGACAAGGCCTGCTTGCCCATGTCCATTGGGATGGGCACATCCAGCTCAGGGCCAGTTCTGGCCTTGCCCCGGGGCTGCGACAGTGACCGAGGTGCTCTGGGAGGGCCCAGTGGCTGCAGGTGTGACAGGATTAGGCTCAGGGCAGGGCATATTCCCCTCTGGACACTGCTCTATGCCTGGAAATTGAACCGGCTTGGGATCTGCAGGGAAAGGGATATAGGGTTGTCTGGATGTGGCAGTTGTCACACCTGAGCCATTCCCCAGGCCTCAGCCTTGTGTGCAGCTGACCAACATTGCCCAGTGCTCCCCAGTGTCTCCAGCCACTGCACATCCCAATCACTCAGCTGATCACACATCTCTTGTTCCCCTTGTTCTCCCACGTGTTGGGGCTGGCCCTGGGATCAGCTCTGGAGTGTCCCACAGGGAAAGCTCTGGCAGGGAAGGGGCAGAGGGAGATGGGTGATCTGACTGTGGGGGCTGCTGGAGGATGGACTGTGTTGGAGTGGGGGGTGTCCCCACATGGGGATCCAGCTGCCTTCAGCTCCCTGCCCTGCAGGCTGAGAGTTGCCCCTGGCACGTGGCAGATCCCCTGCCCTGGCACAGACAGGGCTGCAGGACAGCTCTGCAGGACAGCTCTGGGCACCCCTGGCTGCACCCCCACCTTCACAGCCTGCAGCCATCCCTGGGAGATGAGGGAGGGGCCTTTTTCACAGGGAGAGGACTGCATTGGAGGGGATCCTATGGATGTCACCCCAAGAGATCTGGAGATCTCTCAACACTTCTTACAGTATTTCTGGGGTTATTTTCTGTTATTCACTGATCTTCTCTCTGCTTCCTGCAGATTTTCCTCCTCCACTTGTTTGCCTGTGCCTGATCTCTCCGTGCCAGCACTCACAGAGCCCAAATCTCTGTGCACTCTCCTTGACCCTGCAGGAACCTGCCTGTTTGCAGGGCTCTGGCTGGGGGCAGGTTCTGTTTGCGGGTTGTTAAAAGGACAGGTCAGACTAAGACTGATCACTGGAAGTAAGGCTTCTGATGTCTCAGGGACTTGTCAAAATTCATAATACCTTTAATATTTATATCCCCTCCTCACCACTCTCCAAAAGTAGGAAACTGAAAACAAAGTATCAGGAAATGTGCTCATTTTTATCAAAATCCTTGTCTTGGAAATATTCTGGCAGTGATCAGAAACCATCAGCATTTTCAGAGCTTCATGACCATTTCAACTTCACTACACTTAAGATGGTCTGAGTTGCACTCACACAAACTGTAGACATTGGGATGTTCCAGCATTCAGAGATCCTTGCAGGAGCTGCAGCTGCCTTGTCCTGCAGCCAGCGGCTTCCTGAGTCAAGGGCTGGGAATGATTCTGCTCCAGTCACTTCTCAGCACCTTCCCAGCCCTGACTGCCAAGGTGTCTTTGGTGTCTCAGGCTCTCCCTGGCACAGGTCCCACCATGACACTCTGCACTTTTGCCCACGTCCTTCACTGTGTTGGTGCTGGCCTGGGGCACCTCCTGCAGCAGGGTCTGCCCTGGTCATGGCACAGGAAAGGCAGCTCCTGCTGGAGCAGGAGGCGCTGCCTGGAATGGACTCAAACAACTCCAACAAGGCCCTGTTTTCAAACCCCCTACTGAGGAATGAAGAAGGGGGTTCATGCTGCTTTAGGGGTGAATAATGCTGAAACCAGCCTGACTCCTCCATCCCAAAGTTGAACACCCTGAGAGGGAGCTGAAGCTGTGGCAGAGCTGGTAAAATCCCTGGAGAAAGGAACAACCAACCAAGTGACAGCAGTGAGAGCTTCTGCAGAGCTGCTGAGTTGGCACAGCCTGGGCACATGTGACTGACAGGGCAGCACTTCAGACTAGAAAAGCCCTGTCCCAAAATTTAATGGCAACTTCTTCTGACATTCCCCTTCTTGGAGGGTGTGGAGATTCCTCTCTGCCGTGGGGACACTCCTCAAGGTCACTGCCCCAGACTGAGCCACAGAGATTTGCCCACGGTCATTGGTCTGGGTGAGTGACATCAATTTCTGCTTAATGACTGGTTTTGCTTTAATGCAATTGCTTCAACATTGCTACCTACAGCACTATATTGTAATAGTTGTAACAGCTCCTATACTGTGCAGTACATAGTTCTGATTAAGATCTTTTTGCCTAATCACAATGATAATCAATTCTATCTGTATTTACATAGAGATCCTGTGGGACAATTTGCATAAAGGTTCAATTCCACCTGTCTAATCCATTACACATAAACCCTTGCAAAAGTCTGGGTCTGGGATTGCATCCGTCCATTCCCAGGCTCCTGTCACAGGAGATTAGAAAGCCTGGGGATCCGGGAGGGGCTTGGGGATCTATGGGAGGTGTTGGGGGTCCTTTCTGCCCCTCATGACCCAATGAGAGCTTCTCGAATAAACTTTGCCTGAAGCCCTCACTCTGCCCATGACAGGAAACCCTGTGAGTGTCTGTGACATCCCAGCTCTTTGGAAGCCTGGGGACTCCTGGATGTCACCATGGAACCCCTGTGAGTGTCTGTCACCTCACTGTTCTTCAGCAGCACCGGGATATCACCACTGGACTCCTGTCACTGACTGTGACATCCCAGCTCCTGGTCAGCAGAGAGACACCTCTGTTGTCACCATGGAGCCCCTGTGTGTGTGTGTGAGCTCGTGACCCTTTGGAGGAAGACACCCTTTGGATTTCAGATGAAACCCCTGCGATTGGGTCTTCAGCAGTCCAGAGACGCCTGAAATGTCACTGTGGAGCCCCTGGGCTAGTTTCTGACCTCTCAGCTCCTGAGCAGGCTGAAGACAACTCAGATGTCACCATGGAGTCTCGGTGGCTTTGTGTGACCTAATGCATCTTTAGGAGCTGAGAGACCCCTGGGATGTCACCTTGGATCCTCTGTCAACTGCCAGTGACCTCGTGGCTCTTTCGAAGCCTGGAGACTCTTGGAATGTCGCTGCTGAGCCCCTGTGAGTGCCTGTGACAGATCAATGCCTGACCAGCCTGAAGTCCCCTGGGTTGTCACCATGCAATACCTTTGACTGCCTCTGACCCCACGGCTTTTTATCACCCCAGGAAAAGCTTGGGATGTCACCACGGAACCCCTATGACTGGTTGTGCCGAGGTTTAGAAATGGTATTCTCCCATTTCATTCTACCACTAAAACCGTGGCGCCTCACTCCCCTCCCACCTCCCAAGGAAAGCACAAAAGGGAAAGATCCGTGGCTGGGATAAGAACAATTTACTGGGAATAGCAATGAGATAAGGAACAAACAGGAACAGCATCAATACTGATAACCAAAGGAATAACACAAAGAAATTATTTACAGAGAAAACTTTGACACCACCAACCTTGCTCCTGCGTTCACCCAGGTGCCTGTGGGAAACCAGAATAAGGAGACCACCACCCAGGTGTCTTCCCAATGTGCATCACCAAGATTGTGGGTCACCAGGTCTCTTTGCAAAGTCGGTCCCCTTCTGGGGGACGAAGTTGGGGCAGCGGACAAAACTTTGCCTGCAGTTGGGGCAGTCCCAGGGCTTCCCTTACCGGTGGCTCCGCTGGTGTTCGGTCAAGTGAGAGCTCTCTGTGAAGCTCTTCCCACACTCAGGACACTTGTAAGGCCTCTCCCCAGTGTGGATGCGCTGACGGGCGACAAGGCTGGACTTGCGGCAGAAGCCCTTCCCACAGTCGGGGCAGCGGAAGGGCCTCTCGTCTGTGTGAACGTGCTGATGCAGGAGGAGAATGGAGCTGCTCCGACACCTCTTGCCACACTCGGGACACTCGTAGGGCTTCTCCCCGGTGTGGATCATCTGGTGGTGCCTCAGGGCCAAGCTCCTGCTGAACCTCTTCCCACATTCCCCACACTTGTAGGGCCGTTCCCCAGTGTGGGTCATGTGGTGGCGGATCAGGCTGGAGCTGACATTGAAGTTCTTGCCACATTCAGAGCACTCATAGGGCCGTTCCCCGGTATGGATCCTCTCGTGGCAGATCAGGTGGGACCTCCATCTGAATCTCGTCCCACATTCCCCACATTCATAGGGCTTCTGCCTATCATGAAACAGCTCATGGACCACCGTGTCCGAGCTCCGGCTGGAGCTGCAGCTGCCTTCCCCACACAGGGTGTGTCTTTCCTCCTTGGAGCACCCCAGACTGGGTTTGGAGCCCCTCTTTGTGCGGGATCTTTTAGGCTTAACTTTCCTATTGGATTCTTGTGCCGTGGAGCCTCTAAAAACGACCTCTTCCTCAAGGTCCTGTGGGGTGGATTTGTCCTCCTGGGTCTCCATGCTCAGCTTCTTGCCTGGGGGAGTGTGCTGGTTTGAAAACAAACCAGCGGGAGGCACTAAGTCAGAACAACAATTTAAGAGGGAAATCAAAAAAATAAAGGTAGACAAACAGTGAGTTAAACTGACAGAGTCAGAATACAACCTGATACCCTGTTAATCAGGGTGGCGGTAGCAGTCCAGCATGACAGTGGCTGCAGTCCTCCTGATGTGACAGCTTCTGTGGAAGCAGTGGTCCAGGAGAAGGCTCTGCGCTTCCTCAGAAGGGCCGGTGGTGGCTATGCAGCTCCTGTCCTCTGGGAATCCAGTGGAAATGCTCCTCGTGGGGTTCAGAATCCCTAATTTATCTAGGATGGAATGCTTGGTTCCTCCCTCAGGGCGGAGCCTCTCACAATGGGATGATGAGTCATGAGGCCAGGTGTTGATGAGCTCATTAACAGCAGATAGTCCGCAGGGAGTTACCTCTGAGTCGTGCAGCAGAACATTAATGGGCCATTAAGAGAACAATAGTCTTGAGGGAGGAGGCAAGGAAACAGGGCCCCACCTGGTCTCAACAGCTTATGAGGATGGTAATACAATATACTGCAAGTCAGGACTGGGAGGAAGGACAAAGAGAGCGTGGGATTTGCCTCCATGCCAGAGGGAAGGGGAAGGAGATCCCCCTATTTCATCTCTGGCAGGATGGCATTGGCAGCAGGGTTGTCCTGCAGCCAGGGGTGATGCTGGGCTGGGAGATGGAGCAGAAGGGAGGGGGAAAGGGGCAGCAACTTCTGCCTCACCTGTCTGGGTGTCCTGGGGCAGCTTCCTCTTCCTCGCACCTTTCTCCTCCATCTGGCCAGGGTTTGGGAATGGGAAATCCTGGTATGGGGAAAAACAAGGTGCGAGAGCATTGGATTCCCAGCAGTCCTTGAGATCCCAGTCTCTTAGATCCCCAGTACAGGTTCCAGGTAATCACAGGATTTCCCCCTTCCAGATTCCCCCTCTGACAGATTGCCAAAGTTTCCCCAGTCCCAAAATTTCTCCTCTCTGCTCTCCTCACTCCACAGCTCCCAAGATGCACCCCCCCGGCTCTTCTGAGGGGGTCCCGCAGCTCCCTGGCTCAGAGCTGCAGGCAGCAGTGCCTGACCCGGGAAGCCCAACCCCCACTGAGGGGTTGGGACCCTGCATCCCCCTGCCCAGCATGGGGACTCTGCTGGCAGCAGCTACTAGGACTGCCGGAAACAAACTTCCTGGGGACACCCCTGCATCCCCCAGGGGATGGTTTTGCCTCCGCTTTGGAAGCCTGCAAGCTCCAAACAGGTCCCCAAAACACTTTGATGGTTTAAGGTGAAAGTGGCAGGAGAAATGAATCCAACTCAACCAACTCAAGAGAGATTTTCAACTGGGGTTGCAATTCACTGAAGATATTACAATCAACACAGCAATACAGAGAAGACTGGTTTTAATGCACAAAGACTGAGTACAACCTGGCACTGTGTTGTTCAGGGTGATGGTCGAGATCCTACCACATGGTGGCCACAGTCATCAAATGTGCTGGTCCTGTGCAAGTTCTGCTCCTCCTCTGGATCCCTTGAGTGGTAGTGGTATCCCAAGTCCCCCAAGGCAGATTTTCGGGGCAATTAGGAAACAAATGAAATGGCCACGTGTGGTAGTTTAAAAGACAGGTGTCTATCAAAGGGAGGCAGAAGCCTCCTCTGGAATGGGAAATGTAACCCCCCCCTCCCGTGAAGAATTCTTATAAATTTGAAATTGAGGGGATTTCAGGAACAGATATAGGAGATGAGAAAAACAGTTCTTTTAGTAATATATATGTATAAAGCAATAATAGAGAAAACACTGGTTTGACCTGACAGAGTCAGCGTATGACCTGGCACCCTGCCTGGCAGGGTGGTGGTAACAGTCCGATTCAATGGTGGTTGCAGTCTTTGTGGAGTAGCACTTGTGGCTCTGTGGAAGCAGTGATCCTGTAGAAGGGTGTAGTTATCTTCTGGGAATCCGGGAGAGAAGAAAGCTGCTCTGCTGGGACTTCAGTGGAAAAGAGAGCTTCTCCTCTGGCAAGAACCAGTGGAAGTGGCTGGCTGGCTGTTCCAAAAACCCAGATTTTGTCCAGGTGGGAAAGCTTGGCTCCTTCCCCCTGGGTGGAGCATCTCACAATGGAATGCTGAGTTGATGAGGCAGGGCACTGATGAGCCATTAACAGAAGATAATCTATCCAGGTGGGAAAGCTTGGCTCCTTCCCCCTGGGTGGAGCATGTTACAATGGGATCATGAGGCAGGGCACTGATGGGACCATTAACAGAACATAGTCCAGGAGCAAGTTATCTAGGAGTCACGGACAAAGCATTAATGGGCCCATTAACAAAAGATAATCGGGAGGGAGGAGGCAGTGAACACCACCACACCTGGTCTCAGCAGCTCATGAAGATGGGAATAGAATATACTGCAACCCAACACAACCACGCCTCCTCACATACCACGGTGATGGCTCAGCCAGAGAAACAAGAGTGTGGAAATGTGGGCTGGGGAGTGAGCTCTCTGGCTGGGGGGTGGGTTCTCAGCAACTGCAGAGATACCCTGAGAGGTCGGGGCAAACCGAGACTTTACTGATGTGTGGGCTCTGGGCTCTGCCCTTTTTTGGTGGGCAATCGCAGGCAGAGCAGTCACGTGTGGTGCAGGGAGCGGGTGCCTGTCCTCACCAAGACGGGGCTGTGTTGTGGCTTGCTGTTGGGGTCTGGCCTCTTGTTTTACTGCTTCTACTGGCTGCTGGCATCAACTGCTGCTCAATCAGATCTGCCTGCCTTCAGCACTTCTGCCAGCTGCTGGTGAGTGACGCCCAGGTCCAGTGCTGCCTGATCGGACCTGCCCACCTTTGCTCTTTGCTGCCCACTGCTGAGGTTGCTGCTGAGACAGATTGCTGTCCCGTGAGGCTGCAAAAGGAGAGGTGTCCCCTGTCCCCTCCCGCCTGAGCTGCCACTGCCAGGTGGAGAGGCTGCTGCATGGATTTACAGAGGAAGCTGTTGCTGCATCGCGTGAGCAAGAATGTTGAGAAGCGTGGAAGAAAACTGACTATACATGATCTGAAGACAGGAAAGGCATCCTGTTTGTCAGGCTGCAAGCCTTGAGAAAAGAGTAACCAACTGTCAAGACAAGAGATTTATTAGGGGACTGTACCTGGTTTTTGAGTGTGGGGAGCAGAGGCAGGAGATAGACAGCAAATCAATATGATTTGGAACTGAAACCTTTATTCCTCGTTGTCTTTGCTACTTTTCTACAAAATCACACAGAAGCCATACACTACGTGATTGGATCATTCAGCTACAAACCCAGCCCCGTAAATGTTACAACACTCCTGATTGGTTAGGTATAACGCAGGGAACTAGGTATTTTCTTATCAGAAGAGGGCCTCTCCAGATGTCCAATTTCCCTAAACTGGGCATTCCTTCGTGCAATTTATAGCTTTGTTTACCTTCTTACTTTCTTCAAGGGCGAACTGCCCTTGAGAAGCTGCACGTACCAGTGCTTGCAGTCATAAAAGTTTTCTATACAGAGGCTGCAAGCTGAGTGCACCCACAAAGGCCTCAGCATTTGAGTGGGTGGCTAAAACTCTTTCTCACTCTAAAATGTATAAACACTCTCTAACTTTATATTAAACCAGATTCACTTACACCTAACTTGTGTCTCTAACATCCATATGTCACCATATCCAACCCACCATCCTTCACGCTTGAGTACAAGATGGCATCCCAGGTACACACAGAGGTAAGTGACCGCCAATCGAATTTTTAGGTCAAGGGCCTCGAGGAACCCTGCTTTCAGCTCTGAATGCTCAGCCAGCTAGGTCAGGTGAGGGATGGTATATGTTTTGGGCATACCAGTTTTGTGCAGGTCTTTAAGATGGACTTTACCAATTCACTGTAACCAGAATTCCAGTTTTGTAGATAGGGTGGATCTTGCTACACCAATCCCAGGTATCAATCTGCAGGCCCAGATATTTTTCAGAATCACCGGGGTGGGTCGTGTTCAGGGCTGTGCCGTTGATGGTCCAAGCAGTGCAGTTGTTGATGGTAGAAGAGTCCTTTGTGGGCTTGATGTAAAAGCCATGGCATTTTTCCCCCTGTGTTTTGAGACCGGTGAGATTGCAGAAGGTCACTGATACCTTGATGTTCTGCTTCATATTTTCCAAGGAATCACTCAATAAGACCAGAACATCTGCAAATGCCATCGCTGTGACGCTGTTCAGTCCCCGGTGGTACCCTTTGCCATGCTCTTCCAGCTTGCATCGTAGGGGGTCCATTGCCAGATTAAATTAAAAATGTGACCTTGGATTGCCCTGTTTCACTCCAGCCTGGATCTGGATGTGGTCTGTCTGTGTTTTATTTGTGGTGATATATGTACAGATGTTCTCATCCATATTGCTCCCCAAGCTGATGACATGAGGGTCCACTCCCCTTTGCTGCAGACCACACAGAGAGTGCTGGTGGCTCACGGCGTCCAAAGCCTTAGCGATGTCCACAAATACAACAAAAATCACGGTAGTCTGTGATTTCTTTAGCCGATTGAATTTTTGTTTGCAGGAATTTCAGGTTTTCAGAGCGTTCTGCCACTCTTAGAAAGCCTCTTTGTCTTGGGTTGGGGGGGCACACTTCAGTCAACCTTGCTGTTTTTAATCTGGACAACAGTCCTGACTGGATTGTTAGGACTGAAAGAGGCTTGGAGCAGGATGGGGCACAGGATGGAACCAATCATGATGGGTTTCCACCAGTTCTAAGCTGGCTGCTAGGAACCGGCTGAGGCTGGGCGCTGGCCCGGGGCCCCCCCCCGGGGTCCCTCCCCGTGTGAGCCACTCAGCCAATGTCAGCCACGGCTGCCTGCGGGCCAGCTGCCCACTGCACGCTGCAGGAACCCTGCCGGCGGGAACCGATGGGGCGGCGGCGCGTGGTGACGACGATGCTGGTGGCAGCCGCCACTGAGGCGCCGGCCCTGGCAAGGAGGAGGACGATCAGAGCGGGCTGGGCACAGCCCACCACTGCTGCAGCGATCCACGGGAAGGGCCCGGTGCATGCCACCGCCCCCGGGCAGGCCACATGGAGCAAACTCACCCACGTGCAGCGCCTGGTCCAGCCACGGCGCACACCCAGCCCCGCTTCGCACCCCAGTCCAACCTACCCTTAGATTGGCCCTTAGAGCCAATCTTTATCCCAAAGTTACGGATCAGCCTTGCCAACTTCTCTTACCTATATCCTTCCAACATGCCAGAGGCTGTTCACCTTGGAGACCTGCTGTGGATATGGGTACGGCTCGGCTCGAGACTTACACCCTCTCCCCCGGATTTTCACGGGCCAGCGAGAGCTCACCGGACGCCGCCGGAACCGCGACGCTTTCCATGGCGCGGGCCCCTCTCTCGGGGCGAACCCATTCCAGGGCGCCCGGCCCTTCACAAAGAAAAGAGAACTCTCCCCGGGGCTCCCGCCGGCTTCTCCGGGATCGGGTGCGTCACCGCACTGGGCGCCTCGCGGCGCCCGTCTCCGCCACTCCGGATTCGGGGATCTGAACCCGACTCCCTTTCGATCGGCTGAGGGCAACGGAGGCCATCGCCCGCCCTTTTGGAACGGCGCTCGCCTATCGCTTAGGACCGACTGACCCATGTTCAACTGCTGTTCACATGGAACCCTGCTCCACTTCGGCCTTCAAAGCTCTCCTTTGAATATTTGCTATTCTCACCAAGATGTGCACCTGCAGTCGCTCCAATGGGCCTGCGAGGCGACCCCAACCACGCCGCTGGGATGGCTCTCAGAGGGTGATTGATCCTCGAGCAATGCTCGAAGAGGCACAGCCCTGGAGGAACCTGGGGCCACAAGTGCATTCAAAGTGTTGATGATCAATGTGTCCTGCAATTCATAATAATTCTTGCAGCTCGCTCAAGCCAAGTGATCCACTGCTAAGAGTTGTCTGGCTTTTGGCACTGACTCCACGCATGAGGATATGCCAGGACCACTCACGTGAAGCAGACCCTTTCTTTTTTGGCAAGGATGTGAGCTCGTGCACGCACCTGGACATTTCTATTGTCCAGCCTAAACCTCCTCTGGTGCATCTGAAGGCTTTGTCCTCAAGTCCTGTCTCTGTTCCCCGGGAGAAGAGACCAAGCCCCACCTGGCTGCACCCTCCTCTCACGGAGTTGTAGAGAGTGAGAAGGTTCCCCCTGAGCCTCCTCTTCTCCAGGATAAACAACCCCAGCTCCCTCAGCCACTCCTCGTGGGACTTGAGTTCCATCACTGTCCCACCGTTGCTCCACGGCTGCTGCTCCTGTTCCATCGCAGTTGCAAACTCTCCCCTGGTGCTGCTCCCACTCCAGTGCTGATCGTCTGTGACACTGCAGGACCTCCTGGAACCGTGGGGACATTGTGACACTGTGGGGACACATGGAACCAAAGGAACACTCTGACACTCCTGGTCATTTGGAACTCACAAGCCCCTGGGCTTCTGCGGGGCTTCATGGAACCAAAGATCCATTGTGACTCGTGCTTCCCAGGGACCATTTTTACACTCTGAGACTTCATGGCACTGAGGGACACTGTGACACGGTGGGGTCTCATGCAGTCCAGAAGGCCCTCTGATACAGTGAGGCCTTTTGGAACCAAGGGGCTACAGTGGTCCCTCAGGGCTTTGTGGTGTCTGGAGATCATTGTGACACTGTGGGAACCAAGGATCCATTGTGACATTGCAGGGCCTCATGCAACCAAGGGGACCCTGTGACACTGTGGGGCCTCATGGAACCAAAGAGCCATTGTGACACCACGAGGGGTCATGCAACCAAAGGACCCTGTGACAATGTGGGACCTCATGGAACCACGGAACATGGAGCCACCATGAGGGTTTGGGGAGCAAAAGAGACCCTGGGACTGTGTGGGGTCTCAGAGAATCAATACTGTAGGAGCTTCTGGTTCTCAGCCTCTCCTGATAGTTTTTCCATCTACAAAGCAGCCAAAGAGGGCAGCCTGAGCCTCTGGATCCAGAATATTCCCATCTCCATGGGAGGATGCTCCTGCTCACAGTGGTGCTGTGTGTTCCCTCGGCTCCCTGGGGAAATTGCATCCTACAGGAGACACTGACCATGCCAGTACCCTACACCACAGGGCAGGGCCTCCTTCTGGGTGGAAGCAGAGACATCTTGCACTCCAGCAGAATGCTCAGAGCCCTGTCAAATGTGATCCAGAATGTTTCCAGGGATGGGGCATCCACCAGCTCTCTGGGAAACCTCTGGCACTCTTTCACCACCTGCAGCATCAAAAATTTCTTCCTTATTTCCAGTCTGAACTTATCCTCTTTAGGTTTAAAACCTTTTCCTGCTCCCCAGTTGCAACAGGCCCTACTAAAATATTTCTCCACACGTTTCCTGGAAGGTGTCTTGAAGTCCTAAAAGGTCACAATGGCTTGTCTCCCACAGCTTTTTCTGCAGACTGAACAGAGCTGATCCAGCCCTCTGAGCATCCTGGTGGCCTCCTCTGGAACTGCTCCATGAGGTCCAAGTCCTTCCTGTGCTGAGGACCCTGCTGTCAATTGTTTACACAGAAGACACAGTGGTTGAGAGCAGAGAGGAAACTCATCCTTCCTGAAATGCTGGCACAAGTGTAGGGACAGTTTCTGCAGGGCTGAGACACAGCCCCGAGGGAGGCAGGGACATTCCCATGGGGTCCCTGCAGCTGGGGGCCAATCTGCCAACACTGGGAGCCTCTGTGCGTGTCCAGCTCATTCTCCCTGGGCTGTTGACACGTGGTCAGCGGCCGTCCAATGCCATCCCCCTGACTGGCGCTGATCTCCAAGCCAGCCTGCAGCTCTCCTGGGCCAATGTTCCCCAGTTAGGACCCTGCTGACACTCCCTCAATTCCTCTCCAAACCCACGTCAGCACACCAGTGACGTCACAGCAATTGTCCATGAGGTCAAGAATGCCCCTGGGGGACACTCTTCTCTCTCCACCATGGGGCACAAAGCGGCAACACTCCCCAGGAAAATCTTCCCCCGTGGGCCCTGTGGCTCCTTGGGCAAGTTCCAGAGCAAACAGTCAAGGCAGGCACCTGAAATGCTTTCCTAGCTGCCCCTCAATACATCTCTGATGGATCCTCAGTGTCCCTGGGAAAGAAAGAAGCAGAAGCCTTCACGAATGTCCCGGAATGTCAAACAGAAATCACAGCCAGGAACAGGTCTCAGGAACCACATCTCTGTGGATTTTCACTTCTTGGAAGCCCAAGATGTCTGAATGTCTTCCTGGTGTCTCAGGCCCTGGGTCAGCAGGGCTTATCAGAGATGCTGGCAGGGGACCATCATCCCTCCTCCTCACAGGACACCTCTCTTTGCCCAATTAGCTCTGAGTGGCTGCCTGGGAACAAGCCCTGCTTGCCCATGTCTCTTGGGATGGCCACATTCAGCTCTGGGTCAGTGCTGACCAGGGCCCAGGGCCAGGGCATTGCAGAGACACTGTGTGGGGACAAGGGCCTTGGGGAGCTGTGGGCATGTCCCAGGCAGGGACAGTGCTGGAGTTTGAGCCTTGTTGGGGATGGCGTCCCTGGGGTCCCCTGTGTGGGGCAGCTGTGCAGAGCGGGACCCAGGTGCTCTGAGAGGGCCCAGGGGCTGCAGGTGTGAGAGGGTGAGGGTCAGGGCAGGGGACATTCCCCTCTGGACTCTGCTCTGGGGCTGGAGACGGCACCGGTTTGAGGCCTGCCATGCAGGAAAATGGGGTGGTGTGGATTTAGGAACTGCCACACCTGAGTCATTCCCCAAGCCTCAGCCTTGTGTGCAGCTGATCACCATCCTCCAGTGCTCCCCAGTGCTCCCCAGTGTCTCCAGTGACTGCAGATCCCAGTAACGGGCTGATCACATGGCACATGGCCCTGTTGCTCTCCCACATTTTGGGGCTGGGGCTGGGCTCAGCTCTGGGGTGTCCCACAGGGAAAGCTCTGGGAGGGCAGGGGTAGCGGGAGATGGAGGGATCTGTCGGTAGGGGCTGCAGGAGGAGGGATTGTGTTGGAGTGGGGGTTGTCCCCACAGGGTCCCCAGATGCCTCTGGCTCCCTGCCCACCCCCATTGAGCCCCACAGGTGCCTGGGCCCTTCCAGGGGCAGCTGCCCCATGCAGGAAGCTGGAGGGATGCCGGGCAAGGGGGCTGGATGTGTGCCACAGGTGGGATGGACTCTGTGCCAGGGCCGGGCTTGTGGCCAGAGCTGGGAGCTGTGCCAAGGCAGGCTTTGGCCTGGGGGCTGTCGGGGAGGGTGCAGGGAGGAGTCCCGGCAGGGATAAAAGTGCTCCTTGCCTTGTGCAGCCTCAGCCAGAGCTGCCCAGTGCAAGAGGAAGATGAAGGTGGCTGTGCTCAGCGTGGCCCTGCTCTTCTCCATCCTGCTGTGCCCCCCGGCACAGGCCAAGGTGAGGCACCAACCAAACGGTGTCCCCACACCCTGCCCTTTCTGGCCCCCCATCCCACCCTTGTGGTCCCTTCAGGAATTTCCTCCCTGCTCTCTCCTCTGTGTCCTAGCCAGGCTCCCCAAACGCCCTCCCACTGACCATTCCCAATGCCTTTCCTTCCACGGCCCCCCCAGTCCTTTGCCTGTCTTCCTGGCCACTGCAGAGATGTCTCCTGATACCATTCTGGGATTCACCCCCAACTCCCAAACCCTCTCTCAGTCCTGTCTCTTCTGTCCTCGCCTGTCCCTGTTCTTCTGTCCCCACCAAGTCCCTCCCTTGCACTCCCATGTCCCTGCACCCCAATTCCTTTCTCCTGCCCTGTACCTTACACCGTGCCCCTTCCACACCCCCAGGCCCATCCCTTGGCTCCTCAATTTACCCCAGGTCAGTGTCTTTGGGTCTCCCCCAAGCTCCAAACAGATCTCCTTGGAGGCCCTGAATTCCCATCCCTTTGCCTCCTCCCTGCTCCCTGCACCCGTTTCCCCCCACAGCCCCACAAGGCTCAACCCTGACCAAGCCTTTGTTGTCCTTTCCCAGGAACTCCTGGAGGGAACCCAAAATGATCTCCGGGAGGTGAGTGGGCTGCTGGGATTGGAGGGCATCCCCTCTGGGAATTGGGGGGCACTTTGGTCCCCCCATCCCCTGCTGGCACTGGGGACATCCCAGTGACCAGCGAGGTCTCCTGCTCTCTCTGCAGGTGGATGTAGACATCCTGAAGACACCTCTGGTGGGTACCAGCACTTCTGCTGCTGTCAGACCCTCCCCTTGCATGGCCACCACACCCCAGGCCATCCCTGTCCCCCCAGTGCTCCCCTGCATGGCCCAGGACACAGCCCCTGCCCCACCTGTGCCTCTTGGCCAGGACCGCGCTGCCTCTGGGCAGGAGCACAGCAGCTCCTGCACCCCATTGCTCCCCACAGGCCCCTTCCCCATGCTCCCCTTTGCTTTCCCCTTTCCTCCCAGTGCAGCCCAGTGCCCCCCAGGGTGTCTCTAACGCTGCCTTTGTCCCCAGCCCCCTCTGGCTGAAAAGCTGGCGGGTCTTCTGCGGCAGAAGCGCCTGGCTGCCTCTCTGGATGCCTAGGTGAGCAGTGCCTGCAGGGAGGGGGATGGGGACAAGGCCCCTCTCATGTCTCGGTGGGCACCAGAGGTCACCTTCTGATTTTGTCTTTTAGGATTGGAAGTTTTGGAGTCACCAGTGTCCTGTTCCTCTCCAGTGGCATGAGGAGATGATCATCCCTGGAGGAACCCCCTGAACCCTTTGAGCCCTGGGCCACTTCCCCTGAATAATCAATAAACCCTTTGAGCAAATCTACGCTCTGGGTCCATGTGTCTGTGTGCATGTGTGTTTTCCAAAGGAAATTCCCCCCGATCTCCAAGAAGTTCTCCCCAGAGGTGTTCTCTTGTCCCTGTGTCCATCTGCACATCCCATCACTCTCTCACTGTCGCCTCCACACATCTCTGACCCTGCTGGCACCTCCCAGCTTTGCTCTGAACTCCCCCCTCCTGGTCCCCACCACCAGGAATGACCATGGGAGCTCAGAGCAGGAGCACCCAGGCCAGGGATGGATAAGGAGCACCTGGCAGAGGCAGGAGGAATCCCCCATTTCAGGGGGGTTGTGGGGTTCAGGGGGGGCAGCTGAGTCCCCTCCCAGCCCCAGGGCTGCAAACCGGGGACCAGATGCCTCAACTGCCTCAGCTGAATCCCTTCCCTCAGCCCTTGGCCCGGCAAGTCTCTGGCTGCAGCACAACGTTAGGAGGAGACTTTCCACAAGGAAGACGAAAGGAAGGAATTGGTTCTTCCCTCTCCCTCATTCCTCCTCCTTGGGCTGATTTTCTTGTCATCTATCAGCAAAACCAACCAAAAATCATCTGCAGTGAGGTGTATCTGAGGGTCATTTCCCAGACAGGGCCACAGGAGTGTTTTCTTGCCAGGGCAGAAGTGAGACATGAGATTTGGTCAGACAGTTTAAAACATGACGATTTCTAAACACTGGCAATCCAGAGGCTACAAAAAGGAAGTTTGCAGTGGGAATGGTCAATTATCCTCCCTCTTCCCACTGCCCTGGAGGCCAATCTGAATTCCAGAGGAGCAGATCATGGAAAGCAGACCTGCAGGGAGTGTTGGAGGCTGTTCCCAGAGAGAGAAGAAGAAAGAGTGAAATGGGGAAAAGAATTCCAATTATTTTCTTGATCCTAACCACCACAAAGAGCTCTGTACTCAGTGTGCAACATCCCCATGCTGAGGCACATTCCTTGTTTTTCACCACAACTGCATTTCTTGAAAAATGTCCCTGGATTAGACTAAAACCACAGACCAAATACTGACACAGTTTTGTTCCTCCATCAGAAATCATTAAACCTCTACCAAGATGTGTTTCCTTGCCATAGAAAAGACAGTTTGATTCCTTTTGTGCTGACTTTCTCCTGTGGTCATGACTTCAGAAGAACTGGAAGGGTCCCGGTACCACCAAATGTGGCCGCAACAACCAGGATCTAACCCCTGAGTCACCATCAAACACACAGGATCCACACCTTCCCCAGCCCAGCAGCAATTCCTGCCGCTGCCCCCCGCTCTGGGTCAGCCTGACAGGCATCGCTCTGGTGTGTGGGGCCGGCTCCCGCAGGACACAGCGCTCAGACCTGCTCTGTGTCCCACAGCTTGGCCATCTCAGGTGCCGCTCCACAGCTGTGGGGACTTTTCTAGTGTTGTGCTTTTGATGGGGTACCCCTCCTGTTCGGAGCAGGGTAAAGGGGAGCAGAGGAGACTGCTGTTCTGCTAAGTTCTTTATTTCACAGTCCCATAGTTTCTTGAAGGCAGAGTTCGAAGGGGGTTGCATGATAAAGCCAAGCAGCAACAGCAGCAACAGCAAAACAGCAGGCACAGCAGGCAGCAAAAAACTTCTTCTACCAATATTTTCTAATTAATGATGGATTCTCTTTCCTTACTGAAGTGTCGATTATCTTTGTTAATTAACCAATGAAATTAACACACGATTCTAGTTTTTCTTTTCTTAACCTATCCTGTTCTAATTCTAACAATTGTAAGCATTACGTAGGTATTACACAAATTTGCGTATACAGTTTCTATCAGCTCTTATTGTTTATGTGAACGCTGTATCTAAAAAATGTGAACAATTTTATTCTATCTCTATTTTGTCTAAAATAATATATTTAAAAACTGTGAACAATATAGTTCTATCCATATTTTGTCTAAAGTAAAGAACTCTATGAAAGGATAACACTGCCACAGCAGGAAGAACTATGCTCAAGGTCTCAGCTGCAGCTTTTCAATGTTTAAGGCACTTAGCATGTATTTTCTACTAGAAGTTAGAAATTCTACATTTCTGGTTCACTTTGGTAAGATTTCATGTATCTCAGCTTGTCCAAAGGCTTTAATTCAACTCTTGTGCTTTGGCTTCCCTCTGGGCCTATGTCCCGAGATGCTTTCACTCCAACATTCTAGTATGTTTCCACCAATGTTCCACCGCTGCTCCACTGAATCACTGAATCACAGAATCACAGAATTAGCCAGGTTGGAAAAGACCTCTGAGTTCATCCAGTCCAACCTCTGACCCAACACCACCTTGTCACCCGACCACGGCAGCGAGTGCCACATCCAGTCTTCCCTTAAATACCTCCAGGGACGGTGACACCACCACCTCCCTGGGCAGCCCATTCCAATGCCCAATCACCCTTGCTGTGAATCAACTCTTTCTAATGTCCAGCCTAAACCTCCTGAGGTGCAGCTCAAGGCTGTGTCCTCTTGTGCTGTCTCTGTTCCCATGAGCCATGAACAGCTCTCAGGAGCCACTTCTCAAGGGATTTTCACTTCTTGGAAGCCCAGGATGTCTGAACGTCTTCCTGGTGCCTCAGGCCCTGGGTAAACAGGGCTTATCAGAGATGCTGGCAGGGGACTGTTCTTTCGGAGCACAGGAATGTCACCACTGGACTCCTGTCACTGACTGTGACATCCCAGCACCTGGTCAGCAGAGAGACACATCTGTTGTCCCCATGGAGCCCCTGTGAGTGTGTGTGAGCTCGTGACCCTTTGGAAGAAGACGCCCTTTGGATTTCACATGAAGCCTCTGTGACCGGGTCTTCAGCAGCCCAGAACCCCCTGAAATGTCAGTGGAGCCCCTGGGCTGGTGTGACCTAATGCATCTTTAGGAGCTGAGAGACCCCTGGGATGTCACCTTGAAGCCTCTGTCACAGCCAGTGACCTCGTGGCTCTTTCGAAGCCTGGACACCATTGGAATGTCACCGTGGAGCCCCTGTGAGTGCCAGTGACAGATCAATGCCCAAGCAGCCTGAAGTGCCCTGGGATGGCACCATGCAATGGCTTTGACTGCCTCTAACCATACGGCTTTTTATCATCCCAGGAAAAGCCTGGGATGCCACCACGGAACCCCTTTGGCTGCTTGTGCTGTGGCTTAGAAATGGTATTCCCCCATTTCATTCTACCACTAAAACCGCGGTGCCTCTCACTCCCCTCCTGCCTCCCATGGAAAGCACAAAAGGCAAAGATCCTGCGCTGGGATAAAAACAATTTACTGGGAATGGCAACAAGATAAGGAACAAAGAGGAACAGTATCAATACTGATAACCAAAGGGATAACACAAATAAACTACTTACAGGGAAAACATTGACACCACCACCCTTGCTCCTGTGTTCACCCGGGTGCCTTTGGGAAACCTGAATAAGGAGACCACCACCCAGGTGTCTTCCCAACGTGCATCACCAGGAATGTGGGTCACCAGGTCTCCTTGCAAAGTGGATCCTCTGATGGGGGATGAAGTGGGGGCAGCGGAAAAAGCTTTTCCTGCAGTTGTGGCAGTCTCAGAGCTTCCGTTACCGGTGGCTCCGTTGGTGTTCAGTCAAGTGAGAGTTCCGTGTGAACCTCTTCCCACACTCAGGACACTTGTAAGGCCTCTCCCCAGTGTGGATGCGCTGATGGCCAACGAGGCTGGACTTGCGGCAGAAGCCCTTCCCACAGTCGGGGCAGCGGAAGGGCCTCTCATCTGTGTGAACCCGCTGATGCAGGAGGAGAATGGAGCTGATCCGAAATCTCTTGCCACACTCAGGACACTCGAAGGGCTTCTCCCCGGTGTGGATCATCTGGTGGTGCCTCAGGGCCAAGCTCCTGCTGAACCTCTTCCCACATTCCCCACACTTGTAGGGCCGTTCCCCAGTGTGGGTCATCTGGTGGCGGATCAGGCTGGAGCTGTCATTGAAGTTCTTGCCGCATTCCAAGCACTTGTAGGGCCGTTCCCCAGTATGGATCCTCTCGTGGCGGATCAGGTGGGACTTCCGTATGAAGCTCTTCCCACACTCCCCACATTCATAGGGCTTCTGCCTATCATGCAGCTGCTCATGGACAACCATGGCTGAACTCTGGCTGGAGCGGCAGCTGCCTTCCCCACACAGGGTGTGTCTTTCCTCCTTGGAGCACCCTGGGCTGGGTTTGGAGCCCCTCTTTGTGCGGGATCTTTTGGGCTTTACATCCCCGTTGGATTCCTGTGCCCTGGAGCCACTCAAAATGACTTCTTCCTCAAGGTTCTGTGGGGTGGATTTGTCCTCCTGGGTCTCCATCCTAAACTTCTTGCCTGGGGGAGTGTGCTGGTTTGAAAACAAACCTGTAGAAGGCACTAAGTCAGAACAACAATTTAAGAGGGAAATCAAAAAAAATTTTAAAAAGGTAGACAGACAGTGAGTTAAACTGACAGAGCCAGAATACAACGTGATACCCCGTTAGTCAGGGTGGCAGTAGCAGTCCAGTATGACAGCGGCTGCAGTCCTCCTGAAGGGA
>JAMPIT010000288.1:25000-37306 GCA_026261815.1 Monarcha castaneiventris obscurior | reverse complement strand
TGGGACCCCCCCCAAAAGCTCTGTGAGCCCCCCAAGCCTGGCGGTGTCCCCAGCACAGCCCTGGCACAGCAACGGGACACGGGACAGGGATGGAGGGCAAAAATGGGGGGGCAAAAATGGGGGGGACAGGAGTGGGGGAAAGGGATGGGGGACAGGGATGGAGGGACAAAGATTGGGGGACAAAGATGGGGGGACAGGGATGGGGGGACAGGGATGGGGGGACAGGAGTGGGGGGGACGGGAATGGGGGACAAAAATGGGGGGACAAAGGTGGGGGGACAGGGATGGGGGGACAAAGAAGTGGGGAAAAGGATGGGGGGACAGGGATAGGGAAAAGGGATGGGGAAAAGGGATGGGGGAGAGGAAGGGAGGACAGGAGTGGGGGACAAAAATGGAGGGGACAGGAATGGGGAGACAAAAAAGTGGGGAAAAGGATGGGAGGACAAAGATGGGGGACAAAAATGGGGGAGACAGGAGTGGGGAACAAAAAGGGGGGGACAGGGATGGGGACAGGAATGGGGGACAAAAATGGGGGGGACAAAGATGGGGGGACAAAGATGGGGGACAGGAGTGGGGGAACAGGGATGGGGACAGGAGTGGGGGACAAAGATGGGGGGACAAAAATGGGGGGAGAGGGATGGGGGGTCAGGATGAGGAGAAAAGGATGGAGGGACAAAAATGGGGGGCAAAAATGGAGGGACAGGAGTGGGGGACTGGGATGGAGACAGGAATGGGGGGACAGGGATGGGGGGGGCAAAGATGGGGGGACGGGAATGGGGGGACAAGGATGGGAGAGAGGGATGGAGGGAAAAGGATGGAGGAACAGGAATGGGGGACAAAAAGGGGGGGACAAAGATGGGGACAGGAGTGGGGGAGAGGGATGGGGGGCAGGGATGGGGGGAAAGGATGGGGGGACAAAGATGGGGGCCAGGGACAGGAGTGGGGACAGGAGTGATAGGGAAAAGGGGGGGAAAAGATGGGGAGGGAGCAGGAATGGGGGGAAGGGGGACAGGATGAGGGGAAAAGGATGGGGGACAAGGATGGGAGAGAGGGATGGGGGAAAAGGATGGAGGGACAGGAATGGGGGGACAGGAATGGGGGGACAGGGATGAGGAGAAAAGGATGGAGGGACAGGGATGGGGGACAAAAATGGGGGACAAAGATGGGGGGGACAGTGAGGGACGTGGGGACAGGATGAAGGGAAAAGGATGGGGGACAGGAGTGGGGGGATGAACAAAGATGGGGGACAGGAGTGGGGGGACAGGATGAGGAGAAAAAGATGAAGGACAAGAATGGGGGACAAAAATGAAAAAACAAACAAGGGGGAAAAGGATGGGGGGACAAAGATGGGGGACAGGATGAGGGGAAAAGGATGGGAGAGAGGGATGGGGGGACAAAGATGGGGGACAGGATGAGGGGACAAAGATGGGGGACAGGGATGGGGGAGAGGGATGGGGGAAAAGGATGGGGGACAGGAGTGAGGGACGAGAGTAGGGGACAGGAGTGGGGGGAGAGGGATGGGGAGACAAAGACGAGGGGACAAAGATGGGGGGACAAAGAAGGGGGGACAGGGATAGGGAAAAGGGATGGGGGAGAGGGAGGGAGGACAGGAGTGGGGGGTACAAAGATGGGGGGACAGGAATTGGGGACAGGGATGGGGGAAAAGGATGGGGGCAGGGATGGGGGGACAAAAATGGGGGGACAAAGAAGGGGGACAGGAGTGGGGGACAAAAAGGGGGGGACAGGAGTGGGGGAAAAGGAGTGGGGGAACAAGAGTAGGGGGAAAAGGATGGAGGGCAGGAATGGGGGGATGGGAAGGGGGGGACAGGGGTGGGGGAAAAGGAGTGGGGGACAGGGATGTGGAAAAAGATGGGGGACGAGAATGGGGGACAAAGATGGGGGGACAAAGACGGGGGACAGGAGTGGGGGCACAGGGATGGGGAAAAAGATGGGGGGGACAGGAATGAGGACAGGAGTGGGGGAAAGGATGGGGGGACAAAGATGGGGGGAAGGGATGGGGAAAAGGGATGGGGGAGAGGAAGGGAGGACAGGAGTGGGGGGACAGGGGGACAGGATGAGGGGAAAAGGATGGGAGAGAGGGATGGGGGGACAAAGATGGGGGACAGGATGAGGGGACAAAGATGGGGGACAGGGATGGGGGAGAGGGATGGGGGAAAAGGATGGGGGACAGGAGTGAGGGACGAGAGTAGGGGACAGGAGTGGGGGGAGAGGGATGGGGAGACAAAGACGAGGGGACAAAGATGGGGGGACAAAGATGGGGGGACAGGGATAGGGAAAAGGGATGGGGGAGAGGGAGGGAGGACAGGAGTGGGAGGTACAAAGATGGGGGGACAGGGATGGGGGAAAAGGATGGGGGCAGGGATGGGGGGACAAAAATGGGGGGACAAAGACGGGGGACAGGAGTGGGGGACAAAAAGGGGGGGACAGGAGTGGGGGAAAAGGAGTGGGGGAACAAGAGTGGGGGGAAAAGGATGGAGGGCAGGAATGGGGGGACAGGGGTGGGGGGACAAAGATGGGGGGTCAGGATGAGGGGAAAAGGATGGAGGGACAAAAATGGGGGGTCAGGGATGGGGGGACAGGAGTGAGGGACAAGAGTAGGGGACAGGAGTGGGGGGACAGGGATGAGGGGACAAAGATGGGGGACAGGGATGGGGGAAAAGGATGGGGGCAGGAATGGGGGGGACGGGAATGGGGGACAGGGATGGGGGGACAAAAAAGGGGGGAAAAGGATGGGGGGGACAGGGATGAGGGACAGGAGTGGGGGGACAGGGATGGGGAGAAAAGGATGAAGGACAGGAATGGGGAGACAAAAACGGGGGGGAAAAGGATGGGGGGACAAAGATGGGGGACAGGATGAGGGGAGAAGGATGGGGGACAGGGATGGGGGACAAAGATGGGGGACAGGGATGGGGGAAAAGGATGGGGAGACAAAAATGGGGGGAAAAGGATGGGGGGCCAGGGATGGGGGACGAAGATGGGGGGGACAGGAGTGGGGGAAAAATTTGGGGGACAAAGATGGGGGGACAGGGATGGGGAAAAGGGAGTGGGGGCCGTGCAGTCACACCGGGGGCCATGCAGTGGTGGGGGGGGGGCGATGCTGCCACACGCGTGCCCAGGGTGGGGGTGGGGGGGTGACACGAGTGGGCACAGGAGTGGTTTTTTTTGGGGACACGGGAGAGGGGGGGATCTGTGTCCGGATGTGTCTGGGGACACGAGTGGACACCCAGGGGTGCGTCTGGGGACAGGAGTGGACACTAAGGGACGTGTCTGGGGACACGAGTGGACACCCAGGGCTTGTTTGGGGACATGAGTGGACACTCAGGGACGTGTTTGGGGACTCGAAAGTCCCACCCTGAGGTGCGGATCTGTGTCCGGCCGTGTTTTGGGGACACGAGTGGACACCCAGGGGTGCGGATCTGTGTCCAGACGTGTCTGGGGACACGAGTGGACACCCAGGGGTGTGTTTAGGGGACACGAGTGGACACCCAGGGCGTGTTTAGGGACACGAGTGGACACCCAGGGGCGTGTCTGGGGAACACGAGTGGACACCCAAGGACGTGTTTAAGGACACAAAAGTCCCACCCTGAGGTGCGGATCCCACCTGAGTGTCCATCCAGGTGACACCCACGCCCACAGAGGAACACGCGTGGGAGAAAGGGACACCCCTGAAAACCACACGCGTGTCCGGGGGGGGGGGATGAGGACACTCCCTAAAGGGGGGACACGCGTGTGCCCGCAGGACCCTGCCGGGGCACGGGAGGCAAGGAAGGAAGGAAGGAAGGAAGGAAGGAAGGAAGGAAGGAAGGAAGGAAGGAAGGAAGGGAAGGGGCACACACAGTGGGCGGCACACTCAGGCGGCACACGCGTGGCACACGCGTGGCACACGCACGAACCCAGGTAGGAATTGTGCCCCACGTCCGCGGCCGCGCCGGGGACCCTCTCGCCGGGCTGGGGGGTCCGGAAGACCCTCTGGTCGGGGGCCGCGCTCTCAATGTTTGTCACAAAGAGCAGCCCTGAGACCGCGACAGAGAACAGCGGGGAAAGGGGGCGTCAGGCCTGGGGGGCTCTCGGGGGCTCGGGGAGGGGTCTCGGCTGCCGTGGGGAGGGGGAGATCTCCCCCCGCTCCGGGCCGGGACCCCTCCCCCTCGTACCGAAGTAGCTGTTGGCGGGCACGGGGATGAGCGAGGGGTCCTGGTCCTTCTCGCCCCCCGCTTCGAAGGGGCCGGCGTCGAGGCGCAGCAGGTCCAGGGAGCTCTGGTTGAGCTGCTCCACTCGCAGGGTCCCTGCGGGGCCCGGGGGGGGACAGCGGGCACACCGTGGGGGACCCTCCGGAGACCCCCCCGAGCTCCGCGGAGTTGGGGCTGAGCAGATTCGTGGGCTGGGACCCCTCCCCAGGTGAGAAAAGGGGATGTGGGGACCCTCAGGGACACCCTTGGGGGACCCTCCAGAGACCCCCGAGGTCCGGGGAGTACGGGATGAGCAGATCCATGGGCTGGGACCCCTCCCCAGGTGAGAAAAGGGGATGTGGGGACCCTCAGGGACACCTTGGGAGACCCTCGAGCTCTGCGGAGTTGGGGCTGAGCAGATCCAGGGTGAGGGGAGGGGATTTGGGGACCCTCAGGGACATCGTGGGAGGCCCTCGAGCTCTGGGAAGTTCGGGTTGAGCAGATCCATGGGCAGGGACCCCTCCCCAGATGAGAGAAGGGGGATGTGGGGACCCTCAGGGACATCCTTGGGGGACCCTCCGGGGACCCCCGAGCTCCGCGGAGTTGGGGATGAGCAGATCCATGGGCTGGGACCCCTCCCCAGGTGAGAGAAGGGGGATGTGGGCACCCTCAGGGACACCCTTGGGGGACCCTCCAGAGACCCCCGAGGTCCGGGGAGTACAGGATGAGCAGATCCATGGGCTGGGACCCCTCCCCAGGTGAGAAAAGGGGATGTGGGGACCCCCAGGGACACCCTTGGGGGACCCTCCGGAGACCCCCGAGCTCCAGGGAGTTGGGGCTGAGCAGGTCCAGGGTGAGGGGAGGGGATGTGGGGACCCTCAGGGACACTGTGGGAGACCCTCGAGCTCTGGGAAGTTCGGGTTGAGCAGATCCATGGGCTGGGACCCCTCCCCAGGGTGAGGAGGGGGATGTGGGGACCCTCAGGGACACCGTGGGGGACCCTCCGGAGACCCTCGGAGTTGGGGCTGAGCAGATCCATGGGCAGGGACCCCTCCCCAGGTGAGGAGGGGGATGTGGGGACCCCCAGGGACACCGAGGGGACCCTCATGCTCCAGGGAGCTCTGCTTGAGCACCTCTAACATCTGGGCACACCTGGGCACACCTGGCCCCCCCCCCCACGCCCCTCACCCCCTCCTCGAAGCAGCCCCGAGCCCCCTCTTTACCCCACCGTGGGAGGGGTCCCCGGCAGCCCCTCACCCTCCCAATTATGGGTCCCACACCCCCAAATTCTCCCTGGGAGGGGTCCCAGCGCCCCTCACCCTCCCAATTATGGGTCCCACACCCCTCAGCCCCCCAAATCCTCACTGCGGGGGGATCCCAGCGCCCCTCACCCTCTCAATTATGGGTCCCACACCCCCAAATCCCCCCTGGGAGGGGTCCCAATTATGGGTCCCACTCCCACCCAGACCCCCAAATTCCCACTGGGAGGGGTCCCAGCGCCCCTCACCCTCCCAATTATGGGTGCCACACCCCCAAATCCCCCCTGGGAGGGGTCCCAGCAGCCCCTCACCTTTCCAGTTGTAGGTGCCGGGCGCCCCGAGCAGGACGTAGCGGCGGTCGGGGCTGAAAGCGGCGGCCAGTCCCTGCTGGCAAGTGCCGAAACGTTCGTGGCCCTGAGGTCGCCCCTCGCAGAATTTCCACTCGCCACCGTCCAGCTCGTCCCGGACGCGCAGGTCCTGGCTGAGCACGAAGCAGCGCCCGATCACGTCCCGCGTCTCCAGCGGCTGCCGCACCCGGTGCCGCACCTCGTACCGGTGGGCGCAGGTCTGGGGATGGGGTGGGGACACCCGAGGGGGGGGTCACAGAGAGCCCGGAGACCCCTCCTCAAAGCCCTCGAAGCCGCTGTCCCCCTCCCTCCCTCCCCAACCGTGCGCTCACCACGATTTTGCCGCCGGGCCCTTGGCTCTTCACGCTGACCCCCAGCCACTGGTTCTCTTTGCTCTCGCGTTGGGGGTCCACTGGTGGGCACGGGGAGGGTGGGAGGGGGGGTCAGCATCATCGGGAAGCCCCCTCCCCACCCCCTGGGAGCCCCTCCCGGGTCACAGCTCACCTCCCTCATCGATGGGCACCCGCCAGCAGTCGGCGAGCTCGGTGGTCAGCGGGCAAGCAAAGAGACCCCCGGTGCGGTTGGCGCCTTGGCCGGGCAGTGCCAGGGCTTGGGGGGCTCCCACGAGCAGCCTGGCAGGGCAGGGACCCCCGTTAGGGGCTGGGGAGGGAGCACGGAGGGTCACAAAGCCCCCTCCTCCCACCGCCTCACCCCGGGTTCCTCCCTGTGGGCAGCTGTGCCACCTTCGTGGTCAGCTGTGCCACCCCCGTGGTCAGCGCGGTGCCACCCCCGTGGCCAGCTGTGCCACCCCCGTGGTCAGCTGTGCCACCCTCGTGGTCAACTGTGCCACCCCCGTGGTCAGCTGTGCCACCCCCGTGGTCAGCGGTGCCACCCCCGCGGCCAGCTGTGCCACCCTCGTGGTCAGCTGTGCCACCCCCGTGGTCAGCGCGGTGCCACCCTCGTGGCCAGCTGTGCCACCCCCGTGGCCAGCTGTGCCACCCCCGTGGCCAGCGCGGTGCCACCCCCGTGGCTAGCGCGGTGCCACCCCCGCGGCCAGTTGTGCCACCCCCGTGGCTAGCGCGGTGCCACCCCCGTGGTCAGCTGTGCCACCCCCGCGGCCAGCGCGGTGCCACCCTCGTGGTCAGCTGTGCCACCCCCGTGGTCAGCTGTGCCACCCCCGTGGTCAGCTGTGCCACCCTCGTGGTCAGCGGTGCCACCCCCGTGGTCAGCGCGGTGCCACCCTCGTGGTCAGCTGTGCCACCCCCGTGGCTAGCGCGGTGCCACCCCCGTGGGCAGCTGTGCCACCCCCGCGGCCAGCGCGGTGCCAGCCCGGGCGAGCAGCTGCTGCTCCCGGCTTCAGCCGCAGCTCCCGACACTCGTGGGGACCCGGGACCACCCCCCAAAAACCCCCTGGGCCCCACCCGGGACCCTCCCCATTGGGAGCGGCTCGGTGCCACCCGCGGCTCCTCGGTGGCCACAGGGCCACCCCCGGCCCCTCCAGCCGGGCTAACGGTGGCCCCGGGCACACGGCGGAGCCCCCGGAGCGGGGGGTGGGGTGGCAGGGAGGCAGAGCCGGTAAAAATAAACTGGAATTCACTCAAAATAACCCCCGCGGCCACATGGCCAAAAAAGGAGGGAGGACACGGAGGCACCGGGTGCCCCCACGGAGCCGGGTTAGGGCACCCTGAGAAGGGACGGGGGGGGCGAGGCCGAGCCGAACCGAGCCGGGAGAGAACCGGGGGACAAGCAGGGACCACCGGGGCCGCGTCGGTGGAGCCGAGCCCGGCTCAGACACCTGCAGCGGGCAGCGGCGGCCAAATAAAAAAGCCGAAAAAAAGCCAAAAAGCCGCCCTCGGTGCCAGGAACGCGGCGACAACGCGGCGGCACCGGGGGGGGGGGGGGACGGACACGGAGGGCACCGGGGAGGGGGGCTCGGGGTGGGCGCACGGAGCTCCGTGAGCTGCCAGCCCCGGGGGTCCCCATGGGTGAGACCCCCGGTAGTGGCCGGAGAGAGCCGGGGGTTGTTTGGGGGGACACGGAGCCGTGGCCAGCGGTCGCGGGTGGGCGTTCGCCACAGGGAGCGGCGGGCACGGCCCCGGAGAGGGTGGGGGGGGTCCCGGTTGGGGGGGTCCCTCCAGCCGAGCACCCCAAAGCAGCGCCCGGGGCAGCGTTCGCCCCCCCAGAACCCCCCTCCCCCTTTAATGCTGAATAATCCCGGGCCGCGCAGGCGGCCTGGCACGGTCCCGGTCCTTGTCCCTATTCCCGTCCCTATTCCCGTCCCTATTCCTGTCCCTGTCCCTGTCCCTATTCCTGTCCCTGTCCCTGTCCCTGTCCCTGTCCCTGTCCCGGTCCCTGTCCCTGTCCCTATTCCTGTCCCTATTCCTGTCCCTATTCCTGTCCCGGTCCCTGTCCCTGTTCCTCCTGTTCCTGTCCCTATTCCCGTCCCTATTCCCGTCCCTGTTCTTGTCCCTGTCCCTGTTCCTCCTGTCCCGGCTCCTGTCCCGGTCCCTGTCCCGGTCCCGGTCCCTATTCCTGTCCCTATTCCTGTCCCTGTTCCTCCTGTCCCGGCTCCTGTCCCTGTCCCTGTCCCTGTCCCGGTCCCTGTCCCTATTCCTGTCCCTGTCCCGGTCCCGGTCCCGGTCCCTCCTGTCCCTGTCCCTATTCCTGTCCCGGTCCCTGTCCCGGTCCCGGTCCCTCCTGTTCCTGTCCCTATTCCTGTCCCGGTCCCGGTCCCGGTCCCGGTCCCTGTTCCTGTCCCTATTCCTGTCCCTGTCCCTGTCCCGGTCCCTGTCCCGGTCCCGGTCCCGGTTCCTGTCCCGGTTCCTGTCCCTGTTTCTGTCCCTTCTGGCACCGTCCCCGAGGTCTGCAGCGCTCTGGGGTCGGTGCTGGGGGGGTCCCGGTCACCCCCGAACCACCCCCAAATCCCAAATCCCCGGGATCCCGCTCTCTCTCCTCAAGCCCCGTGTCCGGTGCTCCGGCTCTCCCCATCCCCGCGGCTCCCGGAGACCCCAAACCCATTCCCTTCCCATTCCCGGGGGTCGCGTTCCCCCAGACGTGGGGGTCCCGATCTCCCCAAAATCCCGGGAACAGGATCCCCCCAACCTCGGGGGTCCCGATCTCCCCCAAATCCCGGGAACGGGATCCCTCCAACCCCGGGGGTCTCAATCTCCCCAAAATTCCGGGAACAGAATCCCCCCATTCCCGGGGGTCCCGATTCCCCCCAAATCCCAGAAAGAGGATCCCCCCAACCTCGGGGGTCCCGATCTCCCCAAAATCCCGGCAACAGAATCCCCCCAAACCCGGGGGGTCTCTATCTCCCCCAAAATCCCGGGAACGGGATCCCTCCAACCCTGGGCGTCTCTATCTCCCCAAAATTCCGGGAATAGAATCCCCCCCAACCCCGGGGGTCCCGTTCTCCCCCAACCCTGGGGGTCCCGATCTCCCCAAAATCCCGGGAACAGAATCCCCCCAACCCCGGGGGTCCCGATCTCCCCAAAATCCCGGGAACAGAATCCCCCCATTCCCGGCGCTCCGGACGCCCCCAGCCCCACTCCCCTCTCCTCCCACCCCAATTCCCGGGGGTCCCGATCTCTCCAAAATCCCGGGGGTCCCGATTCCCCCCCAAAATCCCGCCAACAGAATCCCCCCATTCCCGGGGGTCCCCATCTCCCGAAATCCCGGCAACAGAATCCCCCCCATTCCCGGGGGTCCCCATCTCCCGAAATCCCGGCAACAAAAACCCCACTCCCCTCTCCCCCACCCCCAATTCCCGGGGGTCTCCGTCCCCCTCCCCGACCCCCCGGGACCCCCCGGGACCCCCCGGGACCCCTCACTCACCAGCCGGCGGGCTCGGGGCTGAGCTGCCGGTGCAGCGCCACGGCCGCCCCGAAGAGGCTGCCCCGTTCCCCGTCCTTCAGCACCGGGCTGCTCCCGTCCAGGTTGAAGGAGGCGGCCGCCACCACACCACACGGTAGCCACAGGGCCAGGCACGGTAGCCACAGGGCCGGCCGAGGTAGCCATAGGGCCGGCCGAGGTAGCCACCGGCTCCCGGACCCCGCCATCCCCGAGCTGCCGGCGCCGCCGCCCGCGGGAGGAGCTCCCGGAACCGGGAGTGGGGGGAGCCCGGGCCCGGCCCCGCCCGCAGGAACCGGGGAAGCCCCCGGAGACCCCACCCCAGGGTGGGGCTGGGACGGGGCGGGACCCCCGGGAGCGGGGAGTGACCCTATAGAGGGGGGAGTGACCCCAAATCACCCCGGGAGCGGGGAGCGGCCCCGTGGAGCGGGAAGTGACCCCATGGAGCGGGGAGTGACCCCAAATCACCCCGGGAGTGACCCCATGGAGCGGGGAATGACCCCAAATCACAGGGAGTGACCCCAAATCACCCCGGGAGCGGGGAGCGGCCCCGTGGAGCGGGGAGTGACCCCATGGAGCGGGGAGTGACCCCAAATCACCCCGGGAGTGACCCCAAATCACAGGGAGTGACCCCAAATCACCCCGGGAGCGAGGAGCGGCCCCATGGAGCGGGGAGTGACCCCATAGAGGGGGGAGTGACCCCATAGAGGGGGGAGTGACCCCATAGAGGGGGGAGTGACCCCGACACCGGAGAGTGACCCCATGGAGCGGAGGGAGGGACCCCATAGAGGAGGGAGTGTGGGGAGTGGAGCGTGGGGAGTGACCCCAAATCACCGGGAGTGACCCCGAGACCGGGCAGTGACCCCATAGCGGAGAGAGTGACCCCAAATCACAGGGAGTGACCCCAAGCACCAGGAGTGACCCCAAATCACCGGCAGTGACCCCGAGACCGTGCAGTGACCCCATAGCGGAGGGAGTGACCCCAAATCACAGGGAGTGACCCCAAATCACAGGGAGTGATCCCGGGAGCGGGGAGCGGCCCCATAGCGGAGGGAGTGACCCCAAATCACAGGGAGTGACCCCGAGACCGGGCAGTGACCCCATAGCGGAGGAAGTGACCCCGGGAGCGCGGGGAGTGACCCCAAATCACCAGGAGTGACCCCGAGACCGGGGAGTGACCCCAAATTACAGGGAGTGACCCCAAATCACAGGGAGTGACCCCGGGAGCGGGGAGCGGCCCCATAGAGGGGGGAGTGACCCCATAGAGCGGGGAGTGACCCCAAATCACAGGGACTGACCCCAAATCACAGGGAGTGACCCCGAGACCGGGGAGTGACCCCAAATCACAGGGACTGACCCCAAATCACAGGGACTGACCCCATAGCGGAGGGAGTGACCCCAAATCACAGGGAGTGACCCCAAATCACAGGGGGCACCTGGGGGGCTTCGGGGGATTTTGGGGTATCCTGAGGCTGTTTTGGGGTGTCCTGAGGGTGTTTTGGGGTCCCCAATTGGTGCCCCCCTCCAGCTGAGTGACCTGGGGGGGGTCCTGGGTGATTTTGGGGTGTCCTGAGGGGGCTTGAGGGGGGGTCCTAGAGAGACCAGGAGACCCCTTAAACCCCAAAATCGTGAGGGAGAGGGGGAAACCCCAAATAAACCCCAAATAACCCCAAATAAACCCCAAATAACCCCCAAATGAACCCCAAAAAAACCCCAAATAACCCCAAATAAACCCCAAATAAACCCTAAATAAACCCCAAATAAACCCAAATAAACCCCGAAAAAAACCCCAAAAAACCCCAAAAAAACCCCAAATCCAAAAGGGGCGATGCTTTTGGGGGATCCTGCCGGGAGATGGGGAGGGGTCAGCGCTGTCGGGACCCTCCCCCCTTTGTCCCGGGAGTTATTTTTGGGGTGGAAAAAGGGTTTTTTGGTCAAATTTTCCAAATCCCCGGTTATTTTTAGCCCGTCCCTAAAGGCCCCCGCGGAGATTTTTAGGATCGTGCGAAAGAGCTCAAACTCCTCCCTTTTCCCCCCCAAAATCCCCTCAAAATCCCACAATTTTTTGGGGCAGGGGTCCCCAAAGGGATCAGAAAACCCCAAATCCCCCTTCCCCACAAATCCCAACCCTAAAAAATCCCCAAAATTTTCACGTTTTTCTTCATTTTTCAGCCCAAATTCGGCCCCTCCCGAATTCCTTCGGAGCGTGGGAACGGAGCCGCTCCCAAGGGACACCCAAAAATCCCAAATCCCAGGGGTTTTCCCCCAAAATGGGGGTTGGGTTTGGGGTTTTGGGGGATTTTGGGGGGTTTCGGGTTTTTGGGGGGTTTATTTTGGGGTTTATTTGGGGTTTTTTGGGGTTTTTTTGGGGGGGTTTCGGTATTTGGGGTTTATTTTTGGGGTTATTTTGGGGTTTTATTTTTGGGGTGTTTTGGGGTTTTTTTATTGGGATTTGGGTTTTTGGGGGATTGTTTTGGGGTTTTATTTTTGGGGTGTTTTAGGGTTTATTTTTGGGGGTTTTTTGGGGTTATTTTGGGGGTGTTTTGGGGTTTTATTTTTGGGGTTTGTTTTTGGGGTGGTTTGGGGTTATTTGGGGTTTATTTTGGGGTTATTTTTGGGGTGTTTTGGGGTTTTTTGGGGGGTTTCTTTATTGGGGTTTAGT
>JAMPIT010000288.1:0-20000 GCA_026261815.1 Monarcha castaneiventris obscurior | reverse complement strand
TGTGTCCCCCTTTTCCCCTCTCCCCTCTCCCCAGAGCGGCGGCGCAGGGACGCCATCGCTGCTGCCACTCGCCTCACCGAGGCTCTGGTGGATCACCTCAATGTGGGGTGAGTTCCTCACCCCCGGGGGGACCCCTAAATTCCTTCTGGGACCCCCCAAATCCCTCTGCTGGAGACCCCAGACCCCCGTCTGGGAACTCACATCCCACCCCCCCAAAATTCCTCTGGGGTCTCCCCCCCTCCCAGGACCCTGAAACTCTGTCTGGAGACCCCAAAACCCCTCACAGGGACCCCTAAATTCCTTCTGAGACCCCCCAAATCCCTCTCCTGGAGACCCCAAAACCCCACCTGGAAACTCCCACCCCCCCCTCCCCAAAAATTCCTCTGGGGACTCCCAACCCCCCCCATGACCCCCAAACTTTGCCTGGAGACCCCAAAAACCCTCTAGAGACCCCTAAATTCCTTCTGGGACCCCCCCAAACCCCCCAACCCCAACCCCCCAAACCCCACCCACCCCCCCAAAAAAAACCCCCCCCAAACCCCCCACCCAAATCCCTCTCCTGGAGACCCCAAAACCCCACCTGGAAACTCCCACCCCCCTCCCCAAAATTCCTCTGGGGTCTCCTCCCCTCCCATGACCCCCAAACTCTCTCTGGAGACCCCAAAGATCCTCTGGAGACCCCCAAACCCCTCATGAGGATCCCTAAATTCCTTCTGGGATCCCTAAATTCCCCCCAAATCCCTCTCCTGGAGACCCCAAAACCCCTCACAGGGACCCCCAAACCCTTCAGACCCCCCCCCAGCTCCACAAATCCTCCTTCCCAATGACCCCCAAACCCTTCAGACCCCTCCCATTCCCACAGACCCCCCCCAAACTCCACAAATCCCCTTCCCAGAGACCCTCAACCCCCTCAGACACCCCCATTTAACCCCCCACTCCAACCCCATAGACCCCTCCCCACAAATCCCCCTTCCCAGGGACCCCCAAACCCCTTCAGACCCCCCATTCCCACAGACACCCCCCCAACCCCACAAATCCCCTTTCCCAGGGGCCCCCAACCCCCTCAGACCCTCAGAGACCCCCTGCCCCCCAACTCCAGAAATCCCCCTTCCCCAGGGACCCCCAAACCCTTCAGACCCCCCCCATTCCCACAGACACCCCCCTACTCCACAAATCCCCCTTCACAGAGACCCCCAAACCTTTCAGACCCCGAGCCCCACAGACCCCCAGCCCCAGAGACCGCCCCCAACCCCACAAATCCCCTTCCCAGAGACCCCCAACCCCCTCAGACACCCCCATTTAACCCCCCACTCCAACCCCATAGACCCCTCCCCACAAATCCCCCTTCCCAGGGACCCCCAAACCCCTTCAGACCCCCCATTCCCCCCTCCTCCAACCCCATAGACCCCCTCCGACACCCCCATTTAACCCCCCACTCCAACCCCATAGACCCCTCCCCACAAATCCCCCTTCCCAGGGACCCCCAAACCCCTTCAGACCCCCCATTCCCCCCTCCTCCAACCCCATAGACCCCCTCCCCACAAATCCCCTTTCCCAGAGACCCCCCAAACCCTTCAGACCCCCAGCCCCAGAGACCCCCGACCCCCTCAGACACCCCCCTTTCCCACAGACCCCCCCAACTCCACAAATCCCCTTCCCAATGACCCCCAAACCCTTCAGACCCCCAGAGACCCCCCCACCCCCCAACTCCCCAAATCCCCCTTCCCAGAGACCCCCAACCCCCTCAGACCCCCCCCCATTCCCACAGACCCCCCCTAACCCCACAAATTCCCTTCCCAGGGACCCCCAAACCCTTTAGACCCCCCCCCTTTTCCACAGACACCCCCAACCCCACAAATCCCCCTCCCCAGAGACCCCCAACCCCCTCAGACCCCCCCATTCCCCCCCTCCAACCCCACAGACCCCTCCCCACCCCCACAAATCCCTTCCTGAGGCCCCTCAAACCCCACAAATCCCCCCCCCCCCCCAAAAAAAAATAAAACCCCTTCTCCATCTTTTTCCTGCTTTTTTTGTGGGGTCTCCCCTCACTCGGGGGGGTGTCGTGGGGACCCCCCCTCACCCCGTGTGCCCCCCCAGGGTGGCCCAGGCCTACGTGAACCAGCGCAAACTGGACCAGGAGGTGAAGACCCTGCAGGTTCAGGCAGCCCAGTTTGCTCGCCAAACTGGCCACTGGATCGCCATGGTGGAGAACTTCAACCAGGCCCTCAAGGTGGGGAGGGGTCCCGAGGGGGTCTCACCCCCCTCAAAAATGCACCCCGAGGAGTGGGGAGGGGTCCCAAAGGGGTCTCACCCCCTCAAAAATGCACCCCAAGGAGTGGGGAGGGGTCCCAAGGGGGTCTCACCCCCCTCAAAAATGCACCCCGAGGAGTGGGGAGGGGTCTCAAGGGGTCTCACCCCTTCAAAAATGCACCCCGAGGAGTGGGGAGGGGTCCCAAGGGGGTCTCCCATCCCACCCCCCCCAAAAATGCACCCCGAGGAGTGGGGAGGGGTCCCAAGGGGTCTCACCCCTTCAAAAATGTACCCCGAGGAGTGGGGAGGGGTCCCAAGGGGGTCTCACCCCCCTCAAAAATGCACCCCGAGGAGTGGGGAGGGGTCCCAAAGGGGTCTCACCCCTTCAAAAATGTACCCTGAGGAGTGGGGAGGGGTCCCAAGGGGGTCTCACCCCCCCAAAAATGCACCCCGAGGAGTGGGGAGGGGTCCCAAGGGGGTCTCACCTTCCGAAGGTGATGTTGGGTGGGGGTCTCAGCGGGTCTCACCTTCCTAAAGTGATGTTGGGTGGGGGTCTCACCCTCCTAACCTGCTATTGGGAGGAGGGGTCTCAGGGTCTCACTCTCCTAAGCTGCTATTGGGGGGGTCCCAGGGGGTCTCACCTTCCTAAGGTGCTATTGGGGAGGGGTCTCAGCCTCCTAAGCTGCTATTGGGAGGAGGGGTCTCAGGGTCTCACTCTCCTAAGCTGCTATTGGGTGGGGGTCTCCCTATTGGGGAGGGGTCTCACCCTCCTAAGCTGCTGTTGGGGACCCCTTCCCCCCCCCCACCCCGGGTTATGGGGACCAGTTTGGGCACTGGGGGCACTGGGAGGGGGAATGGAAGGGGGAATGAAGCCCCCAGACCCATCTAGGGGAGAGATGTGGCCCCCAGACCCATGTGAGGGAAGGAATGAAGCCCCCAGACCCATGGAGGAAAGGGAGGATGAAGCCCCCAGACCCATGTGAGGAAAGGGAGGATGAAGCCCCCAGACCCATGGAGGAAAGGGAGGATGAAGCCCCCAGACTCATGGAAGGGAGGGATTGAAGCCCCCAGACCCATGGAAGAGAAGGAATGAAGCCCCCAGACCCCTGGGTTTTTGCTGGAGTGGTTGGGTAGCACCCAGGGGGTCTTGGGCAGCATCAAGGGGGTCCCAGGGATTATCTGGGGGTCCCAGGGAGCATCCAGGGGGTCTTGGGGAACATCCAAGGGGGTCTTGGGGAACATCTAGGGGGTCCCGGGCAGCATCTTGGGGGTCCCAGGGAGTATCCAGAGGGTCTTGGGGAACATCCAGGGGGTCTTGGGGAGCATCTTGGGGGTCTTGGACAGCACCCAGGGGGTCTTGGGAAGCATCTTGGGGGGTCCCAGGGAGTATCTGGGGGTCTCAGGGAGCATCCACAGGGTCTTGGGGAACGTCTTGGGGGTCCCAGGGAGCATCCAGAGGGTCTTGGGGAACATCCAGGGGGTCTCGGGAAGCATCCAGGGGGTCTCAGGGAGCATCTGGGGGTCTTGGGGAACATCCAGGGGGTCTCAAGGAGCATCCAGAGGGTTTTGGGGAGCATCCAGGGGGTCTCAGGGAGCATCTGGGGGTCTTGGGGAACATCTTGGGGGTCTCGGGCAGAATCTTGGGGGTCCCAGGCAGTATCTGGGGGTCTCAGGGGGCATCCAGAGGGTCTTGGGCAGTATCTTGGGGGTCTTGGGGAACATCCAGGGGGTCTCAAGGAGCATCCAGAGGGTTTTGGGGAACATCCAGGGGGTCTTGGGGAACATCCAGGGGGTCTTGGGCAGCATCTTGGGGGGTTCCAGGGAGTATCTGGAGGTCTCAGAGGGTCTTGGGGAACATCCAGGGGGTCTTGAATAGCACCCAGGGGGTCTTGGACAGCATCTTGGGGGTCTTGGGGAGCATCCAGGGGGTCTTGGGCAGCATCTTGGGGGTCCCAGGGAGTATGTGGGGGTCTTGGGGAACATCAGGGGGTCTCACGGAGCATCCAGAGGGTTTTGGGGAACATCTTGGGGGTCCCAGGGAGCATCCAGGGGGTCTCAGGCAGCATCTTGGGGGTCCCAGGCAGGATCCAGGGGTCTCAGGGAGCATCCAGAGGGTCTTGGGCAGCATCTTGGGGGTTCCAGGGAACATCCAGGGGGTCTTGGGGAGCATCCAGGGGGTCTCAGGGAGCATCTGGGGGTCTTGGGGAACATCAGGGGGGTCTTGGGCAGCATCTTGGGGGTCTCGGGGAGTATCCAGGGGGTCTTGGGGAGCATCTTGGGGGTCTTGGGGAACATCCAGGGGGTCTCAAGGAGCATCCAGAGGGTTTTGGGGAGCATCAAGTGGGTCCCAGGCAGGATCCGGGGGTCCCAGGGAGCATCCAGAGGGTCTTGGGGATCATCCAGGGGGTCTCAGGGAGCATCTGGGGGTCTTGGGGAGCATCTGGGGGTCTTGGGCAGCATCAAGGGGGTCTCAGGGAATATCCGGGCGTCTCAGGGAGCATCCAGAGGGTCTTGGGGAGCATCTTGGGGGTCCCAGGGAGTATCCAGAGGGTCTTGGGGAGGGGGGGTCTCAAGGAGCATCCAGAGGGTTTCCTCCCCCCCCCCCCACTTTGAGCCCCCTCCCCAAATAACCCCAGGAGATCGGGGACGTGGAGAACTGGGCCCGCAGCATCGAGCTGGACATGAGGACCATCGCCACCGCCCTCGAGTACGTCTACAAGGGGCAGCTGCAACCCTCCTGCTCCTGAGAGACCCCCCCGGGACCCCCCCGGGACCCCCAGGACCCCCCCGGGACCCCCCCGGGACCCCCAGGACCCCCCCCAGGACCCCCCAGCAAGTAACAGAGGATGGAAAGGGGGGTGGGGGTCTCACCATGTTCTCGGGACCCCCCTTCCCCCAGCACTGGAATAAATCGGGGGGGGGCACGCGGGGGGGGGGGGGAGGGGAATTTGGGGGGAGGTCGGGGGGGGGGGGGTCAGGCCGGGTCGGTGGGACCCTGGCACAGCCCCCCCGCCCCCTGCGAGCCCCCCCCCCAAGCCCCCTCATCCTCTTTAGTGCTTAACGAGGCTCTGAGGCTCCTTTATTCGGGACAAAGGGTCCCTTCTGGGCCCTAAATCCTCACGGGGGGGGGGGCTCGGACCCCCTCCCCCCCCCGGATCCTGGGGGGGGTTGGGAGGGATTTAATTCCAGCGGGGGGGGGGGGGGGGTCAGGGATGCATTAGGGGTGAGGCCCCCCCCCCAGATCCTGGGGGTTGGGAGGGATTTAATTCCCCTGGGGGGGGTCAGGGCCCCTTTTTGGGGTGAGGCTCCCCCCATTTCCCAACACTGAGAGGTTTTAATTCCCTGGGGGGGGCTCAAGGCTTTTTTTTGGGGTGAGCCCCCCCCCATTTCCCATGTCTGGGATGTTTTAATTCCTGGGGGGGGGGTCAGGGCCCATTTTGGGGTGAGGCCCCCCCCAGATCCTGGGGGTGGGAGGTTTTAATTCCCTTGGGAGGGGCTGAGGACCCCATTTTGGGCTGAGCCCCCCCAAATCCCAGACATGGGAGGGGTTTAATTCCCTGGGGGGGCTCAGGGCCCCATTTTGGGGTGATGCCCCCCCATTTCCCATGGCTGGGAGGGGCTTTAATTCCCTGGGGGGGGGTCAGGACTCCATTTTGGGCTCAGCCCCCCCAGATCCCGGACATGGGAGGCCTTTAATTTCTTGGGGGGGGGTCAGGACCCAAATTTGGGTTGAGGCCCCCCCCCATTTCCCAGCACTGGGAGGGGCTTTAATTCCCTTGGAGGGGGGCAGGACCCTTTTTGGGGTGAGGCCCCCCCCATTTCCCATGGCTGGGAGGTTTTAATTCATTTGGGGGGGGTCTCCTTCAGGGTGAGGGTCCCACACAAGACCCTCCCCACCCAAAAGATCCCCAAATCCCCCCTCCCCTCCCAAAAAAGTGCCCAAATCCCCCCTCCCCCCCAAAAAGTGCCCAAATCCCCCCCTCCCCAAAAAGTGCCCAAATCCCCCCTCCCCCCCCTCGAAGCGCTGAAAAGGGGGGGGGGTTGGGACCTGAACTCCCCCCCCCCCGGGAGCTTTGGCCGTGCCGGGCACGGGGAGGAGCAGCCGTGACCCCCCCCCCGCCCCAAATCCTACGGACCCCTCCCCCCGCCCCCCCCCGAGGCTCAGAGGCCCCGAGGCCGCGGCCGGAGCAGCGCCGGGAGCCCCTGTGCCCCCCCCGAGGTACGCGGGACCCCCCCTCTGCCCAGAGACCCCCCCTCTGCCCAGAGACCCCCCCTTCTGCCCCCCCCGAGGTACGCGGGACCCCCCCTCTGCCCCCCCCGCGGTACGCGGGAACCCCCCCTCTGCCCAGGGACCCCCCCTGCATCCCTGGGGGATTTGGGGACCCCCCTCTGCCCAGGAACCCCCCTCTGCCAGAGACCCCCTTCTGCCCCCCCGAGGGACGTGGACGCCCCCTCTGCCCAGAGACCCCCCCCCTCTGTCCAGGGACCCCCCCCTGTCCAGGACCCCCCCTCGCCCAGAGACCCCCCCTCTGTCCAGGGAACCCCCCTCTTCCAGGGACCCCCCCTCTGCCCAGAGACCCCCCCTCTGTCCAGGACCCCCCTCTGTCCAGGGACCCCCCTCTGCATCCCTGGGGATTTGGGGACCCCCCCTCTGCCCAGGGACCCCCCTCTGTCCCCCCCCGAAGGATTTGGGGACCCCCCCTCTGCCCAGGGACCCCCCCTCTGCATCCCTGGGGGATTTGGGGACCCCCCCTCTGCCCCCCCCGAAGGATTTGGGGACCCCCCCCCTCTGCCCAGGGACCCCCCCTCTCCCCAGGGACCCCCCCTTTGCATCCCTGAGAGATTTGGTGACCCCCCCTCTGCTCAAGGACCCCCTCTCTGCCCCCCCCCTGAAGGATTTGGGGACCCCAAACCAGCAATGGTGAGGGGGGGGGTCCTAACACCCCCAAACCCCCCCAAATTGGGGTCCTGAAGGGGCGGGGGGGCACACCCTGGGTTTGTCCTGTGCCCCCCCCCCCCAAATTTGAGGGTGGGGAAGGGGGGGGTCCCTGCCACCCTTTTGGGGGTCCCACCTCTCCTTTTGGGGGGGGTCCTAACACCCCAAAACCCCCCCAGATGGGGGTCCTGAAGGGGGGCACCTGAAGTGGGGAGGGGGGGGCACGGCCCCCGGGGGTCCCCCCCCCCCACCCTGGGCACGGAGTGTGGGGTGGGGGGGTCACAGGTGGGTTGGGGGTCCCGGGGGTCCCTTGGGGGGGGGTCGTGGCTACCTCAGGAGGGTGGGAGGGGGCCGGAGGGGACCCCCCGGAGCCCCCCCCCGGTGACGCAGGGCCCCGGCACGGCCCCGTTAATCCGGGCTCGGCCCCGGCCAGGCCGGCCAAAGGTGGGTCTGGGGTCCCTCCTGGGGGTCGTGGGGGTGAGGGGGGGGCTCCCCCCACATCAGGAGGGGTTTTGGGGTGCCCCCCACCCCCGGCAGGGACCCCCCCTGCCCCCCCCACAAATGCTCGGGTCACCCGTGTGGGGCAGAGGGGGCGGAGCCAGGCTGGGGTCAGTTCTGAGTGACCGCTGTGTCCACGCCACACTTGGGGGGGGGGGGTGTGGGGGGACGGGGTGAGACCCCCGGGGTGTGGGCAGAGGGAGGGGGTCCTGGGGGGGTCCTGGGGGGGGGTCACGGGTGTCCTTTGCCCCGCTGGAAATGCCCCCCCCTGTGGCACTGGTGGCACTGGTGGCACTGGTGGCACTGGGGCTGTGAGGGGTCTGTAGGGTCGGGGGGGGGGTCCGGGTGGGGCGGGGGTCCCGACAGGGTGGGGGTCCCTCCAAACCCCACTCGGGGGGGTCCTGGGGGGGTCACGCGTGTCCTTTGCCCCCCTGGAGATGCCCACCCTGTGGCACTGGTGGCACTGGTGGCACTGGGGCTGTGAGAGCTCTGTAGGGTCAGGGTGGGGGTCCCTCCAGGGTGGGGGCCCCTCTAAACCCCACTCGGGGTCCCTGGGGGGGTCCCTGGGGGGGTCACGCGTGTGCCTTGCCCCCCTGGAGATGCCCACCCTGTGGCACTGGTGGCACTGGGGGGCACTGGTGGCACTGGGACCGTGGGGACTCTGTAGGGTCAGGGTGGGGGTCCCTCCAGGGTGGGGGTCCCTCCAGGGTGGGGGTCCTGGCGGGGTGGGGGTCCCTCTAAACCCCACTCGGAGTCCCTGGGGGGGGTCCTGGGGGGGTCACGCGTGTCCCTTGCCCCCCTGGAGATGCCCCCTCTGTGGCACTGGTGGCACTGGTGGCACTGGGGCCGTGAGGACTCGGGGGGTCAGGGTGGGGGTCCCTCCAGGGTGGGGGTCCCTTTCTCGGGGGTCTCAGGGGTGACCCTGGTGGGGGTCCCACGTGCCCCCCGCCCCCCGTAGCTCCCAGTCCCTGGCACTGGTGCCACTGGGAGGGTCACACAGGATGGGGATCCAGGCAGGGTGGGGGTCACTCCCTCCGGCTTCCATTTAGGGGGGGGGTCCCAGGGGACACTGGGGGGGTCATTCCGGGGGTCCCACCCCCGTGTCCCCCCCCCCAGGGCACATGGGGACAGGGTGGGGGTCCCAGGGCCAGGGACAGGAGGGTCCTGCCAGGGACAGAAAGGAGAGGAGGGGTCGTGGCAGGACGCTCTGGGGGGGGTCCCAGGGGACACTGGGGGGGCCATTCCGGGGGTCCCACCCTCTGTGTCCCCCCCCAGGGCACATGGGGACAGGAGGGGGGTCCCAGGGACAGGGTGGGGGTCCCAGGATGGGGACAGGGACAGGGACAGGAGGGTCCTGGCAGGGACACAAAGGACATCCCACGGGAGAGGGGGGGGTCCGGGCAGGGTGGGGGTCGCTCCCTGCGGGCTCCTCGGGGGTCTCAGGGGTGACCCTGGCGGGGGTCCCACTTGCCCCCCCCGCCCCTCCCCACAGGCCATGTGGCTCTACGTGGCGCTGGTGGCCGTGGCCTGGGCTCTGGGCTGGCTAGTGCGGGACCGCCGGACGTTGCCCACGGTGACCGACAAGCACGTCTTCATCACGGGCTGCGACAGCGGCTTTGGCAACCTGCTGGCCCGGCGGCTGGCCCGGCGTGGCTACCGAGTGCTGGCCGCTTGCCTGACCCCTCAGGGAGCCGAGGGCCTGCGGGGGAACAGCGGCGGGGGGCACCTCAAGACCACCGTGCTCGATGTCACCCGCTCCGACAGCATCCGCCGGGCCGCCGAGTGGGTGCGGCAGGAGGTGGGGGACAAAGGTGAGGGGCAGCCGGGGGGGGATAAAAAGGGGTCTGGGGGCTTGGGGAGGGGATGGGGGGCACAGGGGAATTGGGGACCTGCAAGGGGGGACATCTCCGGACCACCCGGGGGCATCTCCGGACCACCCTGCTCGAGGTCAGGGGAGAGGTGGGAGAGAAAGGTGGGTGAGGCAGGAGGTGGGGGACAAAGGTGAGGGGCAGCCAGGGGGGGATAAAAGGGGGTCTGGGGGCTTGGGGAGGGGCTTGGGGGGCACAGGGAATTGGGGACCTGCTGGGGGGGGACATCTCCGGACCACCCGGGGGCATCTCCGGACCACCCAGCTCGAGGTCAGAGGAGAGGTGGGAGAGAAAAGTGGGTGCGGCAGGAGGTGGGGGACAAAGGTGAGGGGCAGCCAGGGGGCGTTAAAAGGGGGTCTGGGGGCTTGGGGAGGGGATGGGGGGCACAGGGAATTGGGGACCTGCTGGGGGGGACACTCCGGACCACCCGGGGGCATCTCCGGACCACCCAGCTCGAGGTCAGAGGAGAGGTGGGAGAGAAAAGTGGGTGCGGCAGGAGGTGGGGACAAAGGTGAGGGGCAGCCAGGGGGCGTTAAAAGGGGGTCTGGGGGCTTGGGGAGGGGATGGGGGGCACAGGGAATTGGGACCTGCTGGGGGAGTCCGGGTGGGGGCATCTCCGGACCACCCTGCTCGATGTCACTGCTGAGCTCAGGGGAGAGGTGGGAGAGAAAAGTGAGGGGCAGGGGGGATAAAAAGGGGTCTGGGGGCTTGGGGAGGGGATTGGGGGTCACAGGGGAATTGGGGACTGCAAGGGGGGGGGCATCTCAGGACCACCCGGCTCGAGGTCAGGGGAGAGGTGGGAGAGAAAAGTGGGTGCGGCAGGAGGTGGGGGACAAAGGTGAGGGGCAGCCAGGGGGGGATAAAAGGGGGTCTGGGGGCTTGGGGAGGGGATTGGGGGACACGGGAAATTTGGGGCCTGCAAGGGGGGCATTTCTGGACCACCCGGCTGGAGCTCAGGGGAGAAAGGTGAGGGGCAGGGGGGATAAAAAGGGGTCTGGGGGCTTGGGGAGGGGATGGGGGGCACAGGCACAGGGACAGGGACAGGGACAGGGACAGGGACAGGGACAGGGGGGTCCTGCCAGGGACAGAAAGGAGAGGAGGGGTCCGGCCGGGACACTCTGGGGGGGTCCCAGGGGACACTGGGGGGGTCATTCTGGGGGTCCCACCCCCCGTGTGCCCCCCCAGGGCATATGGGGACAGGATGGGGGTCCCGGAGACAGGATGGGGGTCCCAGGGCCAGGGACAGGAGGGTCCTGCCAGGGACAGAAAGAAGAGGAGGGGTCCGGCCAGGACACTCTGGCCACTACACCCTGGGGACACTCTGGGGACATTCTGGGGGGGTCCCAGGGGACACTGGGGGGGCCAATCCGGGGGTCCCACCCTCTGTGTCCCCCCCAGGACTATTAGGGGACAGGATGGGGGTCCCGGGGACAGGAGGGGGGTCCCGGGGATGGAGACAGGAGACAGGGACAGAAAGGAGAGGAGGGGTCCGGCCAAGACACTCTGGGGACACTCTGGGGGGGTCCCAGGGGATACGGGGGGGGGTCATTCCGGGGGGTCCCACCCTCTGTGTCCCCCCCCAGGGCACATGGGGACAGGGTGGGGGTCCCCGGGCCAGGAGGGGGGGTCCCAGGATGGGGACAGGAGGGTCCTGTCAGGGACAGAAAGGACCGGGGACAGAAAGGAGAGGAGGGGTCTGGCCAGGACACTCTGGGGGGGTCCCAGGGGACACTGGGGGTGCCAATCCGGGGGTCCCACCCCCCGTGTGCCCCCCCAGGGCTGTTTGGGGACAGGATGGGGGTCCCAGGGATGGGGTCAGGATGGGGGTCCCGGGGACAGGATGGGGGTCCGAGGGATCGAAGGGTCCTGCCAGGGACAGAAAGGAGAGGAGGGGTCTGGCCAGGACACTCTGGGGACACTCTGGGGGGGTCTCAGGGGACACTGGGGGTGCCAATCCGGGGGTCCCACCCCCCGTGTGCCCCCCCCCCAGGGCTGTTCGGGCTAGTGAACAACGCGGGCGTGGCCAACCCCATCGGCCCCACGGAGTGGATGGACATCGAGGATTTCCGCCGCGTCATGGCCGTCAACGCCTTCGGGGCCATCGAGGTCACCCTGCAGCTGCTGCCGCTGCTGAAACGGGCCAGGGGGCGAGTGGTCAACATGTCCAGTGTCCTGGGCCGTGTTTCGGCCAACGGTGGTGGCTACTGCGTGTCCAAGTTCTGTGTGGAGGCCTTCTCGGACAGCCTCAGGTGGGGGATGGAGCCTGGGTGTGCCCGGAGCTCTCTGGGTGTGATGTGGTTGTGCCGTGAGCCCTCTGGTCACACCCGGACACATCCTGAGCCCCTGGTGACCCCCCTGACCACACCCTGACCCCCTGACCACTCCCTGGATCCCCTGGTCACATCCTGACCTTTCTGGTGACCACCCTGACCCCTCTGGTCACACCCGGACACATCCTGAGCCCCTGGTGACCCCCCTGACCACACCCTGAGCCCCTGGTCACATCCTGACCTTTCTGGTGACCACCCTGACCCCCTGACCATGCCCTGACCTCCCTGGTGACCACCCTGACCTTTCTGGCCATGCCATGACCCCTCTGATCACACCCTGGCACATCCTGAGCCCCTGGTCACATCCTGACCTTTCTGGTGACCACCCTGACCACACCCTGACCCCCTGACCACACCCTGAGCCCCTGGTCACACCCTGACCTCCCTGGTGATCCCCTGACCTCTCTGGCCGTGCCCTGACCTCCTGGTCACCCCCTGACCTCTCTGGCCATGACATGATCCCTCTGGTCACCCCCTAACCCCCCTGACCACCCTGGTCAGGCCGTGACCCCCCTGACCATACCCTGACCCCCTGGTCACATCCTGACCTCTCTGGCCATGCCATGACCCCTCTGGTCACCCCCTGACCCCCAGGCCACATCCTGACCCCCCCCAGTCACACCCTGACTTCTCTGGCCATGCCATGACCCCCAGGCCACACCCTGACCCCCTGACTGTACCCTGACCTCCTGGTCACATCCTGACCCCCCTGGTGACCCCCCTGGTCACACCCTGACCTCTCTGGCCACCCCCTGACTTCTCTGGCCATGCCATGACCCCCCTGGTCACCCCCTGACCCCCAGGCCACACTCTGACCACCCTGGTCAGGCCATGACCCCCCTGACCATACCCTGACCCTCCTGGTCACCCCCTGACCTCTCTGGCCATGCCATGACCCCTCTGATCACCCCCTGACCCCCAGGCCACACCCTAACGCCCCTGACCACACTCTGGATCCCCTGGTCACAACCTGACCTCTCTGGCCATGCCATGACCCCTCTGGTCACCCCCTGCTCACCCCCTGACCCTCCTGGTCACCCTCTGACCTCTCTGGCCATGCCATGACCCCTCTGGTCACCCCCTGACCATACCCTGACCCCCCCGGTGACCCCCCGGCCCCCTCTCAGGCGGGACATGCGGCACTTTGGGGTCATGGTGGAGCCTGGGTTCTTCAAGATGTCCCTGACCCCCCTGACCACCCCCTGACCCCCCTGGTGACCCCCTGACCACCCCCTGACCCTCCTGGTCACCCCCTGACCCCCCCGGTGACCCCCCGGCCCCTCTCAGGCGGGACATGCGGCACTTTGGGGTCAAGGTGAGCATGGTGGAGCCGGGGTTCTTCAAGACCAACGTGACGGACCTGGACTCTCTGGAGGCGTCGCTGCGGCGCTGCTGGGAGCGGCTGGAGCCCGAGACCCGCAGCAGCTACGGGGAGCGCTTCTTCTCCCAGTGTCAGTGGGGCGGGGCTGTGGGGCGGGGATGTGGGGCTGTGGGGCTGTGGGGTAGGGGATGTGGGGCTGTGGGGCTGTGGGGTAGGGGGATGTGGGGGGGGGATGTGGGGCTGTGGGGCGGGGGATGTGGGGGCGGGGATGTGGGGCGGGGATGTGGGGATGTGGGGCGGGGATGTGGGCAGAGGCTGTGGGCGGGGGATGTGGGGATGTGGGGCAGGGTTGTGGGCAGAGGCTGTGGGGCGGGGGCTGTGGGCGGGGATGTGGGGCGGGGATGTGGGGCGGGGATGTGGGCGGGGGATGTGGAGGCGGGGGATGTGGGGCGGGGATGTGGGCTGTGGGGCTGTGGGGCGGGATGGGGGCGGGGGATGTGGGGCGGGGGCTGTGGGGCTGCGGGGCTGTGGGACAGGGGCTGTGGGACAGGGGCTGTGGGGCCGGAGATGTGGGGCGGGGATGTGGGGCGGGGGCTGTGGGGCAGGGGCTGTGGGGCGGGGATGTGGGGCGGGGACTGTGGGGAGGGGGCTGTGGGGCTGTGGGGCAGGGATGTGGGGCAGGGGCTGTGGGGCAGGGATGTGGGCCGGGGGCTGTGGGGCAGGGACCCCCTTGGGCTCGTCCCCCGAACCCCAAATGGCAGCGTCTCAGCCCTGCCTCAGTTTCCCCTTTCCCGACCCTTTTCCTGCATCCCCAAACCCTGAAGTTCACAATCCCACCCCTGCCTCAGTTTCCCTTTTCCTGCATCCCCCAGACCCCAAATTCCAGCCTCTCACCCCTGCCTCAGTTTCCCCTTTCCTGACTCTTTTCCTGTATCCCCAAACCCCAAACCCCTGCCTCAGTTTCCCTTTTCCTGCATCCCCCAAACCCCAAATTCCAGCATCCCACCCCTGCCTCATTTCCCTTTTCCTGACCCTTTTCCCTCCCCAGACCTGAAGGTGCAGCGCCTGCTGCTGTCGCTGCTGTGCGACAAGGACAAACCCCAAACCCCAGACCCCAAACCCCAAACCTCAGACCCCAAACCCCAAATTCCTGCCTCAGTTTCCCCTTTCCCACCTCCCCCAAACCCCAAACCCCAGCCTCATTTCCCCTTTCCTGACCCTTTTCCTGCCTCCCCCAGACCCCAAATTCCAGCCTCTCACCCCTGCCTCAGTTTCCCTTTTCCTGCATCCCCAAACCCCAAATTCCTGCCTCAGTTTCCCCTTTCCTGACCCTTTCCTGACCCTTTTCCCACCGCAGACCTGAAGGTGCAGCGCCTGCTGCTGTCCCTGCTGTGCGACAAGGACAAACCCCAAACCCCAGACCCCAAACCCCAGACCCCAGCCTCAGTTTCCCCTTTCCCGACCCTTTTCCTGCATCCCCAAACTCCAATCTCTCATCCCTGCCTCAGTTTCCCCTTTCCCAACCCTTTTCCTGCATCCCCAAACCCCAAACCCAGCCTCAGTTTCCCTTTTCCTGCATCCCCTAGACCTCAAAATTCACAATCCCACCCCTGCCTCAGTTTCCCCTTCCCTGATTCTTTTCCCACCTCTCCCAAACCCCAAACCCCAGCCTCATTTCCCCTTTCCTGACCCTTTTCCCACCGCAGACCTGAAGGTGCAGCGCCTGCTGCTGTCGCTGCTGTGTGACAAGGACAAACCCCAAATTCCTGCCTCAGTTTCCCCTTTCCCACCTCCCGCAAACCCCAACCCCCAGCCTCATTTCCCCTTCCCTGACCCTTTTCCTGCATCCCTCTAACCCCAAATTCCTGCCTCAGTTTCCCCTTTCCTGACCCTTTTCCCACCGCAGACCTGAAGGTGCAGCGCCTGCTGCTGTCGCTGCTGTGCGACAAGGACAGACCCCAAACCCCAAACCCCAGACCCCAGACCCCAAACCCCAGCCCCATTTCCCATTTCCTGACCCTTTTCCCTCCCCAGACCTGAAGGTGCAGCGCCTGCTGCTGTCCCTGCTGTGCGACAAGGACAAACCCCAAACCCCAGACCCCAAACCCCAGACCCCAGCCTCAGTTTCCCCTTTCCCGACCCTTTTCCTGCATCCCCAAACTCCAATCTCTCATCCCTGCCTCAGTTTCCCCTTTCCCAACCCTTTTCCTGTATCCCCAAACCCCAAACCCAGCCTCAGTTTCCCTTTTCCTGCATCCCCTAGACCTCAAAATTCACAATCCCACCCCTGCCTCAGTTTCCCCTTTCCTGACCCTTTTCCCACCCCAGACCTGAAGGTGCAGCGCCTGCTGCTGTCGCTGCTGTGCGACAAGGACAAACCCCAAACCCCAAACCCCAAACCCCAGCCTCATTTCCCCTTCCCTGACCCTTTTCCTGCCTCCCCCAGACCCCAAATTCCAGCCTCTCACCCCTGCCTCAGTTTCCCTTTTCCTGCATCCCCAAACCCCAAATTCCTGCCTCAGTTTCCCCTTTCCTGACCCTTCCCTGACCCTTTTCCCACCGCAGACCTGAAGGTGCAGCGCCTGCTGCTGTCGCTGCTGTGCGACAAGGACAAACCCCAAACCCCAGACCCCAAACCCCAAACCCCAGACCCCAGACCCCAACCCCCTGCCTCATTTCCCCTTTCCTGACCCTTTTCCCTCCCCAGACCTGAAGGTGCAGCGCCTGCTGCTGTCGCTGCTGTGCGACAAGGACAAACCCCAAACCCCAGACCCCAAACCCCAAACCTCAGACCCCAAACCCCAAATTCCTGCCTCAGTTTCCCCTTTCCCACCTCCCCCAAACCCCAAACCCCAGCCTCATTTCCCCTTTCCTGACCCTTTTCCTGCCTCCCCCAGACCCCAAATTCCAGCCTCTCACCCCTGCCTCAGTTTCCCTTTTCCTGCATCCCCAAACCCCAAATTCCTGCCTCAGTTTCCCCTTTCCTGACCCTTCCCTGACCCTTTTCCCACCGCAGACCTGAAGGTGCAGCGCCTGCTGCTGTCCCTGCTGTGCGACAAGGACAAACCCCAAACCCCAAACCCCAGACCCCAGACCCCAGCCTCAGTTTCCCCTTTCCCGACCCTTTTCCTGCATCCCCAAACTCCAATCTCTCATCCCTGCCTCAGTTTCCCCTTTCCCAACCCTTTTCCTGCATCCCCAAACCCCAAACCCAGCCTCAGTTTCCCTTTTCCTGCATCCCCTAGACCTCAAAATTCACAATCCCACCCCTGCCTCAGTTTCCCCTTCCCTGATTCTTTTCCCACCTCTCCCAAACCCCAAACCCCAGCCTCAGTTTCCCTTTTCCTGACCCTTTTCCCACCCCAGACCTGAAAGTGCAGCGCCTGCTGCTGTCGCTGCTGTGCGACAAGGACAAACCCCAAACCCCAGACCCCAAACCCCAGCCTCATTTCCCCTTTCCTGACCCTTTTCCTGCCTCCCCCAGACCCCAAATTCCAGCCTCTCACCCCTGCCTCAGTTTCCCTTTTCCTGCATCCCCAAACCCCAAATTCCTGCCTCAGTTTCCCCTTTCCTGACCCTTCCCTGACCCTTTTCCCACCGCAGACCTGAAGGTGCAGCGCCTGCTGCTGTCCCTGCTGTGCGACAAGGACAAACCCCAAACCCCAAACCCCAGACCCCAGACCCCAGCCTCAGTTTCCCCTTTCCCGACCCTTTTCCTGCATCCCCAAACTCCAATCTCTCATCCCTGCCTCAGTTTCCCCTTTCCCAACCCTTTTCCTGCATCCCCAAACCCCAAACCCAGCCTCAGTTTCCCTTTTCCTGCATCCCCTAGACCTCAAAATTCACAATCCCACCCCTGCCTCAGTTTCCCCTTCCCTGATTCTTTTCCCACCTCTCCCAAACCCCAAACCCCAGCCTCATTTCCCCTTTCCTGACCCTTTTCCCACCGCAGACCTGAAGGTGCAGCGCCTGCTGCTGTCGCTGCTGTGCGACAAGGACAAACCCCAAACCCCAGACCCCAAACCCCAGCCTCATTTCCCCTTTCCTGACCCTTTTCCTGCCTCCCCCAGACCCCAAATTCCAGCCTCTCACCCCTGCCTCAGTTTCCCTTTTCCTGCATCCCCAAACCCCAAATTCCTGCCTCAGTTTCCACTTTCCTGACCCTTCCCTGACCCTTTTCCCACCGCAGACCTGAAGGTGCAGCGCCTGCTGCTGTCGCTGCTGTGCGACAAGGACAAACCCCAAACCCCAGACCCCAAACCCCAACCCCCAGCCTCATTTTCCCCTTCCCTGACCCTTTTCCTGCATCCCCAAAATCCAACCTCTCTTGTTTGACAAGGACAAACCCCAGCCTCATTTCCCCTTTCCTGACCCTTTTCCTGACCCCAGACCTGAAGGTGCAGCGCCTGCTGCTGTCGCTGCTGTGCGACAAGGACAAACCCCAAACCCCAGACCCCAAACCCCAAACCCCAGACCCCAGACCCCAAACCCCTGCCTCATTTCCCATTTCCTGACCCTTTTCCCTCCCCAGACCTGAAGGTGCAGCGCCTGCTGCTGTCGCTGCTGTGCGACAAGGACCTGGCCAAGGTCACGGGCTGCATCGAGCACGCGCTGCGGGCGCAGCACCCACGCAGCCGCTACAGCGCGGGCTGGGACGCCAAACTGCTCTGGCTGCCGGCCTCCTACCTGCCCTCGGCCCTCGTGGACCTGGCCCTGGCCCTCATCCTGCCCAAACCGGCCCAGAGCGTCCGCTGAGAGACCCCAGACCCAAAATAAACTCCCCCAGACCCAAAATAAAGCGCCCCAGGGCGGGCGATGAACGCCTGAGGTGTGTCTGTGTTCTTGTCCGGGGTTGTGGGTGGAACGGGGATTTGGGGATGTTGAGGTGGCACCCGGAGCCCCATGGACCTGGCCCTGGCCCTCATCCTGCCCAAACCGGCCCAGAGCGTCCGCTGAGAGACCCCAGACCCAAAATAAACTCCCCCAGACCCAAAATAAACCCCCCCAGGGCGGGGGATGAACGCCTGAGGTGTGTCTGTGTTCTTGTCCGGGGTTGTGGGTGGAACAGGGATTTGGGGACAAAGTGTGGATTTGGGGACTCTGAGGTGGCACCCGGAGCCCCATGGGCCTGGCTCTGGCCCTCATCCTGCCCAAAACATCCACTGAGAGACCCCAGACCCAAAATAAACCCCCCCAGACCCAAAATAAACCCCCCAAACTCCCCCCTCAGAACCCAGCTCGGTTAAGTTGTGGGGGCCCACGAGGATTTGGGGACAGGGAGGGGGCACAGGGAGACCCCAAAACCCCAGGACGGACCCCCTCAAACCCCCCAAACCCAGGAGAGACCCCCCAAACCCAGGAGAGACCCCCCCCAACCCCATAAGGGACCCCCCCAACCCCATAAATGACCCCCCCAATCCCCACCCCATAAGAGACCCCTTCATCCACAAAGGAACCCCCCCCACCCCAAAGACCCCCCAAATCATCCCCCCCCACCCCAAACCCCCCCCCAAATCCACCCCTCAGCATCCCCCAACCCCACCAGGGACTCCCCCACCCCAAAAAACCCCAAAGACCCCCCCAAAATCCCCCCTCCCCTCCCCAAATCACACTCAGCCCTCCAGAAGCTTCTCCTCTTTATTTTGGGGGGGGGGAGGGGGGGCGCTCCCAGGACCCCCGGGGGGGGGGGCGGGGTTGGCACCTTGTCCCTTCCAGGACCTCGGAGCCCCCCCCAGGACCCCCGGGGGGGTGCAGGAATTTTGGGGGGGGGCTACATGACCTCGTAGCCGCTGCGGATCCCCCGCATGAGGCAGCAGGAGAAGACGATGCCCACGATCTGCGGGGGGGGGGGCGAGAAAAGGGGGGGGTCAGTGAAATTTGGGGGGGTCAGTGACATTTTGGGGGGGTCGGTGACACTGGGGGGGCAGTGAGAAATGGGGGGGGTCGGTTAAATTTGGGGGGGTCAGTTAAATTTGGGGGGGATCAGTAAAATTTGGGGGGGAATCAGATTTGGGGGAGTTCAGTTAAATTTTGGGGGGGATCGGATTTGGGGGGGTTCAGTTAAATTTGGGGGGGTTCACTTAAATTTGGGGGGGTTCAGTAAAATTTGGGGGGGTCAGTTCTAGATGGCGGGAATCAGATTTGGGGGGGTTCAGTTAAATTTTGGGGGGGTCAGTTAAATTTGGGGGGGATAAAATTTGGGGAGTTTCAGTTAAATTTGGGGAGTTTCAGTTAAATTTGGGGGGTCAGTGACATTTTGGGGGGGTTCAGTTAAATTTGGGGGGGTCCGTTTGACATGGAGGGGTCAGTTCTATATTGGGGGGGTCTCAGCCCCACATTTAGGGGTCTCAACTCCCATTTTGGGGGGGTCTCACCCCTATTTTGGGGAGGGGTCTCAGCCCCATTTTGGGGGGGTCTCAGCCCCATTTTGGGGGGGTCTCAGCCTACATTCAGGGGGTTTCACCCCCATTTTGGGGGGTCTCATTCCCCATTTTGGGGGGCTCTCACCCCGATTTTGGGTGGCGGTCTCAGCCCCATTTTGGGGAGGGGTCTCAGCCCCACATTCAGGACGTCTCACCCCCACATTCCACGGTCTCATTCCCCATTTTGGGAGGGGTCTCAGCCCCATTTTGGGTGGGGGTCTCACCCCCACATTTCACGGTCTCATTCCCCATTTTGGGAGGGGTCTCAGCCCCATTTTGGGTGGGGGTCTCACCCTACATTCAGGGGGTCTCAGCCACATTTTCGGGGGGTCTCAGCCCCATTTTGGGGAGGGGTCTCACCCTACATTCAGGGGT
>JAMPIT010000287.1:0-45407 GCA_026261815.1 Monarcha castaneiventris obscurior | reverse complement strand
ACCGGCACAATATTTAGTGGCGCCCAACGACAGGGGCTTGAAGGAAAGTGAAAAGAACCTATACTGATTATATTTTGGTTTGAATTTAATTGCTTTGTGTTGGGGTAAAGTGGTTATGATGTTAGTTGAGTTCATGATGTCTTTCTGGCTGGATATACTTGTGTCTTTTTGGTCCCTGTTTGCCTGTCCACAACTTGGTCCAATCTTATCGCTGATAAGAAACTTCTACAGAGCAGGGGCACGAATCCGGATTTCTATTTTGCTATTCTCTGTGATAATGATTTATATGAAGTTAACAGAGATACAGGCAGCTGTTCAAAGTGTGTATGATAGGTGGTTTCTTCGTCCTAACCCCAGTCCTGGTTCCAGTAGCCCGTTTTGGGGGTTTATTAGTAATCGCACCCAATTTGTTAGAGGAGGAGATGGGGTTTCCCAGCCTTTCATCTCCCTCCCCTTTAAATTTGATACATTATCTTTTGAGAATGTTCAGTTTCCCCTGGATGTTAAAGAGACCACCCTCCTGGCCACCCCCCTGATATTTAATCTGGTAATCTTCCTCTATATTCTTGGCAGCTTGTCTAGAATAAGGGCTCAGATTTCCAGGGGGACTGATGAGACACCCGACCCAGAGGTAGAAAAGCCTGAGTGGGGTGGAGAATGGGAGGATATGGGCCAAGCCCTGAAGGAGTTTTCTGACCCAATAGCTTGGAATTTCCCCCCTGAACAAATTCAGAACCCAGCTGAGGTGGGGAAATATCTGAAAGAGGGATTCAACGACAATCCTAAGGAGGAAAAGGTCATTGCAATATGCTGGGCCTTGGCATATGCCTATCGCACACTGCTAGGTATAAAGGCAGAGGGAGAGCCTAAGCCATTGAAAGTTGCTCCTGTCACGAGGAAAAAACACACCACCAAAACCGATCGGCCAGTGAAAGATGATGACGATGCAGGGGAAGGAACCTCAAAGCCACCAACTGACTCAGGCACAGAAACCATTACTGAGTCCATGCCCATAAAGGACCTTCACAGCCTAAGAAAGGACTACACCCGACGGTCTGGTGAATCCATCATAAGTTGGATGGTCCGTATTTGGGATGCTGCAGGTGATGACGTAATGCTGGATGGTGCTGAAGTGAGGCATTTAGGATCCCTGTCACGTGATTCAGCTATTGACCAAAGGATGATAAGGGGGGCTGACTCTGCCAGTCTCTGGAGACGGCTCTTGAGTGGTGTGAGGGAAAGATATCTGTGTGAAGATGATCTCTATATGCAACAAACTCACTGGAAGACCATGGAACAAGGGATCCAATGCCTGAGAGAACTAGGGGTGGTACAGGTTGTCTTCACAGATGACCCAGGACTGAGAAGTCCAGACCAGGCCAGAGTTAGTCCATTCATGTGGCGAAAACTCATACAGCTTGGGCCACAAGAATATAGTTCTGCTTTAGCACTGATGAAACCAGATTACGGTGCTAATGAGACCATGCAGGATATGGCAACAAAGCTTCAGGCATATGCAGATTCCGTGCATGGCCCAACATATGCGAAAATCGCAGCTGTGGAGCAGAGATTGGACGATAAGATGGAGAAGATGGAGAAGAATTTCCAGGAATTCAAGAAGGAGATTAAAGAGGGCCTTCTCCAAACCTTGGCAGTACAGATCAGAGGTTCTGATACCCAACGTGGACGTTCCCTAGAGAGAAGGAACATCCCGCAGAGTGAGCTGTGGAAATTCCTGTGTGACAATGGGGAAGACATGAGGAAGTGGGGTATACAACCCACTTCTGCTCTGGCTGCACGAGTACGTGAATTGAAGGAGCGCAAGTTTCAGAAAGGGAGGTCTACTAAAAAGGTAGCTCAAGTTACCTGTAGCCAGTCTGCCGGAAATGATGGAAAAGATGATGACATGTCCAATCCCCTTGAAGGAACCTCTACGACACAGGCCCAAGAAAAGAAGGATAACCAGAACTAGAGGGGCCCTGCCTCTAGCCAGGTAGAGGCCAGGGAAAACCGTATTTTTTGGACTGTGTGGATTCGTTGGCCTGGTACATCAGAACCACAAAAATACGATGCTTTGGTTGACACTGGTGCGCAGTGTACAATAATCCCATCGCAGCATGTGGGGGTAGAATCTGTTTCTATTACTGGTGTAACAGGTGGATCACAAAATTTAACCCTAGTGGAAGCTGAGGTGAGCCTAACTGGAAATGAGTGGAAGAAACATTTCATTGTGACTGGCCCAGGGGCCCCATGCATTTTGGGCATAGACTTCCTCCGAGGCGGGTATTTCAGAGACCCAAAGGGACTCAGGTGGGCTTTTGGAATAGCTGCTGTGGAGGCAGAGGGCATAAAGCAATTGAATACTTTGCCTGGACTATCAGAAAGCCCATCTGTAGTAGGTCTCCTGAAGGAGGAGGAACAAAGAGTACCAATTGCTACCTCGATAGTGCATCGCTGACAGTACCGGACAACTCGAGATGCTGTGATTCCCATCCACAAGATGATTCGTGACTTGGAGAGCCAAGGGGTGGTCAGCAAGACTCACTCCCCCTTCAACAGCCCCATCTGGCCTGTGCGCAAGTCTGACGGGGAATGGAGATTGACTGTGGACTATCGTGCCTTGAATGAAGTGACTCCACCACTGAGTGCTGCTGTGCCGGACATGTTGGAGCTCCAGTATGAGCTGGAGTCCAAAGCAGCGAAGTGGTATGCCACTATTGACATTGCTAATGCGTTTTTCTCCATTCCTCTGGCACCAGAGTGCAGGCCTCAGTTTGCCTTCACCTGGAGGGGCGTGCAGTACACCTGGAACCGACTGCCCCAGGGGTGGAAGCACAGTCCTACGATTTGCCATGGACTAATCCAGACTGCACTGGAAAAGGGTGAGGCTCCAGAACATTTGCAGTACATTGATGACATCATTGTGTGGGGAAACACCGCAGCAGAAGTGTTCGAGAAAGGAGAGAAAATCATCCAGATTCTCCTGGAAGCCGGTTTTGCCATCAAGAAGAGCAAAGTCAAGGGACCTGCTCGAGAGATCCAGTTCCTGGGAGTGAAGTGGCAAGATGGACGGCGTCAGATTCCTACCGAGATCATCAATAAGATCACAGCAATGTCTCCACCAACCAACAAAAAGGAAACACAAGCTTTCCTAGGAGTCATAGGTTTTTGGAGAATGCATATTCCTAAATACAGCCAGATTGTGAGTCCTCTCTACTTGGTTACCCGCAAAAAGAACAATTTCCATTGGGGCCCTGAACAGCAACAAGCCTTTGCCCAGATCAAGCAGGAGATTGCCCATGCAGTAGCCCTTGGCCCAGTCAGGACAGGACCCAAAGTGAAGAACGTGCTCTACTCTGCAGCCAGGAACAATGGTCTGTCCTGGAGCCTTTGGCAGAAGGTGTCTGGTGAGACTCAAGGCCGACCACTGGGATTCTGGAGCCGGAGCTACAGAGGGTCCGAAGCCAACTACACTCCCACAGAGAAGGAAATCTTGGCAGCCTATGAAGGAATCCAAGCTGCCTCAGAAGTAATCAGCACTGAAGCACAACTACTGCTGGCACCCCGACTACCGGTGCTGGGGTGGATGTTTAAAGCAAAGGTTCCTTCTACCCACCATGCCACCACTGCCACATGGAGCAAATGGATTGCCCTCATCACACAGCGCGCCTGTATTGGAAAACTGAATCGCCCTGGGATTTTGGAAATAATCACAAATTGGCCTGAAGGTGAACACTTTGGTCTCAGTGACGAGGAAGAGCAAGAAGAAGTGACACGTGCTGAAGAAGCTCCACCGTACAACCAACTGCCAGCAGAAGACACCCGCTACGCTCTTCTCACCGATGGTTCTTGTCACATTGTAGGGATGAAACGGAAGTGGAAAGCAGCCGTATGGAGTCCCACACGACAGGTCACAGAAACTATTGAAGGAGAAGGTGGATCAAGCCAACTTGCTGAACTGAAAGCCGTTCAACTGGCCCTAGACATTGCCGAAAGAGAGAAGTGGCCAAAGCTCTATCTCTACGCTGACTCATGGATGGTAGCCAATGCTCTGTGGGGATGGCTAGAGAAGTGGGAAAAGGCTAACTGGCAGCGAAGAGGAAAACCAATCTGGGCTGCTGAAGAGTGGAAAGACTGTTTGGGTTAATTCTGCCTCGAGTGCGGACAAACTAATCCATGGGGTTGTTTTTGCTCAGGGACCTGGCTGCACATGGTGGGTAATGCAGAGAGATGGAATAACACACTGTGTGCCACAGGGAGATCTGATTGTTGGGTGAAAACCAGCTGTAATGTGAAATACCTGTACACCACTGCTTGCTGAGTGTCACTGTCACTGTTTGTACATAGCTGTATATGTATTAATGTGTGTGTGTAGAGTTAAAATATATTAATTTGGGCATTGAGCCAACGATATGGGATAAGGGGTGGAATGTCTTGGGGTGACTCTATGATGTGTATCCCCTATCATGGCTCTACGCCAGAAAATTAGTTTTGTGCCTTTAAACTGAGCTTAAGAGGGGAGGAAAAAAAAAAAATGAACTTTTCAAAGCAAGTTCCCAAGGACACAGAGATAGGGACGGCTCTGCGGTCTCCAGCGGCAGCAGCACGGGGAGAGCACCCTGCCTGTCTCTTCAGCCAGTTTTTTGGATTTTTTTCTTCCTTTTTTTTTCCTCCAGCGTGTTTCCTAGGACTTTGGCGGGTTTTTTTTTTCTTTTTTTATTTCCTCTTCTGGACTGTTCCAACAACATCAGAACACATCAGGAGAACTTCTCTTCAGGCCCGGAGGGGGCCGAAGGCCACCCCCCACACCAGCTCCGAGAAGGAGGGACCACACCCACAAGAGTACTCTAATTTCTTCCCAGGTTTTCTCTTTATAGTGAGGGGTTTTACCATTTAGTATTATTATTCTTTTCCGGTGTGTTTGTTAATAAATAGGTTTTTATCTCCTTCACTTTCCTTCGAGGAATTTTTTTCTCTTTCCCGAACCTGGTGGGGGGGGGAAGGGTGGTTGTGACCTGACTTTCCCCCAGAGGATATATTGATAGATTTTTGGCCAAAACTGGCACAGAGAGCTCTGGGGGAGGGACCAGGCTGACAGGCAACCGCAGAATTCAAACCGGGACAGTCCATCCCAAAGGGCAGTGCACCTCGGGGGGAACCCCTCCAGTCACCCCAACACCATATGTTCACCGGCCACCACACTTTCGTGAGGGGGAAAAAAGGGCAGGAAAAAAGGCAAGAAAACCTTTTGTGAGGGAAAAAAAGGGCAGAAAAAAAGGTGGAAAAAGAAAGGCGGGAAAAAAAGGTGGGAGAAAAGAGTGGGAAAACTCTTCGTGAGGGAAAAAGTCAGGAAGAAGTCAGGAAAAAAGCAGGAAAACCTTTTGTGAGGGGGAAAAATGGCAGGAAAAAAAGCAGAGAAAAGGTGGGGAAAAAGGCAGGAAAAGCTTTCGTGAAGGAAAAAAAAAGGTGGGAAAAAAGTGTGGGGGGGGAAGAGCGGGCAAAAAAGGCAGGAAAAAGTGATGGGGGAAAAAAAAAAGGCAGAAAAACCTTGTGTGAGGGTGTCCTAGGTTACAATATAGAGGTATTCTATTACCACCAGCTGTGGGCCATTAGCTGTTATCTCCTCCTATGACCCACTCCTGATAACAGACAATGGGCCTTCAAGAAATCACTACATGACTCATGGACTTATCTCATCCTATTGTGAAATGCTCTGCCCAGGAGGGAAGAGCCAAGCATTCCCACCTGGATATAACCTGGCCTTGGAACTGCCTAAGTTAGCCCTGTCTGCTGGGTTCCCAGAGGACAAGAGCTACCACTGGACCTTCAGCTGGAGACCAGACCTTCTATAGGATCACCGCTTCCACTGAACTACTTCATTTGGACTGCTACCACTGCCCTAACAGGGTGTCAGGTTGTATCTGACTTTGTCAGTGCTTTTTCCTTGTATTATTTCACTTATTTTTAATTTTTTCCTATTAAATTTTAATCCTGACTTGCAATGTCCCACTGGCTTATTTTCAAGCCAATACAGAAGGGGAAAAGGGTGGGAAAACCTTTAGTGAGGGGAAAAAAGGGCGGGAAAAAAAGGTGGGAAAAAAGGAAGGGGAAGAAATGCGGGGGAAAAAAGGGTGGGAAAACCTTGTGTGAGGGTGAAAAAGGGCAGAAGAAAAGAGGCAGGAAAACCTTTCATGAGGGGAAAAAATGGTGGGAAAACCTTTCATGAGGTGAAAAAAAGGGTGGAAAAATAAGGGCGGGAAAAGTTTTCCTGAGGAGGAAAAAAGGGAGAGAAAAAAGGGCGGGAAAAAAGTACAGGAAAACCTTTCATGAGGTGAAAAAGGGGCTGGAGAAAAAGGTGGGAAAACCTTTTGTGAGGTGAAAAAAAGGGCGGGAAAAAAGTCGGGAAAAGTTTTCACGAACACGTGGCAGGCAGGAATTCTCCAGGGCACCGTTTCGAATCTGCTTCCCATGGAATCCTACACCTTCCACGTCGTCACTTCCAACGAGTGGGGAGCTGGAAAATCCTGGGAATCCATCCACGTCTCCACCCGCCCCGAGCGTGAGTGTCCTGGGAATGCCAGCATTGGCAATTTGGGGAGCTTTTCCCACTTTTCCCCCCATTTTCCCACCGTTTCCCACATTTTCCAAAGTTTTTCCTCTATTTTCCCACATTTTTCCCACTTCCCCCCATTTTGCCCTGTTTTTCCCATGTTTTTCCCACATTTTCCCCATATTTTTCCCATTTTTTCCTACTTTCCCCCCATTTTTCCCACATTTTCCCTGTTTTTCCCATTTCTCCCACATTTTTCCCCGTTTTTTCCACTTTTACCCACATTTTTCCCCGTTTTTCCCATATTTTCCTGGTTTTCCCTATTTTTCCCTCTTTTTCCAACTTTTTCAAAATTTTACCCATTTTTTCCTGTTTTTCCCATTTTTCCCACCTTTTTCCCATTTTCCCACATTTCTCCCATTTCCCCCCATTTTCCCCCCATTTTCCCATGTTTTTCCATATTTCCCCCCATTATCCCCCACCTTTTCCCTGTCTTTCCCATTTTTTCGCACATTTTTATAAATATTAAAGGTTGTGGGGGATATAGGGTGGTTGGAGGTAGCTGCTGTGTACCCCAAACTGTCTCTTGAGGGAGACAATTCAGGTGCAGAATGACTGCTAGCACACCCCTCTTTCTGCCCTGTGCAGCTGGAAGGCGCTGGTGGCACGCACCTCCACGCCTAAGCTGGGTAGCTCAATATTACCAGAGACAAGGAGTCAAAGGAGGGCCTAACGCTTGCCCGAGTTCCACGGTGCAGGTTTAGTTCATCCACAGAGGTGAGCACACGAAGAGAGAGCTGGCACATGGCCAGACAGCTTCTACAGAGTGTTCTAAGGGCACAGGGGCGGTACAAAGGCGGGGCCAGGGAACGGAGCCACTGGGCAGAGGGAAGGGGCAGGGCAGGGGACCAGGGCAGGAAGCAGCCACACAGGCAGCATGCTGGGAGAGGTAGTTTTCCATTCAACAGGGTGTGGGGGATAAGGTTACATTCCAAACCGCAAGGACTTGTGGGAGGGGCTTTTCCTTCACAGAGTTATGAAGGTATATTTCAAATGCCTGAGTTTTTCCACCAGCTGGCCTCAGCTACTTTAGAGCTCCCTGGCTGACCAGCTGGCCCAGTAACCCCAACATATTTTCCCCATTTTTTCCATTTCCCCCCATTTTTCCTTCTTTTCCCCATTTTCACCCATCTTTTCCATGTTTTTCCCCATTTTTCCCACTTTTCCCGTTCTCTCCCCTCCTCCTCATCCCGACTCCCCGCCATTCCTGCCATTCCCACAATTCCGCCAATTCCCTTCTCCCGCTTTTCCAGTGCAAATTCCCGTCCCCATGGAAAATTTCTGCACCCTTCCGGCTTCTCCCACTTCCATCCAACTCTTTTGGGATCCTCCTGCTTTTTTCTGATGCTCCCATCCAAGGATTTTGCCTCTTCTGGACCGAGGCCGCCACAGGAAGAGAACAGGTGAGAGTTCGGATTTCCCGGTGGAAATTTCCGCCGCCGGAATTCCTCAGCATTTGGAATCCGTTTGGTGGGAATTTCCTGGGGGTTTTTCCTGGGTTTTTTTCCCCTTTTTCCAGTTTTTTTCCCATTTTTTCCTTGTATTTTGCCCATTTTTCCCTCTTATTTTCCTTTTTTCAGTTTTCCCAGTTTTATCCCTTTTTTCCTGTTTTTTTAGAAAATTTTCCCCCTTTTCCCCCTCTTTTCCTGTTTTTCCCCCTTTTTCCCTGATTTTTCCCGTTTTCCTGATTTTTCCCGCTTTTTCTCATTTTTTTCCCATTTTTTTCCCATTTCTCTCCACTTTTCCCCCCAATTTTCCCTTTCTTTTTCCTTTCTTTCCCCCCGCTTCCCCCCAACTTTTTCCCAATTTTTTCCCATTTTCCGCCCAATTTTTTCCCATTTTTCCTGTTTCCCCCCTTTTTTTCCCCAGGTTTTTTTCCTGTTTTTCCTGGTTTTATCCCATTTTTCCTTATTTTCCCCAAATTTTCCCCTTTTTTCACATTTTCCCCCTTTTCTTACTTTTTTCTTTTTCCCCCATTTTTCCCAGTTTTCTTCCCCATTTCATCCCCCTTATTTTCCCAGTTTTTCTCCCAAGTATTTTCCTTTTCTCCCAATTTTTTCACTTTGTTTTTTGCCTTTTTTCCCTTCTTTCCCCATTTCCCCCCTTATTTTCCCTTTTTCCATTTTTCTCTTTTTCCCCCCATTTTTCCCATTTTTTCCCCATTTATTTTCTGTTTTTTCCCATTCCTCCCCATTTTTTGCCTGTTTTCTTGGACTTTTTCCTTTTTCCCCTTTTCCCCTGTTTTTTTCCCATTCTTTTCTCCATTTTCCCCCCAGTTTTTTTCCCCTTTTTCCCCTTATTTTCCCATTTTTTCCCCTTTTTTCTTAAATTTTTTTTTTCTAATGTTCCCCATTTTTTATCCTGTTGTTTTGTTTGGGTTTTTTTTTTCTGGGATTTGGCAGATTGTGAGGGGATTTTGTGGGAATCGTGAGGGGATTTTTTGGGAATGATGAGGCAGTTTTGGAGGGAAATGTGAGGGGATTTTGGCAGGAATCATGAAGGAATTCAGCTGGGAATTGAGAGGGGATATTTTTAGGGATTGTGAGGGGATTTGGACGGAAATCCTGAGCAGATTTTGTGGGAATTGTGAGGGGATGTTTTGGGAATCATGAGGGAATTTTTTGGGAACTGTGAGGGAGGTTTTGGGGAATGATGAGGTGATTTTGGTGGGAATCACGAGAGAATTTTTTGGGAATTTTGAGGGGATTTGGGCAGGAACTGTGAGGGGATTTTGATGAGAATTATAAAATGATTTTTTGGGAATCATGAGGGGACTTTGGCGGGAATCATGAGGGGACTTTGGCGGGAATCATGAGGGGATTTGGGTGGTGTCCTGTTCCACTATAAAAAGGGAAGCTGGGAAGGATTCTGTTGATAGGTTTTTCTGACGAAAAATCAAGCACTAACATGGCAATATTATAGCCGAAAACTGCTTATTGAAATAAAACAAACAAACAATTAACAAAAAAGAAACGTAAGTGTTCTTATTTAAAAAAAGGAGGGGAAGAACAGGAAAAAGGAGCAGAGAGAGAGAGAGAGAAGAAAAAGAGTGGGGGTGGGGAGACAAGCAGGCGGACAGCGTTACCACAGAATCCCGGCTATTTGTCAGCATCGGTTTGACAGACAGAGCATGCGTGTTGCGAACTGCGGAGCGTTTGCATAGCTGCAGTGGCAGGCTGGGCGCAATTTTTAAGGAGCAGCAGGCTGCGTGTCCCTTCCTTCAGCGGGGAACAGGCTGCTGTGGCTGCAGGCACGCTCCTGGAGCAGCTGCAGTCTCTCAGCGTTGGGGCGCGGCGGCTGAGGGCAGCCGCGGCTGCAGGCTGGGTGCCACAGCCTTGTGCTCTGGGCTCGTTGCTGCGGGCAACACGGCGGCAGCAGCGGTCAGGGCTGGATGCAGGTGGCGGCCACTGCAGTTTGGCTGCGTGCGGCGGCTACGAGCTAGGTGCAGGCAGCGGCTGGAAACTGAGTGCAGGCGGCAGCTGTGGGCAGCGGCAGCTACGAGCTGGGTGTGGGTGACGGCTGCGGGCACGAGATCTTCACGGCGACAAACTAGTTCCTAGAACTGGCACAGCAGGGCGAAGCAGGCACAGGCAGGGAGACGGGAGCACAGGAAAGAGGGTGCGAAAGCAGGAGCAGAAGGGGCCAAGCAGACTCTTCGAGCGACCCAGAGCAAAAAGACAAGACAGACCTCATGGTGTTGCAGCAAGCTGCTTTTATGTGCCCCCAAACTCCTCCCCAACTTTGGCTTCACGGGCCCGTTTTTGGTGGGCATTTTTCATGGGCATCCGGGTACTTGTCCTCACCAGCAAGTGTGTGGGGGGCGCTGGGGGCGTGGGGAGCTGCTCGCAGTCTGATCTCTGCCCTGACTGGGTGCCAGGTGAAGCCTCTCTGGGCACAGGGCAACACAGTTTTTGATAAGAATTTTCTTCACCTCATTTGTCATGTATGTTGAGGCATATATAAAGGTCCCTCTCCGGTGGGAATCCTGAGGGGATTTTATGGGAATCATGAGGGGATTTTGTGGGAATTGTGAGGGGATTTTTTAGGAATTGTGGGGGAATTTGGGGGGAAATCACGAGGGGATTTGGGCAGGAATTGTGAGGGCATTTTGCAGGAATTATGAGGGGATTTTGGAGGGAATTGTGAAGGGATTTTGTGGGCATCACAAGGGGATTTTGGCAGGAATTGTAAGAGGATTTTGGCAGGAATCGTGACGGGATTTTGGCGGGACTCATGAAGGAATTTGGGTGAGAATTGTGAGGGGATTTTTTTAGGAATTGTGAGAGGATTTTGGGCGGGAATTGTGAGGGGATTTTGTGGGAATCGTGAGGGGATTTTGGCGAGAATCGTGAGGGGATTTTGGGCGGCAATCGTTAGGGGATTTGGCGGGAATCGTGGAGGGATTTTGTGGCAATCATGACGGGATTTTGCAGGAATCATGAGGGGATTTTGGTGGGAATCAGGAGGGGATTTTGGAAGGAATTGCGAGGGGATTTTGTAGGAGTCGTCAGGGGATTCTGGCGGGAATCATGAAAGGCTTTTGTGGGAATCATGAGGGGATCTTTTTGGGAATTTTGAAGCGATTTTGGCAGGAATCATGAGGGGATTTTGATGGGAATTGTGAGAGGATTTTTTTGGGTATTCTGAGGGGATTTTGGCAGGAACTGTGAGGGGGTTTTCTGGGAATGATGAGGCGAATTTTGGCAGGATTTGTGAGGGGATTTTGGCAGGAATCATGAGGGGATTTGGGTAGGAGTCATGAGGAGGCTTTTTGGGAATTGTGAGTGGATTTTGTGGGAATCATGATGGGATTTTTTGGGAATCGTGATGGGATTTTTTTGGGAATCATGAGGGGATTTTGGCAGGAATTTTTAGGGGATTTTTTGGGAATCGTGAGGGTATTTTGTGGGAATCATGAGGGGATTTTGTGGGAATTGTGAGAGGTTTTTTTCAGAATCGTGAGGGGACTTTGGCAGATATTGTGAGGGGAATTTTTTTGGGAATCGAGGGGAATTTGGGCAGGAAACATGAGGGGATTTTTTGGGAATTATGAGGGGATTTTTTTGGGAATTGTGAGAGGATTTTTTAGGAACTGTGAGGGAATTTGGGGGGGAATCACGAGGGGATTTGGGCAGGAATCATGAGGGCATTTTGCAGAAATTATGAGAGGATTTTGGCAGGAACTGTGAAGGGATATTGTGGGCATCATGAGGGGATTTTGGGAAGGAATTGTAAGAGGATTTTGGCAGGAATCATAAATGGATTTTGGTGGGAATCATGAAGGAATTTGGGTGGGAATCGTTAGGAGATTTTTTAGGAATTGTGAGGGGATTTTGACGTGAATCTTGAGGAGATTTTGGCGGGAATCATGAGAGAATTTTGTGGGAATTGTGAGAGGATTTTGGGCGGGAATTGTGAGGGGATTTTGTGGAAATCATGAGGTGATTTGGGTGGGAATTGTGAGGGGATTTTGTGGGAATCAAGAAGGGATTTTGTGGGACTCATGAGAGGATTTTTTTGGGAATCATGAGGGAATTTTGGCAGGAATTTTGAATTTGTGGGAATTGTGAGAGGATTTTTGGCGGGAATCATGAGGGGATTTTTGTGGGAATCGTGATGGGATTTTGGCGGGAATAGTGACGGGAATTTGGTGGGAATCATGAGGAGATTTTGGCGAGAGTGAGGGGATGTTTTTTGGGAATTGTGAGGTGATTTTGGCAGGAACTGTGAGGGGATTTTGTGGGAATCACGTGGGGATTTGAGCAGGAATTCAGCCAGCACAACAAATTCCCTTGGAAATCCCTGGAAAAACAGCTTTCATTCCCTTTCTCCCCCGTCATCCCTTGGAATTTTCCCGCTTTTCCAGACTGTGGATGTGGATGGCCGCTCGTACTGGCTGGAAGCGCTGAAGACATTCATGGAATACCGGCTTAGGTTCCTGGCCCAATTTTTCTGCCATTTTTCCATTCATTTTCCGGCCTTTGCCCACTCATTTACTTGCCTTTTTCCATACATTTTCCTGCCTTTTTTCCATTCATTTTCCCGCCTTCTCCCCCTCATTTTCCTGCTTTCTCGCTGTCATTTTTCCGCCTTTTTGCCCCTCGTTTTCCTGCCATTTTCTCCTCACTTTCCCGCCTTTTCCCACTCATTATTCTGCTTTTTCCCTGTCATTTTCCTGCCTTTTTCCATACATTGTTCTGCCTTTTCCCTCTCAGTCTCCTGCCTTCTCCCCGTCATTCTCCTGCCTTTACCCCTCATTTTCCTGCCTTTTCCCCCTCAATTTCCTGCCTTCTTCTCCTCATTTTCTTGCTTTTTCAATACATTTTCCTGCCTATTTCCATTAATTTTTCCTACATTTCCCCTTCATTTTCCAGCCTTCTCCAAGTAATTTTCCTGCCTTTCTTCCAGTAATTTTCCTGCTTTTTTCCATCCATTCTCCCACCTTTTTTTCCATCCATTTCCCCATGCTTTCCCGCTGATTTTCAAGCCTTTTTCCATTCATTTTCCCACCTTTGTCTCCACACTTTCCTGCCTTTTCCTCCTCATTTTCCTGCCTTCTCCATGTCATTTTCCTGCCTTTTTCCATTCATTTCCCTGCCTTCCCCCCCCATTTTCCCCTTTTTCCATACAATTTCCTGCATTTTTTTCCTTATTTTCCTGCCTTTCCCCCTCATTTACTCACCATTTTCCATATATTGCCCTGCCTTTTTTCCATTCGTTTTCTCACCCTCTCCCCCTCATTTTCCTGCCTTGTTGTCATCATTTTCCTGTAATTTTCCCCCTCATTTTCCTGCTTTTTTTCCATTCAGTTTCCCACTATTTTTCCATTCATTTAGCCGCCTTTCTTCCTCATTTTCCTGCCTTCTCCCAGTCATTTTCCTGCCTTTTTTCCATTCCTTTCCCCGCCTTTTTCCATTAAACCTCCTGCCTTTTCCTCCTAATTTACCTGCCTTTTTCCATACATTTTCTTTTTTCCATTAATTTCCCACCTTTTCCCAATAATTTCCCTGCTTTATCTCCATTGCTTTTCCTGCCCTTTTCTCCTCATTTTCCCGCCTTTTCTCCCTCATTTACCTGCGTTACAGCATACATTTTCCCGCATTTTCCCCCTCATTTTCTCGCACTCACTGCTTCATTTTCTCGCTTTTTCCAACTCATTTACTCGCGTTTTTCCATACATTTTCCTTCTTTTTTTCCACTCACCTTCCCGCCTTTTCCCTCTCATTTTCTCACCTTCTCCCTGTAATTTTCCTGAATTTGCCTCATCATTCACCTTCCTTTTTCCATACATTTTCCCGCCTTTTCCACCTCATTTTCTCACGTTAACCCCCTCATTTTCCTGCCTTTTCCCCTATATTTACTCGTGTTTTTCCATACACTGTCCTTTCATTTTTCCGTTCATTTTCCAGCCTTTGCCAACTCATTTTTCCACTATCTCCCCATGACTTTGCCACCTTTGCCCCATCATTTACCTGCCTTTTTCCCTACATTTTCCTGCCTTTCCCCCCTCATTTACCCGCAATTTTCCATACATTTTATTTCCTATTTTCCATTCATTTTCGCGTCTTTTCCCTCTCATTTACCTGCCCTTTTCCATACATTTTCCTGCCTTTCCCCCCACCATTTTCCCTCCTTTTCCGCCTCATTTACCTGTGTTCTTCCAAACATTTTCCTTCCTTTTATCCATTCATTTTCCCACCTTTTCCTTCTCATTTCCCTGCCTTTTTCCATACATTTCCCGGCCTTTTCCCCCTCATTTTCTCACATTCACCCCCTCATTTTCCCGCATTCACCTCCTCGTTTTCCCACCATTTGCCCTACCTTTACCCGCGTTTTTCCATACATTTTTCTTCTCTTTTTCCATTCATTTTCCCCCCTTTTCCACCTCATTTTCCTGCATTTGCGCCATCATGTACCTTCCTTTTTCTATACCTTTTCCGGCCTTTCCCCCCTCATTTACCCGCCTTTTTCCACACATTTTCCTGCCTTTTCCCCTTCATTTTCTCCCTTTTTTCCATACATTTTCTTTCATTTTCCAGCCTTTTTTCCATTCAGTTTCCTGCCTTTTCCAATTAATTTTCCCTCTTTTTCTCCATTGCTTTTCCTGCCTTTTTCTCCTCATTTTCCCACCGTTACCCCCTCGTTTACCTGCCTTTTTCCATTAATTTTCATGCCTTTTCACTCATTTTCCTGCCTTCTTCCAGGGTATTTCCCTGCCATTTTTCCTTCATTTCCTCGCAATTTTCCACACATTTTCCTGCATTTTCCCCCTCATTTACCCTTGTTTTTTCATACATTTTCCTTCCTTTTTTCCATTTGTTTTCCTTCCTTTTCCCTCTCATTTTCCCACTTTCTCCACGTCATTTTCCCGACTTTGCCCCATCATTAATCTGTCTTTTTCCATATATTTTCCCTCCTTTCCCCCTCATTTACCTGCCTTTTTCCGTAACTTTTCCCTCATTTTCTCGCATTCACCCCCCTCATTTTCTCGCCTTTCCCCCTCATTTGTCCGCCTTTTTCCATACATCTCCCCGCCTTTTCCCCCTTATTTGCCCCCATTTTTCCATACATTTTCCTTCCTTTATTCCATTCATTTTTCTGCCTTTTCCCTCTCATTTTCCTGCCTTTCTCCATACAGTTTCCTGCCTCTTCCCCCTCATTTACCTGCCTTTTTCCATACATTTTCCTGCCTTTCCCCCTCAGTTACCTGTATTTTTCCATAGTTTCCTTTCGTTTATCCATTCATTTTTCCGCCTTTTCCCCCTAATTTTCCCACATTTTTCCATACTTTTTCCTTCTTTTTTACCATTCATTTTCCCTCCTTCTCTCCGTAATTTTTCTGCCTTTGTCCCATCATTTACCTGCCTTTTTCCATACATTTTCCCACCTTTTTCCCCCTCATTTACCCGCCTTTTTCTGTACATTTTCCCGCCGTTTGCCCTTCATTTATCTGCATTTTTCCATACATTTTCCTGCCTTTTCTCCCTCATTTTCCCTCTCATTTTCCATACCTTTTCTTGCCTTTTCCCTCTCGTTTTCTCCCCTTTTTCCGTTGTTGGGGTTTAGGATTTTAGCTTGTTTTTCTCTTATTTTCCCCATACTAGTTGCCAGGGGACAAACTACTGGGTACTTAAAAGAAATAAAAGACCTAGCCACAGGGGCGGGGTGGAACTAACCACCCTTTTGTCACCTGGGGGGTTGGGACACCCGGGGGGCTGGCTGGGGTTCTCAGCGTGCAGTAGGGGAGCTGTCTGCCTTCGGTGTGGATGTCTTTGTCAGCACTGCAAGCTTCTGCTTCTTCGGCTGTTTGCTTTCTACAGGCGAACTCCCGGGCTTTCTAAGCCTGCTCTTCTCCCTGTCCCGCTGGGAGCTGGGCCACGGCCGCTCTGTCCCTGCCACTGCTGGGAGCTTTTGCTACTCTGTAGCCCCTACGCTGTGACCTGCTGGGCTTCCCTGCTGCAGCACCGGAGTTTGGTGCATCTCGCCCACCACCCAGGATCTGTGCTCGCCCCTGCTGTTCCAGCCTGCTGTTCCTGAGGATCCGGCCGGGCACTGGGATTGGCTGCCAGGGGGTTGTGAGGATTTTCATCTGTCCCTTCCCAGACCCTGCGCCGCCATTACCGGTGCACTCCGAGCTCGCTCCGGGGCGCCCCCTGCAGCCGCGGGGGAACCATCGCACCCGCCCTGCTCACCGGGAGGAGGAACTGCACCCAGGGGAAAGGGCCTGAGGCCGAGAGAGGCTGCAATGGGTTCGTGCTGCTGCTTGCTGTGACTGCCACAGTTACTGTTGTTTGTTTGTGTTGTTATACATATATATTTATTAGTAAAGAACTGTTATTCCTATCCCTCATATCTTTGCCTAAAAGCCCCTTATTTTCAAATTTATAATAATTTAGAGGGAAGGGGGTTGCATTTTCCATTTCAGGGGAGTCTCCTGCCCTTCTTGTCTGACGCCTGTCTTTCAAACCAAGACAGATCTTGGCACCCAACATGAGGCCTGAGGGCATTGAGAGAAAGGGCTGAAAAAGGAGTAACAGTTCATGGATAACTCAGTTCTGTGTGCTGAATATAGAAACCTTGCTAGGCAGCACTATGTGGTCCAGTTTCCCCTGGTTCGGGTGGCACGGGGTCGTGGCTATATTTCTCCCTTTTGCAGCTCCTTTTCTAAACATGGGTCCTCTGACTAAGGCCACTGTTGCTGTTATCCAGTTTGCCCTATGGGTTGATAAGGTGAAGAATTCATGGGTTTTTAACATCCTCCGGAATGTGGGACACTGGATACAGGGCTATCACACACTAGCTCTATGCTTTTGGGGTTACTTTAATAATGGGACCTACTGTGAGGAGATGACACCAGGGGAAAATTTCTCCCAACCCTTAACCCATCTCTTTGGGTCCACTCCACCAGTTTTTGAAGGATTCAGATTATTCCTAAATGCTAATGATATTGTACAGAGGATGGTGTTGCAGATAGGCCTATTCCACTTAGTACTCAGAGATAAGGGGAGATTGACTTGGATAGCCACCCTGATACCTACCCTGGAGCCTAGGGATGCTGCCGCAGAACCCGAAAGGGCCCCATAGACTAGAGATCCTGTCCCAGAGACAAGAGACCCTGCCGCAGACACCAGAGATCGGGCCCCAGAACCTGACACGGCCGCAGAGACTCGAGATCCTGCCCCAGGGCCTGACAGGGCGCCAGACACTAGAGACCCTGCCGCACAGACTAGAAATCCTATCCCACAGCCTGATACTGCCCAACAGCCCACATCAGAAATGAGCCACCCAAATTCCAAAAAGGGTCTCCTGAGTTACATGAGCTTATGCGCTGTCACAATCAAGGCAAAACTGCATGTAGTTTGGAAAGGGTGGGCTTCCTTCCCATATAGCCCGAACGGCACACAGTGGGGTCCCTCCACCTCCGCGGGGGGTTTTGTGGGCACAGGCGGAACCACTAGGGGTGGGGCAGGGAGGAATACCAATAAAGGAGGGAGATTTGTGGTAGGGGGGCAAAAGAGGGACAGCCCAGAAAGCCTCTCAAATTCTCCATTTGACCCCGCTGAACCAACCAAATTGCCCCTTAAAACAGCTTCAAAGTTCCCCGGATTTTGTCCACCGGTGAGCTAGCGTCAGGGACATCAGGACACAGCTGTATCCCAGCAGCTGCATGTCCAACCAGGACCAGGTGCAGGGCTGCGAGTGCTGCCAAAGTCCCCCCGACGAGATGACACAGCCGGACGCAGGCTGGGGGAGGGACTTGATCAGGCTTTCTTGTCCACCTGCATGCCATTCATAAGCACAAAACGTACCTTCATCCCCTGCAGCATGCCATCCTGGAGCAGAGCCGTTTCCAAAGGAAGCCGGGAGCCCCTGGTAAGCCTGTGCCGGAGCTGGATCCTAGAAGCATCTGTGGAAGCCGGGAGAAAGGAGCCCACCTGCAGCAGGTTACTGCCAGGATTAATCATCTCGTGGGTTCCCACCAGGGTCTTGTGGGTTCCCACCAGGGTCTCGTGGGTTCCCTCCAGGGTCACGTGGATTCCAAAAGGCCCAACAGTGTCACTAGGGCCCCTCGGTTGCACAGGGTTCGTAGCGTCACAGTGGTCCCCAGGGTGGTGTCAGCGTCCCTAGCGTCCCCACGGTGCCCAGGGCTCCCGGAGCTTCTGTAGAATGGCAGTGGAGCCAGGATTCTGTCAGGTTCCATAGCATCACAAAGGGTCTCCTGGGTTGCATGAACTTGCGTGGTGTCACAGTGAAGCCAGAGTTCCATGTGGTTTGGGAAGGGTGGTCTTCTTTCCCATGAAGCCCGAATGGCACAGAGTGGGGTCCCTCCACCTCCCAGAGGCTTTTGTGGGCACAGGCGGGACCACTAATGGTGGGGCAGGGCAGAGCTTTGCGGTGAGGTGGCAAAAGAGGGGCATCCCAGAAAGACTCTCAAATTCTCCATTTGCCCGCTCTGAACCAGCCAAATAGCCCCTAAAAAAGTCTTCCCACTTCCCCAAAGCTTCTCCACCGGTGAGCTGGCGGGCAGGGACATCAGGACACAGCCATGTCCCAGCAGCTGCGTGCCCAGCCAGGACCAGGAGCAGGAGCAGGGCTATTGCTGCTGCCAAAAGCGCCCCGACGAGATGACACAGCCAGACACGGGCTGGGGGAGGGACTTGATCAGGCTTTCTTGTCCACCTGCATGCCATTCATGAGCACAAAACGTACCTTCATCCCCTGCAGCATGCCATCCTGAAGCAGAGGCGTTTCCAAAGGAAGCCGGGAGCCCGTGGTAAGCCTGTGCCGGAGCTGGATCCTAGAAGCATCTGTGGAAGCCGGGAGAAAAGAGCCCACATGCAGCACGTTTCTGCCAGGATTAATCATCTCGTGGGTACCCACCAGGGTCCCGTGTGTACCCACCAGGGTCTCGTGGATTCCAAAAGGCCCAACAGTGTCACTAGGGCCCCTCGGTTGCACAGGGCTCGTAGCGTCACAGTGGTCCCCAGGGTGGTGTCAGCGTCCCTAGCGTCCCCACGGTGTCCAGGGCTCCCGGAGCTTCTGTAGGGTGACAGTGGAGCCAGGATTCTGTCAGGTTCCATAGCATCACAAAGGGTCTCCTGGGTTGCATGAACTTCCGTGGTGTCACAGTAAAGCCAGAGTTCCATGTGGTTTGGGAAGGGTGGGCTTCCTTCCCATAAAGCTCGAACGGCACACAGTGGGGTCCCTCCACCTCCGCGGGGGGTTTTGTGGGCACAGGCGGGACCACTAATGGTGGGGCAGGGAATACCAATAGTGGGGGGAGATTTGTGGTAGGGGGGCAAAAGAGGGACAGCCCAGAAAGCCTCTCAAATTCTCCATTTGCCCGCTCTGAACCGGCCAAATAGCCCCTTAAAAGAGCTTCAAAATTCCCCAAATCCTGTCCACCGGTGAGCTGGCTGGCAGGGACATCAGGACACAGCCGTGTCCCAGCAGCTGCGTGCCCAGCTACGACTAGGGAGCAGGGCTGCAGCTGCTGCCAAAGTCCCCCCCAACGAGATGACACAGCCGGACACGGGCTGGGGGAGGGACTTGATCAGGCTTTCTTGTCCACCTGCATGCCATTCATGAGCACAAAACGTACCTTCATCCCCTGCAGCATGCCATCCTGAAGCAGAGGCGTTTCCAAAGGAAGCCGGGAGCCCGTGGTAAGCCTGTGCGGGAGCTGGATCCTAGAACCATCTGTGGAAGCCGGGAGAAAGGAGCCCACCTGCAGCAGGTTACTGCCAGGATTAATCATCTCGTTGGTTCCCACCAGGGTCTCATGGGTTCCCACCAGGGTCACGTGGATTCCAAAAGGCCCAACAGTGTCACTAGGGCCCCTCGGTTGCACAGGGTTCGTAGCGTCACAGTGGTCCCCAGGGTGGTGTCAGCGTCCCTAGCGTCCCCACGGTGTCCAGGGCTCCCGGAGCTTCTGTGGGGTGGCAGTGGAGCCAGGATTCTGTCAGGTTCCATAGCATCACAAAGGGTCTCCTGGGTTGCATGAACTTCCGTGGTGTCACAGTAAAGCCAGACTTCCATGCGGTTCGGGAAGGGTGGGCTTCCTTCCCATAAAGCCCCAACGGCACACAGTGGGGTCCCTCCACCTCCGGGGGGGTTTTGTGGGAGCAGGCGGGACCACTGGGGTGGGGCACAGAATACCAGTAGAGGGGGGAGATTTGTGGTAGGGGGGCAAAAGAGGGACAGCCCAGAAAGCCTCTCAAATTCTCCATTTGCCCGCTCTGAACCGGCCAAATAGCCCCTTAAAACAGCTTCAAAATTCCCCAAATCCTGTCCACCAGTGAGCTGGCTGGCAGGGACATCAGGACACAGCCGTGTCCCAGCAGCTGCGTGCCCAGCCAGGATCAGGAGCAGGACCTGGTCTGCTGCCAAAGTCCCCCTGACGAGATGACACAGCCAGACACGGGCTGGGGGAGGGACTTGATCAGGCTTTCTTGTCCACCTGCATGCCATTCATGAGCACAAAACGTACCTTCATCCCCTGCAGCATGCCATCCTGGAGCAGAGCCGTTTCCAAAGGAAGCTGGGAGCCCGTGGTAAACTTATGCCGGAGCTGGATCCTAGAAGCTGGATCCTAGAAGCATCTGTGGAAGCCGGGAGAAAGGAGGCCACCTGCAGCAGGTTACTGCCAGGATTAATCGTCTCGTGGTTTCCCACCAGGGTCACGTGGATTCCAAAAGGCCCAACAGTGTCACTAGGGCCCCTCGGTTGCACAGGGTTCGTAGCGTCACAGTGGTCCCCAGGGTGGTGTCAGCGTCCCTAGCGTCCCCACGGTGTCCAGGGCTCCCTGAGCTTCTGTGGGGTGGCAGTGGAGCCAGGATTCTGTCAGGTTCCATAGCATCACAAAGGGTCTCCTGGGTTGCATGAACTTCCGTGGTGTCACAGTAAAGCCAGAGTTCCATGCGGTTTGGGAAGGGTGGTCTTCCTTCCCATAAAGCCCCAACGGCACACAGTGGGGTCCCTCCACCTCCCGGGGCGTTTGGTGGGCACTGGCGGGACCACTAGGTATGGGGCAGGGAATACCAAAAGAGGGGGGAGTTTTGCGGTGGGGGGGCAAAAGAGGGACAGCCCTGAAAGCCTCTCAAATTCTCCATTTGCCCGCTCTGAACCGGCCAAATAGCCCCTTAAAATAGCTTCAAAGTTCCCCAAATCCTGTCCACCAGTGAGCTGGCGGCAGGGACATCAGGACACAGCCGTGTCCCAGCAGCTGCGTGCCCAGCCAGGACCAGGAGCAGGACCTGGTCTGCTGCCAAAGTCCCCCTGACGAGGTGACACAGCCAGACACGGGCTGGGGGAGGGACTTGATCAGGCTTTCTTGTCCACCTGCATGCCATTCATGAGCACAAAACGTACCTTCATCCCCTGCAGCATGCCATCCTGGAGCAGAGCCGTTTCCAAAGGAAGCCGGGAGCCCGTGGTAAGCCTGTGCCGGAGCTGGATCCTAGAAGCATCTGTGGAAGCCGGGAGAAAGGAGCCCACCTGCAGCAGGTTACTGCCAGGATTAATCGTCTCGTGGGTACCACCAGGGTCACGTGGGTTCCCACCATGGTCACGTGGATTCCAAAAGCCCCAACAGTGTCACTAGGGCCCCTCGGTTGCACAGGGTTCGTAGCGTCACAGTGGTCCCCAGGGTGGTGTCAGCGTCCCTAGCGTCCCCACGGTGTCCAGGGCTCCCGGAGCTTCTGTGGGGTGGCAGTGGAGCCAGGATTCTGTCAGGTTCCATAGCATCACAAAGGGTCTCCTGGGTTGCATGAACTTCCGTGGTGTCACAGTAAAGCCAGAGTTCCATGTGGTTTGGGAAGGGTGGGCTTCCTTCCCATAAAGCCCAAACGGCACACAGTGGGGTCCCTCCACATCCCGGGGGCTTTTGTGGGCACAGTCGGGACCACTAATGGTGGGGCAGGGAATACCAATAGTGGGGGGAGATTTGTGGTAGGGGGGCAAAAGAGGGACAGCCCAGAAAGCCTCTCAAATTCTCCATTTGCCCGCTCTGAACCGGCCAAATAGCCCCGTAAAAGAGCTTCAAAATTCCCCAAATCCTGTCCACCGGTGAGCTGGCTGGCAGGGACATCAGGACACAGCCGTGTCCCAGCAGCTGCGTGCCCAGCCAGGACCAGGAGCAGGACCTGGGCTGCGCTGCTGCCAAAGTCCCCCAGACGAGATGACACAGCCGGACACGGGCTGGGGGAGGGACATGATCAGGCTTTCTTGTCCACCTGCATGCCATTCATGAGCACAAAACGTACCTTCATCCCCTGCAGCATGCCATCCTGGAGCAGAGCCGTTTCCAAAGGAAGCCGGGAGCCCGTGGTAAGCCTGTGCGGGAGCTGGATCCTAGAAGCATCTGTGGAAGCCGGGAGAAAGGAGCCCACCTGCAGCAGGTTACTGCCAGGATTAATCGTCTCGTGGGTACCCACCAGGGTCACGTGGGTTCCCACCATGGTCACGTGGATTCCAAAAGGCCCAACAGTGTCACTAGGGCCCCTCGGTTGCACAGGGTTCGTAGCGTCACAGTGGTCCCCAGGGTGGTGTCAGCGTCCCTAGCGTCCCCACGGTGTCCAGGGCTCCCGGAGCTTCTGTGGGGTGGCAGTGGAGCCAGGATTCTGTCAGGTTCCATAGCATCACAAAGGGTCTCCTGGGTTGCATGAACTTCTGTGGTGTCACAGTAAAGCCAGAGTTCCATGTGGTTTGGGAAGGGTGGGCTTCCTTCCCATAAAGCCCGAACGGCACACAGTGGGGTCCCTCCACCTCCGCGGGGGGTTTTGTGGGCACAGGCGGGACCACTAGGGGTGGGGCAGGGAATACCAATAGAGGGGGGAGATTTGTGGTGAGGGGCAAAAGAGGGACAGCCCAGAAAGCCTCTCAAATTCTCCATTTGCCCGCTCTGAACCGGCCAAATAGCCCCTTAAAACAGCTTCAAAATTCCCCAAATCCTGTCCACCAGTGAGCTGGCTGGCAGGGACATCAGGACACAGCCGTGTCCCAGCAGCTGCGTGCCCAGCCAGGACCAGGAGCAGGACCTGGTCTGCTGCCAAAGTCCCCCTGACGAGGTGACACAGCCAGACACGGGCTGGGGGAGGGACTTGATCAGGCTTTCTTGTCCACCTGCATGCCATTCATGAGCACAAAACGTACCTTCATCCCCTGCAGCATGCCATCCTGGAGCAGAGCCGTTTCCAAAGGAAGCCGGGAGCCCGTGGTAAGCCTGTGCGGGAGCTGGATCCTAGAAGCATCTGTGGAAGCCGGGAGAAAGGAGCCCACCTGCAGCAGGTTACTGCCAGGATTAATCATCTCGTGGGTACCCACCAGGGTCTCGTGGGTTCCCACCAGGGTCACGTGGATTCCAAAAGGCCCAACAGTGTCACTAGGGCCCCTCGGTTGCACAGGGTTCGTAGCGTCACAGTGGTCCCCAGGGTGGTGTCAGCGTCCCTAGCGTCCCCACGGTGTCCAGGGCTCCCTGAGCTTCTGTGGGGTGGCAGTGGAGCCAGGATTCTGTCAGGTTCCATAGCATCACAAAGGGTCTCCTGGGTTGCATGAACTTCTGTGGTGTCACAGTAAAGCCAGAGTTCCATGCGGTTTGGGAAGGGTGGGCTTCCTTCCCATAAAGCCCGAACGGCACACAGTGGGGTCCCTCCACCTCCCGGGGGGTTTTGTGGGCACAGGCGGGACCACTAGGGTGGGGCAGGGAATGCCAATAGAGGAGGAGATTTGTGGTGGGGGGCAAAAGAGGGACAGCCCAGAAAGCCTCTCAAATTCTCCATTTGCCCGCTCTGAACCGGCCAAATAGCCCCTTAAAACAGCTTCAAAATTCCCCAAATCCTGTCCACCAGTGAGCTGGCTGGCAGGGACATCAGGACACAGCCGTGTCCCAGCAGCTGCGTGCCCAGCCAGGACCAGGAGCAGGACCTGGTCTGCTGCCAAAGTCCCCCTGACGAGATGACACAGCCGGACACGGGCTGGGGGAGGGACTTGATCAGGCTTTCTTGTCCACCTGCATGCCATTCATGAGCACAAAACGTACCTTCATCCCCTGCAGCATGCCATCCTGGAGCAGAGCCGTTTCCAAAGGAAGCCGGGAGCCCGTGGTAAGCCTGTGCGGGAGCTGGATCCTAGAAGCATCTGTGGAAGCCGGGAGAAAGGAGCCCACCTGCAGCAGGTTACTGCCAGGATTAATCATCTCGTGGTTTCCCACCAGGGTCTCATGGGTTCCCCAGGGTCACGTGGATTCCAAAAGGCCCAACAGTGTCACTAGGGCCCCTCGGTTGCACAGGGTTCGTAGCGTCACAGTGGTCCCCAGGGTGGTGTCCGTCCCTAGCGTCCACTCCAGCGTCCCCACGGTGTCCAGGGCTCCCGGAGCTTCTGTGGGGTGGCAGTGGAGCCAGGATTCTGTCAGGTTCCATAGCATCACAAAGGGTCTCCTGGGTTGCATGAACTTCCGTGGTGTCACAGTAAAGCCAGACTTCCATGCGGTTCGGGAAGGGTGGGCTTCCTTCCCATAAAGCCCCAACGGCACACAGTGGGGTCCCTCCACCTCCGCATGGGGTTTTGTGGGAGCTGGCGGGACCACTGGGGTGGGGCACAGAATACCAATAGCGGGGGGAGATTTGTGGTAGGGGGGCAAAAGAGGGACAGCCCAGAAAGCCTCTCAAATTCTCCATTTGCCCGCTCTGAACCGGCCAAATAGCCCCTTAAAACAGCTTCAAAATTCCCCAAATCCTGTCCACCAGTGAGCTGGCTGGCAGGGACATCAGGACACAGCCGTGTCCCAGCAGCTGCGTGCCCAGCCAGGACCAGGAGCAGGACCTGGTCTGCTGCCAAAGTCCCCCTGACGAGGTGACACAGCCAGACACGGGCTGGGGGAGGGACTTGATCAGGCTTTCTTGTCCACCTGCATGCCATTCATGAGCACAAAACGTACCTTCATCCCCTGCAGCATGCCATCCTGGAGCAGAGCCGTTTCCAAAGGAAGCCGGGAGCCCGTGGTAAGCCTGAGCTGGCCGAAGCTGGATCCTAGAAGCATCTGTGGAAGCCGGGAGAAAGGAGCCCACCTGCAGCAGGTTACTGCCAGGATTAATCGTCTCGTGGTTTCCCACCAGGGTCACGTGGATTCCAAAAGGCCCAACAGTGTCACTAGGGCCCCTCGGTTGCACAGGGTTCGTAGCGTCACAGTGGTCCCCAGGGTGGTGTCAGCGTCCCTAGCGTCCCCACGGTGTCCAGGGCTCCCGGAGCTTCTGTAGGGTGGCAGTGGAGCCAGGATTCTGTCAGGTTCCATAGCATCACAAAGGGTCTCCTGGGTTGCATGAACTTCTGTGGTGTCACAGTAAAGCCAGACTTCCATGCGGTTTGGGAAGGGTGGGCTTCCTTCCCATAAAGCCCAAACGGCACACAGTGGGGTCCCTCCACCTCCGCGGGGGTTTTGTGGGAGCAGGCGGGACCATTGGGGTGGGGCACAGAATACCAATAGAGGGGGGAGATTTGTGGTAGGGGGGCAAAAGAGGGACAGCCCAGAAAGCCTCTCAAATTCTCCATTTGCCCGCTCTGAACCGGCCAAATTGCATCTTAAAACAGCTTCAAATTTCCGCAAATCCTGTCCACCGGTGAGCTAGCGGGCAGGGACATCAGGACACAGCCGTGTCCCAGCAGCTGCGTGCCCAGCCAGGACCAGGAGCAGGACCTGGGCTGCTGCCAAAGTCCCCCCTGACGAGATGACACAGCCGGACACGGGCTGGGGGAGGGACTTGATCAGGCTTTCTTGTCCACCTGCATGCCATTCATGAGCACAAAACGTACCTTCATCCCCTGCAGCATGCCATCCTGGAGCAGAGCCTTTTCGAAAGGAAGCCGGGAGCCCGTGGTAAGCCTGTGCCGGAGCTGGATCCTAGAAGCATCTGTGGAAGCCGGGAGAAAGGAGCCCACCTGCAGCAGGTTACTGCCAGGATTGCTCATCTCGTTGGTTCCCACCAGGGTCTCATGGGTTCCCTCCAGACTCACGTGGATTCCAAAAGGCCCAAAAGTGTCACTAGGGCCCCTCGGTTGCACAGGGTTCATAGCGTCACAGTGGTCTCCTGGGGGGTATCAGCGTCCCCACAGTGTCCAGGGCTCCCGGAGCTTCTGTAGGGTGGCAGTGGAGCCAGGATTCTGTCAGGTTCCATAGCATCACAAAGGGTCTCCTGGGTTGCCTGAACTTCTGTGGTGTCACAGTAAAGCCAGAGTTGCATGTGGTTTGGGAAGGGTGGGCTTCCTTCCCATAAAGCCCCAACGGCACAAAGTGGGGTCCCTCCACCTCCCGGGTGGTTTGGTGGGCACAGGAGGGACCACTAGGGATGGGGCAGGGAATACCAATAGAGGGGGGAGTTTTGCGGTGGGGGGGCAAAAGAGGGACAGCCCTGAAAGCCTCTCAAATTCTCCATTTCCCCGCTCTGAACCGGCCAAATTGCCTCTTAAAGCAGCTTCAAATATCCGCAAATCCTGTCCACCGGTGAGCTAGCGGGCAGAGACATCAGGACACAGCCGTGTCCCAGCAGCTGCGTGCCCAGCCAGGATCAGGAGCAGGGCTCCAGCTGCTGCCAAAGTCCCCCCCAACGAGATGACACAGCCGGACACGGGCTGGGGAAGGGACTTGATCAGGCTTTCTTGTCCACCTGCATGCCATTCATGAGCACAAAACGTACCTTCATCCCCTGCAGCATGCCATCCGGGAGCAGAGGGGTTTCAAAATGAAGCCGGGAGCCCGTGGTAAGCCTGTGCGGGAGCTGCATCCTAGAAACATCTGTGGAAGCCGGGAGAAAGGAGCCCACCTGCAGCAGGTTACTGCCAGGATTGCTCATGTCGTTGGTTCCCACCAGGGTTTCATGGGTTCCCTCCAGGGTCACGTGGATTCCAAAAGGCCCAACAGTGTCACTAGGGCCCCTCGGTTGCACAGGGTTCGTAGCGTCACAGTGGTCCCCAGGGTGGTGTCAGCGTCCCTTAGCGTCCCCACGGTGTCCAGGGCTCCCGGAGCTTCTGTGGGGTGGCAGTGGAGCCAGGATTCTGTCAGGTTCCATAGCATCACAAAGGGTCTCCTGGGTTGCATGAACTTCTGTGGTGTCACAGTAAAGCCAGAGTTCCATGTGGTTTGGGAAGGGTGGGCTTCCTTCCCATAAATCTCGGATGGCATACAGTGGGTTCCCTCCACCTCTGCGGGGGGTTTTGTGGGCACAGGCGGGACCACTAGGGGTGGGGCAGGGAATAGCAATAGAGGGGGGGAGATTTGCGGTGGGGGGCAAAAGAGGGACAGCCCAGAAAGACTCTCAAATTCTCCATTTTCCCGCTCTGAACCAGCCAAATTGCCCCTTAAAACAGCTTCAAAGTTCCCCAGATCTTTCCGACCGGGAGCTGGCGGGCGGGGACATCAGGACACGGCCTTGTCCCTGCAGCTGCGTGCCCAGCCAGGATCAGGAGCAGGACCTGGTCTGGTTCCAAAGTCCCCCTGACGAGGTGACACAGCCGGACACAGGCTGGGGGAGGGACTTGATCAGGCTTTCTTGACCACCTGCATGCCATTCCTGAGCACAAAACATACCTTCATCCCCTGCAGCATGCCATCCTGAAGCAGAGGCGCTTCCAAAGGAAGCCGGGAGCCCGTGGTGGCTTGTGCTGGAGCTGGATCCTAGAAGCATCTGTGGAAGCCGGGAGAAAGGAGCCCACCTGCAGCAGGTTACTGCCAGGATTAATCGTCTCGTGGGTACCCACCAGGGTCTCGTGTGTTCCCTCCACGGTCTCGTGGATTCCAAAAGGCCCAACAGTGTCACTAGGGCCCCTCGGTTGCACAGGGTTCGTAGCGTCACAGTGGTCCCCAGGGTGGTGTCAGCGTCCCTAGCGTCCCCACGGTGTCCAGGGCTCCCTGAGCTTCTGTGGGGTGGCAGTGGAGCCAGGATTCTGTCAGGTTCCATAGCATCACAAAGGGTCTCCTGGGTTGCATGAACTTCCGTGGTGTCACAGTAAAGCCAGAGTTCCATGCGGTTTGGGAAGGGTGGTCTTCCTTCCTATAAAGCCCGAACGGCACACAGTGGGGTCCCTCCACCTCCCGGGGGGTTTGGTGGGCACAGGCGGGACCACTAGGTATGGGGCAGGGAATACCAATAGAAGGGAGAGTTTTGCTGGGGGGGGGCAAAAGAGGGACAGCCCAGAAAGCCTCTCAAATTCTCCATTTGCCCGCTCTGAACCGGCCAAATAGCCCCGTAAAAGAGCTTCAAAATCCCCTAAATCCTGTCCACCGGTCAGCTGGCTGGCAGGGACATCAGGACACAGCCGTGTCCCAGCAGCTGCGTGCCCAGCTACGACTAGGGAGCAGGGCTGCGGCTGCTGACAAATTCCCCCCCGACGAGATGACACAGCCGGACACGGGCTGGGGGAGGGACTTGATCAGGCTTTCTTGTCCACCTGCATGCCATTCCTGTGCACAAAACGTACCTTCATCCCCTGCAGCATGCCATCCTGGAGCAGAGCCCTTTGCAAAGGAAGCCGGGAGCCCCTGGTAAGCCTGTGCGGGAGCTGGATCCTAGAAGCATCTGTGGAAGCCGGGAGAAAGGAGCCCACCTGCAGAAGGTTAGTACCAGGATTAATCGTCTCGTGGGTACCCACCAGGGTCTCATGGGTTCCCTCCAGGGTCTCGTGGATTCCAAATGGCCCAACAGTGTCACTAGGGCCCCTCGGTTGCACAGGGCTCATAGCGTCACAGTGGTCCCCAGGGTGGTGTCAGCGTCCCTAGCGTCGAGGGCTCCAGCGACCCCACGGTGTCCAGGGCTCCCTGAGCTTCTGTGGGGTGGCAGTGGAGCCAGGATTCTGTCAGGTTCCATAGCATCACAAAGGGTCTCCTGGGTTGCATGAACTTCCGTGGTGTCACAGTAAAGCCAGAGTTCCATGCGGTTCGGGAAGGGTGGGCTTCCTTCCCATAAAGCCCCAACGGCACACAGTGGGGTCCCTCCACCTCCGCGGGGGGTTTTGTGGGAGCTGGCGGGACCACTGGGGTGGGGCACGGAATACCAATAGCCGGGGGAGATTTGTGGTAGGGGGGCAAAAGAGGGACAGCCCAGAAAGCCTCTCAAATTCTCCATTTGCCCGCTCTGAACCGGCCAAATAGCCCCTTAAAACAGCTTCAAAATTCCCCAAATCTGTCCACCAGTGAGCTGGCTGGCAGGGACATCAGGACACAGCCGTGTCCCAGCAGCTGCGTGCCCAGCCAGGACCAGGAGCAGGACCTGGGCTGCTGCCAAAGTCCCCCTGACGAGATGACACAGCCGGACACGGGCTGGGGGAGGGACTTGATCAGGCTTTCTTGTCCACCTGCATGCCATTCATGAGCACAAAACGTACCTTCATCCCCTGCAGCATGCCATCCTGGAGCAGAGGCGTTTCCAAAGGAAGCCGGGAGCCCGTGGTAAGCCTGTGCGGGAGCTGGATCCTAGAAGCATCTGTGGAAGCCGGGAGAAAGGAGCCCACCTGCAGCAGGTTACTGCCAGGATTAATCGTCTCGTGGGTACCCACCAGGGTCTCATGGCTTCCAAAAGCCCCAACAGTGTCACTAGGGCCCCTCGGTTGCACAGGGTTCGTAGCGTCACAGTGGTCCCCAGGGTGGTGTCAGCGTCCCTAGCGTCCCCACGGTGTCCAGGGCTCCCGGAGCTTCTGTGGGGTGGCAGTGGAGCCAGGATTCTGTCAGGTTCCATAGCATCACAAAGGGTCTCCTGGGTTGCATGAACTTCCGTGGTGTCACAGTAAAGCCAGACTTCCATGTGGTTTGGGAAGGGTGGGCTTCCTTCCCATAAAGCCCCAACGGCACACAGTGGGGTCCCTCCACCTCCCGGGGGCTTTTGTGGGCACAGGCGGGACCACTAATGGTGGGGCAAGGAATACCAATAGCCGGGGGAGATTTGTGGTAGGGGGGCAAAAGAGGGGCAGCCCAGAAAGCCTCTCAAATTCTCCATTTGCCCGCTCTGAACCGGCCAAATAGCCCCTTAAAACAGCTTCAAAATTCCCCAAATCCTGTCCACCGGTGAGCTGGCTGGCAGGGACATCAGGACACAGCCGTGTCCCAGCAGCTGCGTGCCCAGCCAGGACCAGGAGCAGGACCTGGTCTGCTGCCAAAGTCCCCCTGACGAGGTGACACAGCCAGACACGGGCTGGGGGAGGGACTTGATCAGGCTTTCTTGTCCACCTGCATGCCATTCATGAGCACAAAACGTACCTTCATCCCCTGCAGCATGCCATCCTGGAGCAGAGCCGTTTCCAAAGGAAGCCGGGAGCCCGTGGTAAGCCTGTGCGGGAGCTGGATCCTAGAAGCATCTGTGGAAGCCGGGAGAAAGGAGCCCACCTGCAGCAGGTTACTGCCAGGATTAATCGTCTCGTGGTTTCCCACCAGGGTCACGTGGATTCCAAAAGGCCCAACAGTGTCACTAGGGCCCCTCGGTTGCACAGGGTTCGTAGCGTCACAGTGGTCCCCAGGGTGGTGTCAGCGTCCCTAGCGTCCCCACGGTGTCCAGGGCTCCCTGAGCTTCTGTGGGGTGGCAGTGGAGCCAGGATTCTGTCAGGTTCCATAGCATCACAAAGGGTCTCCTGGGTTGCATGAACTTCTGTGGTGTCACAGTAAAGCCAGAGTTCCATGTGGTTTGGGAAGGGTGGGCTTCCTTCCCATAAAGCCCGAACGGCACACAGTGGGGTCCCTCCACCTCCGCGGGGGGTTTTGTGGGCACAGGCGGGACCACTAATGGTGGGGCAGGGAATACCAATAGAGGGGGGAGATTTGCGGTGGGGGGCAAAAGAGGGACAGCCCAGAAAGCCTCTCAAATTCTCCATTTGCCCGCTCTGAACCGGCCAAATAGCCCCTTAAAACAGCTTCAAAGTTCCCCAAATCCTGTCCACCGGTGAGCTGGCTGGCAGGGACATCAGGACACAGCCGTGTCCCAGCAGCTGCGTGCCCAGCCAGGACCAGGAGCAGGACCTGGCTGGCTGCTGCCAAAGTCCCCCTGACGAGGTGACACAGCCAGACACGGGCTGGGGGAGGGACTTGATCAGGCTTTCTTGTCCACCTGCATGCCATTCATGAGCACAAAACGTACCTTCATCCCCTGCAGCATGCCATCCTGGAGCAGAGCCGTTTCCAAAGGAAGCCGGGAGCCCGTGGTAAGCCTGTGCCGGAGCTGGATCCTAGAAGCATCTGTGGAAGCCGGGAGAAAGGAGCCCACCTGCAGCAGGTTACTGCCAGGATTAATCGTCTCGTGGGTACCCACCAGGGTCACGTGGATTCCAAAAGGCCCAACAGTGTCACTAGGGCCCCTCGGTTGCACAGGGTTCGTAGCGTCACAGTGGTCCCCAGGGTGGTGTCAGCGTCCCTAGCGTCCCCACGGTGTCCAGGGCTCCCGGAGCTTCTGTGGGGTGGCAGTGGAGCCAGGATTCTGTCAGGTTCCATAGCATCACAAAGGGTCTCCTGGGTTGCATGAACTTCTGTGGTGTCACAGTAAAGCCAGAGTTCCATGTGGTTTGGGAAGGGTGGGCTTCCTTCCCATAAAGCCCCAACGGCACACAGTGGGGTCCCTCCACCTCCCGGGGGCTTTTGTGGGCACAGGCGGGACCACTAGGGTGGGGCAGGGGGGAGATTTGTGGTAGGGGGGCAAAAGAGGGACAGCCCAGAAAGCCTCTCAAATTCTCCATTTGCCCGCTCTGAACCGGCCAAATAGCCCCTTAAAACAGCTTCAAAATTCCCCAAATCCTGTCCACCAGTGAGCTGGCTGGCAGGGACATCAGGACACAGCCGTGTCCCAGCAGCTGCGTGCCCAGCCAGGACCAGGAGCAGGACCTGGTCTGCTGCCAAAGTCCCCCTGACGAGGTGACACAGCCAGACACGGGCTGGGGGAGGGACTTGATCAGGCTTTCTTGTCCACCTGCATGCCATTCATGAGCACAAAACGTACCTTCATCCCCTGCAGCATGCCATCCTGGAGCAGAGCCGTTTCCAAAGGAAGCCGGGAGCCCGTGGTAAGCCTGTGCGGGAGCTGGATCCTAGAAGCATCTGTGGAAGCCGGGAGAAAGGAGCCCACCTGCAGCAGGTTACTGCCAGGATTAATCGTCTCGTGGGTACCCACCAGGGTCTCATGGCTTCCAAAAGGCCCAACAGTGTCACTAGGGCCCCTCGGTTGCACAGGGTTCGTAGCGTCACAGTGGTCCCCAGGGTGGTGTCAGCGTCCCTAGCGTCCCCACGGTGTCCAGGGCTCCCGGAGCTTCTGTGGGGTGGCAGTGGAGCCAGGATTCTGTCAGGTTCCATAGCATCACAAAGGGTCTCCTGGGTTGCATGAACTTCCGTGGTGTCACAGTAAAGCCAGAGTTCCATGTGGTTTGGGAAGGGTGGGCTTCCTTCCCATAAAGCCCCAACGGCACACAGTGGGGTCCCTCCACATCCCGGGGGCTTTTGTGGGCACAGGCGGGACCACTAATGGTGGGGCAGGGAATACCAATAGTGGGGGGAGATTTGTGGTAGGGGGGCAAAAGAGGGACAGCCCAGAAAGCCTCTCAAATTCTCCATTTGCCCGCTCTGAACCGGCCAAATAGCCCCTTAAAACAGCTTCAAAATTCCCCAAATCCTGTCCACCAGTGAGCTGGCTGGCAGGGACATCAGGACACAGCCGTGTCCCAGCAGCTGCGTGCCCAGCCAGGACTAGGAGCAGGACCTGGTCTGCTGCCAAAGTCCCCCTGACGAGGTGACACAGCCAGACACGGGCTGGGGGAGGGACTTGATCAGGCTTTCTTGTCCACCTGCATGCCATTCATGAGCACAAAACGTACCTTCATCCCCTGCAGCATGCCATCCTGGAGCAGAGCCGTTTCCAAAGGAAGCCGGGAGCCCGTGGTAAGCCTGTGCGGGAGCTGGATCCTAGAAGCATCTGTGGAAGCCGGGAGAAAGGAGCCCACCTGCAGCAGGTTACTGCCAGGATTAATCGTCTCGTGGGTACCCACCAGGGTCATGGGTTCCCACCATGGTCACGTGGATTCCAAAAGGCCCAACAGTGTCACTAGGGCCCCTCGGTTGCACAGGGTTCGTAGCGTCACAGTGGTCCCCAGGGTGGTGTCAGCGTCCCTAGCGTCCCCACGGTGTCCAGGGCTCCCGGAGCTTCTGTGGGGTGGCAGTGGAGCCAGGATTCTGTCAGGTTCCATAGCATCACAAAGGGTCTCCTGGGTTGCATGAACTTCCGTGGTGTCACAGTAAAGCCAGAGTTCCATGTGGTTTGGGAAGGGTGGGCTTCCTTCCCATAAAGCCCGAACGGCACACAGTGGGGTCCCTCCACCTCCGCGGGGGGTTTTGTGGGCACAGGCGGGACCACTAGGGGTGGGGCAGGGAATACCAATAGTGGGGGGAGATTTGTGGTGGGGGGCAAAAGAGGGACAGCCCAGAAAGCCTCTCAAATTCTCCATTTGCCCGCTCTGAACCGGCCAAATAGCCCCTTAAAACAGCTTCAAAATTCCCCAAATCCTGTCCACCAGTGAGCTGGCTGGCAGGGACATCAGGACACAGCCGTGTCCCAGCAGCTGCGTGCCCAGCCAGGATCAGGAGCAGGACCTGGTCTGCTGCCAAAGTCCCCCTGACGAGGTGACACAGCCAGACACGGGCTGGGGGAGGGACTTGATCAGGCTTTCTTGTCCACCTGCATGCCATTCATGAGCACAAAACGTACCTTCATCCCCTGCAGCATGCCATCCTGGAGCAGAGCCGTTTCCAAAGGAAGCCGGGAGCCCGTGGTAAGCCTGTGCGGGAGCTGGATCCTAGAAGCATCTGTGGAAGCCGGGAGAAAGGAGCCCACCTGCAGCAGGTTACTGCCAGGATTAATCGTCTCGTGGGTACCCACCAGGGTCCTGGGTTCCCACAGGTCACGTGGATTCCAAAAGGCCCAACAGTGTCACTAGGGCCCCTCGGTTGCACAGGGTTCGTAGCGTCACAGTGGTCCCCAGGGTGGTGTCAGCGTCCCTAGCGTCCCCACGGTGTCCAGGGCTCCCGGAGCTTCTGTGGGGTGGCAGTGGAGCCAGGATTCTGTCAGGTTCCATAGCATCACAAAGGGTCTCCTGGGTTGCATGAACTTCCGTGGTGTCACAGTAAAGCCAGAGTTCCATGTGGTTTGGGAAGGGTGGGCTTCCTTCCCATAAAGCCCCAACGGCACACAGTGGGGTCCCTCCACATCCCGGGGGCTTTTGTGGGCACAGGCGGGACCACTAATGGTGGGGCAGGGAATACCAATAGTGGGGGGAGATTTGTGGTAGGGGGGCAAAAGAGGGACAGCCCAGAAAGCCTCTCAAATTCTCCATTTGCCCGCTCTGAACCGGCCAAATAGCCCCTTAAAACAGCTTCAAAATTCCCCAAATCCTGTCCACCAGTGAGCTGGCTGGCAGGGACATCAGGACACAGCCGTGTCCCAGCAGCTGCGTGCCCAGCCAGGATCAGGAGCAGGACCTGGTCTGCTGCCAAAGTCCCCCTGACGAGGTGACACAGCCAGACACGGGCTGGGGGAGGGACTTGATCAGGCTTTCTTGTCCACCTGCATGCCATTCATGAGCACAAAACGTACCTTCATCCCCTGCAGCATGCCATCCTGGAGCAGAGCCGTTTCCAAAGGAAGCCGGGAGCCCGTGGTAAGCCTGTGCGGGAGCTGGATCCTAGAAGCATCTGTGGAAGCCGGGAGAAAGGAGCCCACCACCTGCAGCAGGTTACTGCCAGGATTAATCGTCTCGTGGGTACCCACCAGGGTCTCATGGCTTCCAAAAGCCCCAACAGTGTCACTAGGGCCCCTCGGTTGCACAGGGTTCGTAGCGTCACAGTGGTCCCCAGGGTGGTGTCAGCGTCCCTAGCGTCCCCACGGTGTCCAGGGCTCCCGGAGCTTCTGTGGGGTGGCAGTGGAGCCAGGATTCTGTCAGGTTCCATAGCATCACAAAGGGTCTCCTGGGTTGCATGAACTTCCGTGGTGTCACAGTAAAGCCAGAGTTCCATGTGGTTTGGGAAGGGTGGGCTTCCTTCCCATAAAGCCCCAACGGCACACAGTGGGGTCCCTCCACATCCCGGGGGCTTTTGTGGGCACAGGCGGGACCACTAATGGTGGGGCAGGGAATACCAATAGTGGGGGGAGATTTGTGGTAGGGGGGCAAAAGAGGGACAGCCCAGAAAGCCTCTCAAATTCTCCATTTGCCCGCTCTGAACCGGCCAAATAGCCCCTTAAAACAGCTTCAAAATTCCCCAAATCCTGTCCACCAGTGAGCTGGCTGGCAGGGACATCAGGACACAGCCGTGTCCCAGCAGCTGCGTGCCCAGCCAGGACCAGGAGCAGGACCTGGTCTGCTGCCAAAGTCCCCCTGACGAGGTGACACAGCCAGACACGGGCTGGGGGAGGGACTTGATCAGGCTTTCTTGTCCACCTGCATGCCATTCATGAGCACAAAACGTACCTTCATCCCCTGCAGCATGCCATCCTGGAGCAGAGCCGTTTCCAAAGGAAGCCGGGAGCCCGTGGTAAGCCTGTGCGGGAGCTGGATCCTAGAAGCATCTGTGGAAGCCGGGAGAAAGGAGCCCACCACCTGCAGCAGGTTACTGCCAGGATTAATCGTCTCGTGGGTACCCACCAGGGTCTCATGGCTTCCAAAAGCCCCAACAGTGTCACTAGGGCCCCTCGGTTGCACAGGGTTCGTAGCGTCACAGTGGTCCCCAGGGTGGTGTCAGCGTCCCTAGCGTCCCCACGGTGTCCAGGGCTCCCTGAGCTTCTGTGGGGTGGCAGTGGAGCCAGGATTCTGTCAGGTTCCATAGCATCACAAAGGGTCTCCTGGGTTGCATGAACTTCCGTGGTGTCACAGTAAAGCCAGACTTCCATGCGGTTCGGGAAGGGTGGGCTTCCTTCCCATAAAGCCCCAACGGCACACAGTGGGGTCCCTCCACCTCCGCGGGGGGTTTTGTGGGAGCTGGCGGGACCACTGGGGTGGGGCACAGAATACCAATAGTGGGGGGAGATTTGTGGTAGGGGGGCAAAAGAGGGACAGCCCAGAAAGCCTCTCAAATTCTCCATTTGCCCGCTCTGAACTGGCCAAATAGCCCCTTAAAACAGCTTCAAAATTCCCCAAATCCTGTCCACCAGTGAGCTGGCTGGCAGGGACATCAGGACACAGCCGTGTCCCAGCAGCTGCGTGCCCAGCCAGGACCAGGAGCAGGACCTGGTCTGCTGCCAAAGTCCCCCTGACGAGGTGACACAGCCAGACACGGGCTGGGGGAGGGACTTGATCAGGCTTTCTTGTCCACCTGCATGCCATTCATGAGCACAAAACGTACCTTCATCCCCTGCAGCATGCCATCCTGGAGCAGAGCCGTTTCCAAAGGAAGCCGGGAGCCCGTGGTAAGCCTGTGCGGGAGCTGGATCCTAGAAGCATCTGTGGAAGCCGGGAGAAAGGAGCCCACCACCTGCAGCAGGTTACTGCCAGGATTAATCGTCTCGTGGGTACCCACCAGGGTCTCATGGCTTCCAAAAGGCCCAACAGTGTCACTAGGGCCCCTCGGTTGCACAGGGTTCGTAGCGTCACAGTGGTCCCCAGGGTGGTGTCAGCGTCCCTAGCGTCCCCACGGTGTCCAGGGCTCCCGGAGCTTCTGTGGGGTGGCAGTGGAGCCAGGATTCTGTCAGGTTCCATAGCATCACAAAGGGTCTCCTGGGTTGCATGAACTTCTGTGGTGTCACAGTAAAGCCAGAGTTCCATGTGGTTTGGGAAGGGTGGGCTTCCTTCCCATAAAGCCCGAACGGCACACAGTGGGGTCCCTCCACCTCCCGGGGGCTTTTGTGGGCACAGGCGGGACCACTTATGGTGGGGCAGGGGGGAGATTTGTGGTGGGGGGGCAAAAGAGGGACAGCCCAGAAAGCCTCTCAAATTCTCCATTTGCCCGCTCTGAACCGGCCAAATAGCCCCTTAAAACAGCTTCAAAATTCCCCAAATCCTGTCCACCGGTGAGCTGGCTGGCAGGGACATCAGGACACAGCCGTGTCCCAGCAGCTGCGTGCCCAGCCAGGACCAGGAGCAGGACCTGGTCTGCTGCCAAAGTCCCCCTGACGAGGTGACACAGCCAGACACGGGCTGGGGGAGGGACTTGATCAGGCTTTCTTGTCCACCTGCATGCCATTCATGAGCACAAAACGTACCTTCATCCCCTGCAGCATGCCATCCTGGAGCAGAGCCGTTTCCAAAGGAAGCCGGGAGCCCGTGGTAAGCCTGTGCGGGAGCTGGATCCTAGAAGCATCTGTGGAAGCCGGGAGAAAGGAGCCCACCTGCAGCAGGTTACTGCCAGGATTAATCGTCTCATGGGTTCCCACCATGGTCACGTGGATTCCAAAAGGCCCAACAGTGTCACTAGGGCCCCTCGGTTGCACAGGGTTCGTAGCGTCACAGTGGTCCCCAGGGTGGTGTCAGCGTCCCTAGCGTCCCCACGGTGTCCAGGGCTCCCTGAGCTTCTGTGGGGTGGCAGTGGAGCCAGGATTCTGTCAGGTTCCATAGCATCACAAAGGGTCTCCTGGGTTGCATGAACTTCCGTGGTGTCACAGTAAAGCCAGACTTCCATGCGGTTCGGGAAGGGTGGGCTTCCTTCCCATAAAGCCCCAACGGCACACAGTGGGGTCCCTCCACCTCCCGGGGGGTTTTGTGGGAGCAGGCGGGACCACTTAGGGTGGGGCAGGGAATACCAATAGTGGGGGGAGATTTGTGGTAGGGGGGCAAAAGAGGGACAGCCCAGAAAGCCTCTCAAATTCTCCATTTGCCCGCTCTGAACCGGCCAAATAGCCCCTTAAAACAGCTTCAAAATTCCCCAAATCCTGTCCACCAGTGAGCTGGCTGGCAGGGACATCAGGACACAGCCGTGTCCCAGCAGCTGCGTGCCCAGCCAGGACCAGGAGCAGGACCTGGTCTGCTGCCAAAGTCCCCCTGACGAGGTGACACAGCCAGACACGGGCTGGGGGAGGGACTTGATCAGGCTTTCTTGTCCACCTGCATGCCATTCATGAGCACAAAACGTACCTTCATCCCCTGCAGCATGCCATCCTGGAGCAGAGCCGTTTCCAAAGGAAGCCGGGAGCCCGTGGTAAGCCTGTGCGGGAGCTGGATCCTAGAAGCATCTGTGGAAGCCGGGAGAAAGGAGCCCACACCTGCAGCAGGTTACTGCCAGGATTAATCGTCTCGTGGTCCCACCAGGGTCACGTGGATTCCAAAAGGCCCAACAGTGTCACTAGGGCCCCTCGGTTGCACAGGGTTCGTAGCGTCACAGTGGTCCCCAGGGTGGTGTCAGCGTCCCTAGCGTCCCCACGGTGTCCAGGGCTCCCTGAGCTTCTGTGGGGTGGCAGTGGAGCCAGGATTCTGTCAGGTTCCATAGCATCACAAAGGGTCTCCTGGGTTGCATGAACTTCCGTGGTGTCACAGTAAAGCCAGACTTCCATGCGGTTCGGGAAGGGTGGGCTTCCTTCCCATAAAGCCCCAACGGCACACAGTGGGGTCCCTCCACCTCCGCGGGGGGTTTTGTGGGAGCTGGCGGGACCACTGGGGTGGGGCACAGAATACCAATAGTGGGGGGAGATTTGTGGTAGGGGGGCAAAAGAGGGACAGCCCAGAAAGCCTCTCAAATTCTCCATTTGCCCGCTCTGAACCGGCCAAATAGCCCCTTAAAACAGCTTCAAAATTCCCCAAATCCTGTCCACCAGTGAGCTGGCTGGCAGGGACATCAGGACACAGCCGTGTCCCAGCAGCTGCGTGCCCAGCCAGGACCAGGAGCAGGACCTGGTCTGCTGCCAAAGTCCCCCTGACGAGGTGACACAGCCAGACACGGGCTGGGGGAGGGACTTGATCAGGCTTTCTTGTCCACCTGCATGCCATTCATGAGCACAAAACGTACCTTCATCCCCTGCAGCATGCCATCCTGGAGCAGAGCCGTTTCCAAAGGAAGCCGGGAGCCCGTGGTAAGCCTGTGCGGGAGCTGGATCCTAGAAGCATCTGTGGAAGCCGGGAGAAAGGAGCCCACCCCTTGCAGCAGGTTACTGCCAGGATTAATCGTCTCTTGGGTACCCACCAGGGTCTCATGGCTTCCAAAAGCCCCAACAGTGTCACTAGGGCCCCTCGGTTGCACAGGGTTCGTAGCGTCACAGTGGTCCCCAGGGTGGTGTCAGCGTCCCTAGCGTCCCCACGGTGTCCAGGGCTCCCGGAGCTTCTGTGGGGTGGCAGTGGAGCCAGGATTCTGTCAGGTTCCATAGCATCACAAAGGGTCTCCTGGGTTGCATGAACTTCCGTGGTGTCACAGTAAAGCCAGACTTCCATGCGGTTCGGGAAGGGTGGGCTTCCTTCCCATAAAGCCCCAACGGCACACAGTGGGGTGCCTCCACCTCCGCGGGGGGTTTTGTGGGAGCTGGCGGGACCACTGGGGTGGGGCACAGAATACCAATAGTGGGGGGAGATTTGTGGTAGGGGGGCAAAAGAGGGACAGCCCAGAAAGCCTCTCAAATTCTCCATTTGCCCGCTCTGAACTGGCCAAATAGCCCCTTAAAACAGCTTCAAAATTCCCCAAATCCTGTCCACCAGTGAGCTGGCTGGCAGGGACATCAGGACACAGCCGTGTCCCAGCAGCTGCGTGCCCAGCCAGGACCAGGAGCAGGACCTGGTCTGCTGCCAAAGTCCCCCTGACGATGTGACACAGCCAGACACGGGCTGGGGGAGGGACTTGATCAGGCTTTCTTGTCCACCTGCATGCCATTCATGAGCACAAAACGTACCTTCATCCCCTGCAGCATGCCATCCGGGAGCAGAGCCATTTCCAAAGGAAGCCGGGAGCCCGTGGTAAGCCTGTGCGGGAGCTGGATCCTAGAAGCATCTGTGGAAGCCGGGAGAAAGGAGCCCACCTGCAGCAGGTTAGTGCCAGGATTAATCGTCTCGTTGGTTCCCACCAGGGTCTCATGGGTTCCCATCATGGTCACGTGGATTCCAAAAGGCCCAACAGTGTCACTAGGGCCCCTCGGTTGCACAGGGCTCGTAGCGTCACAGTGGTCCCCAGGGTGGTGTCAGCGTCCCTAGCGTCCAGGGCTCCAGAGTCCCCACGGTGTCCGGGGCTCCCGGAGCTTCTGTGGGGTGGCAGTGGAGCCAGGATTCTGTCAGGTTCCATAGCATCACAAAGGGTCTCCAGGGTTGCATGAACTTCTGTGGTGTCACAGTAAAGCCAGAGTTCCATGTGGTTTGGGAAGGGTGGGCTTCCTTCCCATGAAGCCCGAATGGCACACAGTGGGGTCCCTCCACCTCCCGGGGGCTTTTGTGGGCACAGGCGGGACCACTTATGGTGGGGCAGGGGGGAGATTTGCGGTGGGGGGGCAAAAGAGGGGCAGCCCAGAAAGCCTCTCAAATTCTCCATTTGCCCGCTCTGAACCAGCCAAATAGCCCCTTAAAACAGCTTCAAAGTTCCCCAGATTTTTTCCACCGGTGAGCTGGCGGGCAGGGACATCAGGACACAGCCGTGTCCCAGCAGCTGCGTGCCCAGCCAGGACCAGGAGCAGGACCTGGGCTGCGGCTGCTGCCAAAGTCCCCCAGACGAGATGACACAGCCGGACACGGGCTGGGGGAGGGACATGATCAGGTTTCTTGTCCACCTGCATGCCATTCATGAGCACAAAACGTACCTTCATCCCCTGCAGCATGCCATCCTGGAGCAGAGCCGTTTCCAAAGGAAGCCGGGAGCCCGTGGTAAGCCTGTGCGGGAGCTGGATCCTAGAAGTAAGCATCTGTGGAAGCCGGGAGAAAGGAGCCCACCTGCAGCAGGTTAGTGCCAGGATTAATCGTCTCGTTGGTTCCCACCAGGGTCTCATGGGTTCCCATCATGGTCACGTGGATTCCAAAAGGCCCAACAGTGTCACTAGGGCCCCTCGGTTGCACAGGGTTCGTAGCGTCACAGTGGTCCCCAGGGTGGTGTCAGCGTCCCTAGCGTCCCCACGGTGTCCAGGGCTCCCGGAGCTTCTGTGGGGTGGCAGTGGAGCCAGGATTCTGTCAGGTTCCATAGCATCACAAAGGGTCTCCTGGGTTGCATGAACTTCCGTGGTGTCACAGTAAAGCCAGACTTCCATGCGGTTCGGGAAGGGTGGGCTTCCTTCCCATAAAGCCCCAACGGCACACAGTGGGGTCCCTCCACCTCCGCGGGGGGTTTTGTGGGAGCTGGCGGGACCACTGGGGTGGGGCACAGAATACCAATAGCGGGGGGAGATTTGTGGTAGGGGGGCAAAAGAGGGACAGCCCAGAAAGCCTCTCAAATTCTCCATTTGCCCGCTCTGAACTGGCCAAATAGCCCCTTAAAACAGCTTCAAAATTCCCCAAATCCTGTCCACCAGTGAGCTGGCTGGCAGGGACATCAGGACACAGCCGTGTCCCAGCAGCTGCGTGCCCAGCCAGGACCAGGAGCAGGACCTGGTCTGCTGCCAAAGTCCCCCTGACGAGGTGACACAGCCAGACACGGGCTGGGGGAGGGACTTGATCAGGCTTTCTTGTCCACCTGCATGCCATTCATGAGCACAAAACGTACCTTCATCCCCTGCAGCATGCCATCCTGGAGCAGAGCCGTTTCCAAAGGAAGCCGGGAGCCCGTGGTAAGCCTGTGCGGGAGCTGGATCCTAGAAGCATCTGTGGAAGCCGGGAGAAAGGAGCCCCCTGCAGCAGGTTACTGCCAGGATTAATCGTCTCGTGGGTACCCACCAGGGTCTCATGGTTCCCACAGGTCACGTGATTCCAAAAGGCCCAACAGTGTCACTAGGGCCCCTCGGTTGCACAGGGTTCGTAGCGTCACAGTGGTCCCCAGGGTGGTGTCAGCGTCCCTAGCGTCCCCACGGTGTCCAGGGCTCCCGGAGCTTCTGTGGGGTGGCAGTGGAGCCAGGATTCTGTCAGGTTCCATAGCATCACAAAGGGTCTCCTGGGTTGCATGAACTTCCGTGGTGTCACAGTAAAGCCAGACTTCCATGCGGTTCGGGAAGGGTGGGCTTCCTTCCCATAAAGCCCCAACGGCACACAGTGGGGTCCCTCCACCTCCGCGGGGGGTTTTGTGGGAGCTGGCGGGACCACTGGGGTGGGGCACAGAATACCAATAGTGGGGGGAGATTTGTGGTAGGGGGGCAAAAGAGGGACAGCCCAGAAAGCCTCTCAAATTCTCCATTTGCCCGCTCTGAACTGGCCAAATAGCCCCTTAAAACAGCTTCAAAATTCCCCAAATCCTGTCCACCAGTGAGCTGGCTGGCAGGGACATCAGGACACAGCCGTGTCCCAGCAGCTGCGTGCCCAGCCAGGACCAGGAGCAGGACCTGGTCTGCTGCCAAAGTCCCCCTGACGAGGTGACACAGCCAGACACGGGCTGGGGGAGGGACTTGATCAGGCTTTCTTGTCCACCTGCATGCCATTCATGAGCACAAAACGTACCTTCATCCCCTGCAGCATGCCATCCTGGAGCAGAGCCGTTTCCAAAGGAAGCCGGGAGCCCGTGGTAAGCCTGTGCGGGAGCTGGATCCTAGAAGCACTAAGCATCTGTGGAAGCCGGGAGAAAGGAGCCCACCACCTGCAGCAGGTTACTGCCAGGATTAATCGTCTCGTGGGTACCCACCAGGGTCTCATGGCTTCCAAAAGGCCCAACAGTGTCACTAGGGCCCCTCGGTTGCACAGGGTTCGTAGCGTCACAGTGGTCCCCAGGGTGGTGTCAGCGTCCCTAGCGTCCCCACGGTGTCCAGGGCTCCCGGAGCTTCTGTGGGGTGGCAGTGGAGCCAGGATTCTGTCAGGTTCCATAGCATCACAAAGGGTCTCCTGGGTTGCATGAACTTCCGTGGTGTCACAGTAAAGCCAGACTTCCATGCGGTTCGGGAAGGGTGGGCTTCCTTCCCATAAAGCCCCAACGGCACACAGTGGGGTCCCTCCACCTCCGCGGGGGGTTTTGTGGGAGCTGGCGGGACCACTGGGGTGGGGCACAGAATACCAATAGAGGGGGGAGATTTGTGGTAGGGGGGCAAAAGAGGGACAGCCCAGAAAGCCTCTCAAATTCTCCATTTGCCCGCTCTGAACCGGCCAAATAGCCCCTTAAAACAGCTTCAAAATTCCCCAAATCCTGTCCACCAGTGAGCTGGCTGGCAGGGACATCAGGACACAGCCGTGTCCCAGCAGCTGCGTGCCCAGCCAGGACCAGGAGCAGGACCTGGTCTGCTGCCAAAGTCCCCCTGACGAGGTGACACAGCCAGACACGGGCTGGGGGAGGGACTTGATCAGGCTTTCTTGTCCACCTGCATGCCATTCATGAGCACAAAACGTACCTTCATCCCCTGCAGCATGCCATCCTGGAGCAGAGCCGTTTCCAAAGGAAGCCGGGAGCCCGTGGTAAGCCTGTGCGGGAGCTGGATCCTAGAAGCATCTGTGGAAGCCGGGAGAAAGGAGCCCACACCTTGCAGCAGGATACTGCCAGGATTAATCGTCTCTTGGGTACCCACCAGGGTCTCATGGCTTCCAAAAGCCCCAACAGTGTCACTAGGGCCCCTCGGTTGCACAGGGTTCGTAGCGTCACAGTGGTCCCCAGGGTGGTGTCAGCGTCCCTAGCGTCCCCACGGTGTCCAGGGCTCCCGGAGCTTCTGTGGGGTGGCAGTGGAGCCAGGATTCTGTCAGGTTCCATAGCATCACAAAGGGTCTCCTGGGTTGCATGAACTTCCGTGGTGTCACAGTAAAGCCAGACTTCCATGCGGTTCGGGAAGGGTGGGCTTCCTTCCCATAAAGCCCCAACGGCACACAGTGGGGTCCCTCCACCTCCGCGGGGGGTTTTGTGGGAGCTGGCGGGACCACTGGGGTGGGGCACAGAATACCAATAGCGGGGGGAGATTTGTGGTAGGGGGGCAAAAGAGGGACAGCCCAGAAAGCCTCTCAAATTCTCCATTTGCCCGCTCTGAACTGGCCAAATAGCCCCTTAAAACAGCTTCAAAATTCCCCAAATCCTGTCCACCAGTGAGCTGGCTGGCAGGGACATCAGGACACAGCCGTGTCCCAGCAGCTGCGTGCCCAGCCAGGACCAGGAGCAGGACCTGGCTGGCTGCTGCCAAAGTCCCCCTGACGAGATGACACAGCCAGACACGGGCTGGGGGAGGGACTTGATCAGGCTTTCTTGTCCACCTGCATGCCATTCATGAGCACAAAACGTACCTTCATCCCCTGCAGCATGCCATCCGGGAGCAGAGCCATTTCCAAAGGAAGCCGGGAGCCCGTGGTAAGCCTGTGCGGGAGCTGGATCCTAGAAGCATCTGTGGAAGCCGGGAGAAAGGAGCCCACCTGCAGCAGGTTAGTGCCAGGATTAATCGTCTCGTTGGTTCCCACCAGGGTCTCATGGGTTCCCATCATGGTCACGTGGATTCCAAAAGGCCCAACAGTGTCACTAGGGCCCCTCGGTTGCACAGGGCTCGTAGCGTCACAGTGGTCCCCAGGGTGGTGTCAGCGTCCCTAGCGTCCCCACGGTGTCCAGGGCTCCCTGAGCTTCTGTGGGGTGGCAGTGGAGCCAGGATTCTGTCAGGTTCCATAGCATCACAAAGGGTCTCCTGGGTTGCATGAACTTCCGTGGTGTCACAGTAAAGCCAGACTTCCATGCGGTTCGGGAAGGGTGGGCTTCCTTCCCATAAAGCCCCAACGGCACACAGTGGGGTCCCTCCACCTCCGCGGGGGGTTTTGTGGGAGCTGGCGGGACCACTGGGGTGGGGCACAGAATACCAATAGCGGGGGGAGATTTGTGGTAGGGGGGCAAAAGAGGGACAGCCCAGAAAGCCTCTCAAATTCTCCATTTGCCCGCTCTGAACTGGCCAAATAGCCCCTTAAAACAGCTTCAAAATTCCCCAAATCCTGTCCACCAGTGAGCTGGCTGGCAGGGACATCAGGACACAGCCGTGTCCCAGCAGCTGCGTGCCCAGCCAGGACAGGAGCAGGACCTGGTCTGCTGCCAAAGTCCCCCTGACGAGGTGACACAGCCAGACACGGGCTGGGGGAGGGACTTGATCAGGCTTTCTTGTCCACCTGCATGCCATTCATGAGCACAAAACGTACCTTCATCCCCTGCAGCATGCCATCCTGGAGCAGAGCCGTTTCCAAAGGAAGCCGGGAGCCCGTGGTAAGCCTGTGCGGGAGCTGGATCCTAGAAAGCATCTGTGGAAGCCGGGAGAAAGGAGCCCACCTGCAGCAGGTTACTGCCAGGATTAATCGTCTCGTGGGTACCCACCAGGGT
>JAMPIT010000286.1:0-29885 GCA_026261815.1 Monarcha castaneiventris obscurior | reverse complement strand
AAACCCATCATGATTGGTTCCATCCTGTGCCCCATCCTGCTCCAAGCCTCTTTCAGTCCTAACAATCCAGTCAGGACTGTTGTCCAGATTAAAAACAGCAAGGTTGACTGAAGTGTGCCCCCCCAACCCAAGACAAAGAGGCTTTCTAAGAGTGGCAGAACGCTCTGAAAACCTGAAATTCCTGCAAACAAAAATTCAATCGGCTAAAGAAATCACAGACTACCGTGATTTTTGTTGTATTTGTGGACATCGCTAAGGCTTTGGACGCCGTGAGCCACCAGCACTCTCTGTGTGGTGTGGAGCAAAGGGGAGTGGACCCTCATGTCATCAGCTTGGGGAGCAATATGGATGAGAACATCTGTACATATATCACCACAAATAAAACACAGACAGACCACATCCAGATCCAGGCTGGAGTGAAACAGGGCAATCCAAGGTCACCTTTTTAATTTAATCTGGCAATGGACCCCCTACGATGCAAGCTGGAAGAGCAAGGCAAAGGGTACCACCGGGGACTGAACAGCGTCACAGCGATGGCATTTGCAGATGTTCTGGTCTTATTGAGTGATTCCTTGGAAAATATGAAGCAGAACATCAAGGTATCAGTGACCTTCTGCAATCTCACCGGTCTCAAAACACAGGGGGAAAAATGCCATGGCTTTTACATCAAGCCCACAAAGGACTCTTCTACCATCACCAACTGCACTGCTTGGACCATCAACGGCACAGCCCTGAACACGACCCACCCCGGTGATTCTGAAAAATATCTGGGCCTGCAGATTGATACCTGGGATTGGTGTAGCAAGATCCACCCTATCTACAAAACTGGAATTCTGGTTACAGTGAATTGGTAAAGTCCATCTTAAAGACCTGCACAAAACTGGTATGCCCAAAACATATACCATCCCTCAACTGACCTAGCTGGCTGAGCATTCAGAGCTGAAAGCAGGGTTCCTCGAGGCCCTTGACCTAAAAATTCGATTGGCGGTCACTTACCTCTGTGTGTACCTGGGATGCCATCTTGTACTCAAGCGTGAAGGATGGTGGGTTGGATATGGTGACATATGGATGTTAGAGACACAAGTTAGGTGTAAGTGAATCTGGTTTAATATAAAGTTAGAGAGTGTTTATACATTTTAGAGTGAGAAAGAGTTTTAGCCACCCACTCAAATGCTGAGGCCTTTGTGGGTGCACTCAGCTTGCAGCCTCTGTATAGAAAACTTTTATGACTGCAAGCACTGGTACGTGCAGCTTCTCAAGGGCAGTTCGCCCTTGAAGAAAGTAAGATGGTAAACAAAGCTATAAATTGCACGAAGGAATGCACAGTTTAGGGAAGCTGGACATCTGAGGAGGCCCTCTTCTGATAAGAAAATACCTAGTTCCCTGCGTTATACCTAACCAATCAGGAGTGTTGTAACATTTACGGGGCTGGGTTTGTAGCTGAATGATCCAATCACGTAGTGTATGGCTTCTGTGTGATTTTGTAGAAAAGTAGCAAAGACAACGAGGAATAAAGGTTTCAGTTCCAAATCATATTGATTTGCTGTCTATCTCCTGCCTCTGCTCCCCACATTCAAAAACCAGGTACAGTCCCCTAATAAATCTCTTGTCTTGACAGTTGGTTATTCTTTTCTCAAGGCTTGCAGCCTGACAAACAGGATGCCTTTCCTGTCTTCAGATCACGTCTAGTCAGTTTTCTTCCACGCTTCTCAACATTCTTGCTCACGCGATGCAGCAACAGCTTCCTCTGTAAATCCATGCAGCAGCCTCTCCACCTGGCAGTGGCAGCTCAGGCGGGAGGGGACAGGGGACACCTCTCCTTTTGCAGCCTCATGGGACAGCAATCTGTCTCAGCAGCAACCTCAGCAGTGGGCAGCAAAGAGCAAAGGTGGGCAGGTCCGATCAGGCAGCACTGGACCTGGGCGTCACTCACCGGCAGCTGGCAGAAGTGCTGAAGGCAGGCAGATCTGATTGAGCAGCAGTTGATGCCAGCAGCTAGTAGAAGCAGTAAAACAAGAGGCCAGACCCCAACAGCAAACCACAACACAGCCCCGTCTTGGTAAGGACAGGCACCCGCTCCCTGCACCACACGTGACAGCTCTGCCTGCGATTGCCCACCAAAAAAGGGCAGAGCCCAGAGCCCAGACATCAGTAAAGTCTCGGTTTGCCCCGACCTCTCAGGGTATCTCTGCAGTTGCTGAAAACCCACCCCCCAGCCAGAGAGCTCACTCCCCAGCCCACATTTCCACCCTCTTCTTTCTCTGGCTGAGCCATCACCGTGGTATGTGAGGAGGCGTGGTGTCCTGGGTTGCAGTATATTCTATTCCCATCTTCATGAGCTGCTGAGACCAGGTGTGGTGGTGTTCACTGCCTCCTCCCTCCCGATTATCTTTTGTAAATGGGCCCATTAATGCTTTGTCCGTGACTCCTAGATAACTTGCTCCTGGACTATGTTCTGTTAATGGTCCCATCAGTGCCCTGCCTCATGATCCCATTGTAACATGCTCCATCCAGGGGGAAGGAGCCAAGCTTTCCCACCTGGATAGATTATCTTCTGTTAATGGCTCATCAGTGCCCTGCCTCATCAACTCAGCATTCCATTGTGAGATGCTCCACCCAGGGGGAAGGAGCCAAGCTTTCCCACCTGGACAAAATCTGGGTTTTTGGAACAGCCAGCCAGCCACTTCCACTGGTTCTTGCCAGAGGAGAAGCTCTCTTTTCCACTGAAGTCCCAGAGGAGCAGCTTTCTTCTCTCCCGGATTCCCAGAAGATAACTACACCCTTCTACAGGATCACTGCTTCCACAGAGCCACAAGTGCTACTCCACAAAGACTGCAACCACCATTGAATCGGACTGTTACCACCACCCTGCCAGGCAGGGTGCCAGGTCATACGCTGACTCTGTCAGGTCAAACCAGTGTTTTCTCTATTATTGCTTTATACATATATATTACTAAAAGAACTGTTTTTCTCATCTCTTATATCTGTGCCTGAAATCCCCTCAATTTCAAATTTATAATAATTCTTCACGGGCGGGGGGGGTTACATTTCCCATTCCAGAGGAGGCTTCTGCCTCCCTTTGATAGACACCTGTCTTTTAAACTACCACACATGGCCATTTCTTTTGTTTCCTAATTGCCCCTAAAATCTGCCTTGGGGGACTTGGGATACCACTACCACTCAAGGGATCCAGAGGAGGAGCAGAACTTGCACAGGACCAGCACATTTGATGACTGTGGCCACCATGTGGTAGGATCTCGACCATCACCCTGAACAACACAGTGCCAGGTTGTACTCAGTCTTTGTGCATTAAAACCAGTCTTCTCTGTGTTGCTGTGTTGATTGTAATCTCTTTAGTGAATTGCAACCCCAGTTGAAAATCTCTCTTGAGTTGGTTGACTTGGGTTCATTTCTCCTGCCACTTTCACCTTAAACCAGCAAAGTGTTTTGGGGACCTGTTTGGAGCTTGCAGGCTTCCAAAGCGGAGGCAAAACCATCCCCTGGGGGATGCTGGGGTGTCCCCAGGAAGTTTGTTTCCGGCAGTCCTAGTAGCTGCTGCCAGCAGAGTCCCCATGCTGGGCAGGGGGATGCAGGGTCCCAACCCCTCAGTGGGGGTTGGGCTTCCCGGGTCAGGCACTGCTGCCTGCAGCTCTGAGCCAGGGAGCTGCGGGACCCCCTCAGAAGAGCCGGGGGGGTGCATCTTGGGAGCTGAGGAGTGAGGAGACCAGAGAGGACAAATATTGGGACTGGGGAAACTTTGGCAATCTGTCAGAGGGGGAATCTGGAAGGGGGAAATCCTGTGATTGCCTGGAACCTGTAGTGGGGATCATAGAGAGGGGGATCTCAAGGACTGCCAGGAATCCAATGCTCTCGCACCTTGTTTTTCCCCATACCAGGATTTCCCATTCCCAAACCCTGGCCAGATGGAGGAGAAAGGTGCGAGGAAGAGGAAGCTGCCCCAGGACACCCAGACAGGTGAGGCAGAAGTCGCTGCCCCTTTCCCCCTCCCTTCTGCTCCATCTCCCAGCCCAGCATCACCCCTGGCTGCAGGACAACCCTGCTGCCAATGCCATCCTGCCAGAGATGAAATAGGGGGACCTCCTTCCCCTTCCCTCTGGCATGGAGGCAAATCCCACCCTCTCTTTGTCCTTCCTCCCAGTCCTGACTTTCAGTATATTGTATTACCATCCCCATGAGCTGTTGAGACCAGGTGGGGCCCTGTTTCCTTGCCTCCTCCCTCAAGACGATTGTTCTCTTAATGGGCCCATTAATGTTCTGCTGCATGACTCAGAGATAACTCCCTCAGGACTATCTGCTGTTAATGAGCCCATCAACACCTGGCGTCATGACTCATCATCCCATTGTGAGAGGCTCCGCCCTGAGGGAGGAACCAAGCATTCCATCCTAGATAAATTAGGGATTCTGAACACCGCGGGGAGCATTTCCACTGGATTTCCAGAGGACAGGAGCTGCTTAGCCACCACCGGCCCTTCTGAGGAAGAGCAGAGCCTTCTCCTGGACAACTGCTTCCAGAGAAGGTGTCGCCTCAGGAGGACTGCAGCCACCGTCATACTGGACTGGTGCTGCCTCCCTGACTAACGGAGAATCAAGTTGTATTCTGACTCTGCCAGTTTAACCCACTGTTTGTGTACGTTTTTGGTTTTTTTTTATTTACCTCTTAAATTGTTATTCTGACTTAGTGCCTCCCACTGGTTTGTTTTCAAACCAGCACACTCCCCCAGGCAAGAAGCTGAGAATGGAGACCCAGGAGGAGAAATCCACCCCACAGAACCTTGAGGAAGAGGTAATTTTTAGCGGCTCCACGGCACAGGAATCCAAGGGGGAGGTAAAGCCCAAAAGATTCCATACAAAGAAGGGCTCCAAACCCAGCCTAGGGTCCTCCAAGGAGGAAAGACCCACCCTGTTTCAGGAAGGCAGCTGCCGCTCCAGCCGGAGCTCGGACCTGGTGGACCAAGAGCAGCTGCATGATAGGAAGAAGCCCTATGAATGTGGGGAGTGTGGGACGAGATTCAGATGGAGGTCCCACCTGATCCGCCACGAGCGGATCCATACCGGGGAACGGCCCTATGAGTGCTCTGAATGTGGCAAGAACTTCAATGTCAGCTCCAGCCTGATCCGCCACCACATGACCCACACTGGGGAACGGCCCTACAAGTGTGGGGAATGTGGGAAGAGGTTCAGCAGGAGCTTGGCCCTGAGGCACCACCAGATGATCCACACCGGGGAGAAGCCCTTCGAGTGTCCCGAGTGTGGCAAGAGGTGTCGGAGCAGCTCCATTCTCCTCCGGCATCAGCGCGTTCACACAGATGAGAGGCCCTTCCGCTGCCCCGACTGTGGGAAGGGCTTCTGCCGCAAGTCCAGCCTCGTCGCCCATCAGCGCATCCACACTGGGGAGAGGCCTTACAAGTGTCCTGAGTGTGGGAAGAGCTTCACACGGAGCTCTCACTTGACCGAACACCAACGGAGCCACCGGTAAGGGAAGCTCTGAGACTGCCACAACTGCAGGAAAAGCTTTTTCCGCTGCCCCAACTTCATCCCCCATTACAAGATCCACTTTGCAAGGAGACCTGGTGACCCACATTCCTGGTGATGCACGTTGGGAAGACACCTGGGTGGTGGTCTCCTTATTCAGGTTTCCCACAGGCACCCTGGGTGAACACAGGAGCAAGGTTGGTGATGTCAAAATTTTCTCTGTAAATAGTTTCGTTGTGTTATCCCTTTGGCTCTCAGTATTGATGCTCTTCTTGTTTGTTCCTTATCTTGCTGCTATTCCCAGTCAATTGTTCTTGTCCCAGCCCAGGATCTTTTCCTTTTGTGCTTTTCATGGGATGGAAGTGACAGAGGCTCCAAGGTGACATCCCAGGGGTTTCTCGGCTCCTAAAGATGCATTAGGTCACACAAAGTCACAGGGGCTCCACGGTGACATCAGAGTTGTCTTCAGCCTGCTCAGAAGCTGAGAGGTCACAGACAAGCCCAGGGGCTCCACACTGACATTTCAGGAGTCTCTGGGCTGCTGAAGACCCGATCACAGGGGCTTCATCTGAAATCCAAAGGGCGTCTTCTTCCAAAGGAGCTCACACACACTCACAGGGGTTCCATGGTGACAACAGATGTGTCTCTATGCTGACCAGGAGCTGGGATGTTACAGTCCGTGACAGGAGTCCAGTGGTAACATTCCTGTGCTCTTAAAGAAGAGTGAGGTGACAGACACTCACAGGGGTTCCATGGTGACATCCAGGAGTCCCCGGCCTGCCAAAGCGCCGGGATGTCACAGACACTCACAGGAGTTTCTGTCATGGGCAGAGTGAGAGCTTCAGGCAAAGTTTATTAGACAAGCTCTCATTAGGTCATGAGGTGCAGGAAGGACCCCCAACATGCCCCATAGATCCCCAAGCCCCTCCAGGATCCCCAGGCTTTCTAAACTTCTTCTGTGAGAGCAGCCTGGGAACGGCCAGATGCAATCCCAGCCGCCGACTTTGACAAGGGTTTATTTGTAATGGATTAGACAGGTGGAATTGAAGCCTTATGCAAATTGTCTCTGTCCTGGGTTGCAGTGTATTTTATTACCGTCCTCATGAGCTGTTGAAACTAGGTGGGACCCTGCTTCCTTGCCTGCTCCCTCCAGACTATTGTTCTTTTAATGGCCCATTAATGTTCTGCTGCATGACTCAGAGATAACTCCCTCCGAACAATCTTCTACTAATGAGCTCATCAACACCTGGCCTCATGACTCATCATCCCATTGTGATAGGCTCTTCCCAGAGGGAGGAACCATGTATTCCATCCTAGATGAAATCTGGGTTTCTGAACCCCATGGGGAACCTTTTCCACTGGATTTCCAGAGGACAGCAGCTGCATAGCCGCCACCGGCCCTTCTGAGGAAGAGCAGACCCTTCTTGGGGACCACTGCTTTGACAGAAGCCATCACTTCAGGGGGACTGCAGCCACCATCATATTGGACTGCTACCGCCATCCTGATTAACAGGTTATGAGGTTATATCCTTACTCTGTCCTTTTAACCCACTGTTTGTCCACCTTTACTTTCTTTGATTTCCCTATTAAATTTTTATTCTGACTTAGTGCCCTCTGCTGGTTTGTTTTTAAACTAGCACACTGTGTTTATTGTAACCTCTTCAGTGAGTTGTAAACCCAACCTGAAATCTCTCTTGAGTTGATTGAGTTGGGTTCATTTCTCCTGCCGGTTTCCCTTTAAAGCAGTACAGTTGGTTTTGTGGGCTGTTTGAGGCTTGCAGGACTCCAAAGCTGAGGCAAAAACACCCCCTAGGGGATGCTGGGGTGTCCTCAGGAAGTGTTTTTCTGGCAGTCCTAGTAGTTGCTGCCAGCAGAGCCCCCATGGTGGGCAGGGGGATGCAGGGTTTTTTTTCTTCTGAGTTGGTGCCTCCCACTGGTTTGTTTACAAACTAGTACAGTCCAACAGGATGAGTAACGGCAAACCAGATCTATTTATGTAAACAGAGATAGAAGTGATTATCATTGTGATTAGACAAAAAGATCTTAATCAGAATTATGTACTACACAGTATAGGAGCTGTAACAACTATTACAATATAGTCCTCTAGGAAGCAATGTAAAAGGAATTGCATTAAAACGAAACCAGTCATTAAGCAGAGATTGATGTCACTCGCCCAGACTAATGACCGTAGGCAAATCTCTGTGGCTCAGCCTGGAGCAGTGACCTTGAGGAGTGTCCCCACGGCAGAGAGGAATCTCCACAGCCCCCAAGAAGGGGAATGTCAGAAGATGCTGCCATTAAAATTTGGGACAGGGCTTTTCTAGTTTGAAGTGCTGCCCTGTCAGTCAGATGTGCCCAGGCTGTGCCAACTCAGCAGCTCTGCAGAAGCTCTCACTGCTGTCACTTGGTTGGTTGTTCCTTTCTCCAGGGATTTTACAAGCTCTGCCACAGCTTCAGCTCCCTCTCAGGGTGTTCAACTTTGGGATGGAGGAGTCAGGCTGGTTTCAGCATTATTCACCCCAAAGGCAGCGTGACCCCCTGCTTCATTCCCCAGTAGGGGATTTGCAAACAGGGCCTTGTTGGAGTTGTTTGAGCCCATTCCAGGCAGCGCCTCCTGCTCCAGCAGGAACTGCCTTTCCTGTGCCATGACCAGGGCAGACCCTGCTGCAGGAGATGCCCCAGGCCAGCACCAACACAGTGAAGGACGTGGGCACAACTACAGAGTACCGTGGTGGGACCTGTGCCAGGGAGAGCCCAAGACACCAAAGACACCTTGGCAGTCAGGGCTGGGAAGGAGCTGAGAAGTGACTGGAGCAGAATCATTCTGAGCCCTTGACTCAGGAAGCCTCTGGCTGCAGGACAAGGCAGCTGCAGCTCCTGCAGGGATCTCCGAAAGCTGGAACATCCCAATGTCTACAGATTCTGTGAGTGCAACTCATGTCATCAGCAGTATAGAGAGGTGAAATGCTCATGAAGCTCTGACAATGCTGATGGTTTCTCACTCCCAGATTATTTCCAAGACAAGGATTTTGATAAAAATGTGGACATTTCCTAAGACGTTTTTTCAGTTTCCTACTATTGGAGAATGGAAGGGAGGGGATATAAATATTAAAAGCATTATGAATTTTGAGAAGTCCCTGAGACATCAGAAGCCTTACTTCCAGTGATCAGTCTTAGTCTGACCTGTCCTTTTAACAACCCGCAAACAGAACCTGCCCCCAGCCAGTGCCCTGCAAACAGGCAGGTTCCTGCAGGGTCAAGGAGAGTGCACAGAGATTTGGGCTCTGTGAGTGCTGGCACGGAGAGATCAGGCACAGGCAAACAAGTGGAGGAGGAAAATCTGCAGGAAGCAGAGAGAAGATCAGGGAATGAGAGAAAATAAAGCCCAGAAATGTTGTGTAAGGACAGGAGAGCCGAGAGATCTCCAGATCTCTTGGGGTGACATCCATAGAATCCCCTCCAATGCAGCCCTCTCCCTGTGAAAAAGCCCCTGCCCTCATCTCCCAGGGATGGCTGCAGGCTGTGAAGGTGGGGGTGCAGCCAGGGGTGCCCAGAGCTGTCCTGCAGCCCAGTCTGTGCCAGGGCAGGGGATCTGCCACGTGCCAGAGGCAACTCTCAGCCTGCAGGGCAGGGAGCTGAAGGCAGCTGGATCCCTACGTGGGGACACCTCCCACTCCAACACAGTCCATCCTCCAGCAGCCCCCACAGTCAGATCACCCATCTCCCTCTGCCCCTTCCCTGCCACAGCTTTCCCTGTGGGACACCCCAGAGCTGATCCCAGGGCCAGCCCCAACGTGTGGGACAACAAGTGGAACAAGGGACGCGTGATCAGCTGAGTGATTGGGATGTGCAGTCACTGGAGACCTTGGGGAGCACTGGGCAATGTTGGTCAGCTGCACACAAGGCTGAGGCCTGGGGAATGGCTCAGGGGTGACAACTGCCACATCCAGACAACCCTATATCCCTTTCTCTGCAGATCCCAAGCCGGTTCAATTTCCAGGCGTAGAGCAGTGTCGATCAGGGAATATGCCCTGCCCTGTACCTAATCCTGTCACACCTGCAGCCACTGGGCCCTCCCAGAGCACCTCGGTCACTGTCGCAGCCCTGGGGCAAGGCCAGAACTGGCCCTGAGCTGGATGTGCCCATCCCAATGGACATGGGCAAGCGGGGCTTATCCCCAGGCAGCCACTCGGAGCTAATTGGGCAAACAGAGGTGTCCTGTGCGGAGGAGGGCTGGTGGTCCCCTGCCAGCATCTCTGATAAGCCCTGTTTACCCAGGGCCTGAGGCACCAGGAAGACGTTCAGACATCCTGGGCTTCCAAGAAGTGAAAATCCACTGAGAAGTGGCTCCTGAGAGGTGTTCATGGCTCATGGGAACCGAGAAAGCATAAGAGGACACAGTCTTGAGCTGCACCATGGAAGGTTTAGGCTGGACATTAGAAAGAGTTGATTCACAGCAAGGGTGATTGGGCATTGGAATGGGCTGCCCAGGGAGGTGGTGGAGTCACCGTCCCTGGAGGTATTTAAGGAAAGACTGGATGTGGCACTCGCTGCCGTGGTCGGGTGACAAGGTGGTGTTGGGTCAGAGGTTGGACTGGATGATCTCAGAGGTCTTTTCCAACATGGTTAATTCTATGATTCTCTGATTCAGTGGAACACTGGTGGAAAAATAGTGGAAAAGTCCCCACAGCCGTGGAGCGGCACCTGAGATGCCCAAGCTGCAGGACACAGAGCAGGTCTGAGCGCTGTGTCCTGCGGGAGCCGGCCCCACACACCAGAGCAATGCCTCTCAGGCTGACCCAGAGCAGGGGGCAGTGGCAGGAATTGCTGCTGGGCTGGGGAAGGTGTGGATCCTGTGCGTTTGGTGGTGACTCAGGGGCTGGATCCTGGTTGTTGTGGCCACATTTGGTGGTACCGGGACGCTTCTAGTTCTTTTGAAGTCATGTAAAAAGGAGAAAATCAGCACAACAGGAATCAAACTGCCTTTTCTACGGCAAGGAAACACATCTTGGTAGAGGTTTAATGATTTCTTATGGATGAACCAAACTGTGTCTTTGGTCTGTGGTTTTGTTCAAATCCCGGGACAGTTTTCAAAAAATGCAGTTGTGGTGGAAAAAAAGGAATGTGCCTCAGCATGGGGATGTTTCACGCTGAGTACAGAGCTCTTTGTGGTGGTTAGGATCAAGAAAACAATTGGAAAGCTTTTCCCCATTTCACTCTTTCTTCTTCTCTCTCTGTGAACCAGCCTCCAACACTCCCTGCAGGTCTGCTTTCCATGATCTGCTCCTCTGGAGTTGGGATTGGCCTCCTGAGCAGTGGGAAGAGGGAGGATAATTGACCATTCCCACTGCAAACTTCCTTTTTTGTAGCCTCTGGATTGCCAGCGTTTAGAATTGTCATGTTTTAAACTGACCAAATCCCACAATCTCACTTCTGCCCTGGTAGGAAAACCCTCCTGTGGCCCTAAGTGGGAAATGACCCTCGGAAAAACCTCACTGCAGATGATTTTTGGTTGGTTTTGCTGAGAGATGAGAAGAAAATCAGCCCAAGGAGGAGGAATGAGGGAGAGGGAAGAACCAATTCGTTCCTATCATCTTCCTTGTGGAAAGTCTCCTCCTCCTCCTAAGCCAGAGACTTGCCGGGCCAAGGGCTGAGGGAAGGGATTCAGCTGAGGCAGTTGAGGCATCTGGTCCCCGGTTTGCAGCCCTGGGGCTGGGAGGGGACTCAGCTGCCCCCCCTGAACCCCACAATCCCCCTGAAATGGGGGATTCCCCCTGCCTCTGCCAGGTGCTCCTTATCCATCCCTGGCCTGGGTGCTCCTGCTCTGAGCTCTCATGGTCATTCCTGGTGGTGGGGACCAGGAGGGGGGAGTTCAGAGCAAAGGTGGGAGGTGCCAGCAGGGTCAGAGATGCATGGAGGTGACTGTGACAGACAGATGGGATGTGCAGATGGACACAGGGGCAAGACTACACCTCTGGGGAAAACTTCTTGGAGATCTGGGGGAATTTCCTTCGGAAAACACGCACGCACACAGACACACAGACACAGAGCGTAGCTTTGCTCAAAGGGTTTATTGATTATTCAGGGGAAGTGGCCCAGGGCTCAAAGGGTTCAGGGGGTCCCTCCAGGGATGATCATCTCATGCCACTGGAGGGGAACAGGACACCGGTGACTCCACAACTTCCAATCCTAAAAGACAAAAATCAGAAGGTGACCTCTGGTGCCCACTGGGACATGAGAGGGGCCTTGTCCCCATCCCCCTCCCTGCAGGCACTGCTCACCTAGGCATCCAGAGAGGCAGCCAGGCGCTTCTGCCGCAGAAGACCCGCCAGCTTTTCAGCCAGAGGGGGCTGGGGACAAAGGCAGTGTTAGAGACCCCCTGGGGGGCACTGGGCTGCACTGGGAGGAAAGGGGAAAGCAAAGGGGAGCACGGGGAAGGGGCCTGTGGGGAGCAATGGGGTGCAGGAGCTGCTGTGCTCCTGCCCAGAGGCAGTGGGGTCTTGGCCAAGAGGCACAGGTGGGGCAGGGGCTGTGTCCTGGGCCATGCAGGGGAGCACTGGGGGGACAGGGATGGCCTGGAGTGTGGTGGCCATGCAAGGGGAGGGTCTGACAGCGGCAGAAGTGCTAGTACCCACCAGAGGTGTCTTCAGGATGGCTACATCCACCTGCAGAGAGACCAGGAGACCTCGCTGGTCACTGGGATGTCCCCAGTGCCAGCAGGGGATGGGGGGACCAAAGTGCCCGCCAATTCCCAGAGGGGATGCCCTCCAATCCCAGCAGCCCACTCACCTCCCGGAGATCATTTTGGGTTCCCTCCAGGAGTGCCTGGGAAAGGACAACAAAGGCTTGGTCTGGTCTGAGCCTTGTGGGGCTTTGGGGGGAAATGGCTGCAGGGAGCAGGGAGGAGGCAAAGGGATGGGAATTCAGGGCCTCCAAGGAGATCTGTTTGGAGCTGGGGCGAGACCCAGAGACACTGACCTGGGGTAAATTGAGGAGTCAAGGGACGGGGCTGGGTGTGTGGAAGGGGCACGGTGTAAGGTACAGGGCAGGAGAAAGGAATTGCTGTGTAGGGACATGGGAGTGCAAGGGAGGGACTTGGTGGGGACAGAAGAACAGGGACAGGCGAGGACAGAAGAGACAGGACTGAGAGAGGGTTTGGGAGTTGGGGGTGAATCCCAGAATGGTATCAGGAGACATCTCTGCAGTGGCCAGGAAGAAAGGCAAAGGATTGGGGGGGCCATGGAAGGAAAGGCATTGGGAATGGTCAGTGGGAGGGCGTTTGGGGAGCCTGGCGAGGACACAGAGGAGAGAGCAGGGAGGAAATTCCTGAAGGGACCCCAAGGGTGGGATGGGAGGCCAGAAAGGGCAGGGTGTGGGGACACCGTTTGGCTGGTGCCTCACCTTGGCCTGTGCCTGGGGGCACAGCAGGATGGAGAAGAGCAGGGCCACACTGAGCACAGCCACCTTCATCTTCCTCTCGCACTGGGCAGCTCTGGCTGAGGCTGCACAAGGCAAGGAGCACTTTTATCCCTGCCAGGACTCCTCCCTGCACCCTCCCCGACAGCGCCCAGGCCAGAGCCTGGCTTGGCACAGCCCCCAGCCCTGGCCACAAGCCCGGCCCTGGCACAGAGTCCATTCCACCTTAGGCAGGCATCCAGCCCCCTTGCCCGGCATCCCTCCAGCTTCCTGCATGGGGCAGCTGCACCTGGAAGGGCCCAGACACCTGCAGGGCCCAATGGGGGTGGGCAGGGAGCCAGAGGCAGCTGGGGACCCTGTGGGGACAACCCCCACTCCAACACAATTCATCCTCCTGCAGCCCCCACAGACAAATCCCTCCATCTCCCGCTACCCCTTCCCTCCCTGAGCTTTCCCTGTGGAACACCCCAGAGATGAGCCTAGACCTGGCCCCAAAATGTGGGAGAGCAACAGGGCCATGTGCCATGTGATCAGCCCCATTACTGGGATCTGCAGTCACTGGAGACACTGGGGAGCACTGGGGAGCACTGGAGGATGGTGATCAGCTGCACACAAGGCTGAGGCTTGGGGAATGACTCAGGTGTGGCAGTTCCTAAATCCACACCACCCCATTTTCCTGCATGGCAGGCCTCAAATCAGTGCCGTCTCCAGCCCCAGAGCAGAGTCCAGAGGGGAATGTCCCCTGCCCTGACCTTCACCCTCTCACACCTGCAGCCCCCTGGGCCCTCTCAGGGCACCTGGGTCCCGCTCTGCACGGCTGCCCCACACAGGGGACCCCAGGGACGCCATCCCCAACAAGGCTCAAACGCCAGCACTGTCCCTGCCTGGGACATGCCCACAGCTCCCCAAGGCCCTTGTCCCCACAGAGTGTCTCTGCAATGCCCTGGCCCTGGGCCCAGGCCAGCAGAGGCCCAGAGCTGGATGTGCCCATCCCAAGGGACATGGGCAAGCAGGGCTTGTTTCCAGGCAGCCACTCACAGCTAATTGGGCAAACAGAGGTGTCCTGTGGGGAGGAGGGATGATGGTCCCCTGCCAGCATCTCTGATAAGCCCTGATTACCCAGGGCCTGAGGCACCAGGAAGACATTCAGACATCTTGGACTTCCAAGATGTTAAAATCCACTGATATGTGGGTCCTGGGAGCTGTTCCTGGCTGTGATTTCTGTTTGTCATTCCGGGACTTTAGTGAAGACTTCTGCTTCTCTCTTTCCCAAGGACACTGTGGATCCATCAGTGATGTGTTGTGGGCCAGCTGGGAAAGCATTTTAGGTGCCTGCCTTGACTGTTTGCTCTGGAACTTGCCCAAGGAGCCACAGGGCCCACGGGGGAAGATTTTCCTGTGGAGTGTTGCCACTTTGTGCCCCATGGAGGAGAGAGCAGAGTGTCCCCGAGGGGCATTCTTCACCACATGGACAATTGCTGTGACGTCATAGGTGTGCTGACGTGGGTTTGGAGAGGAATTGAGGGAGTGTCGGCAGGGTCCTAACTGAGGAACATTGGCCCAGGAGAGCTGCAGGCTGCCTTGGACATCAGTGCCAGTCAGGGGGATGGCATTGGACAGCTGCTGACCACGTGCCAACAGCCCAGGGAGAATGAGCTGGACATGCACGGAGGCTCCCAGTGTTGGCAGATTGGCCCCCAGCTGCAGGGACCCCATGGGAATGTCCCTGCCTCCCTCGGGGCTGTGTCTCAGCCCTGCAGAAACTGTCCCTACCCTTGTGACAGCATTTCAGGAAGGATGAGTTTCCCCTCTCCTCTCAACCGCTGTGTCTTCTGTGTAAACAATTGACAGCAGGGTCCTCAGCACAGGAAGGACTTGGACCTCAAGGAGCAGTTCCAGAGGAGGCCACAAGGATGCTCAGAGGGCTGGGGTAGCTCTGGGACAGAGACAGGCTGAAGGCGTTGGAGATGTTCAGCCTGGAGAAGAAAAGGATGTGGGGACCACCCATTGTGACCTTATAGGACTTCAAGACACCTTCCAGGAAACGTGTGTTGAAATATTTCAGTAGGGCCTGTTGCAACTGGGGAAGGGGAAAAGGTTCTAAACCTAAAGAAGGTTAGTTCGGACTGAAAATAAGAAAGAAATTGTTGATGCTGAGGGTGGTGAAAGAGTGCCAGAGGTTTCCCAGAGAGCTGGTCGATGCCCCACCCCTGGAAACATTCTGGATCACATTTGACAGGGCTCTGAGAATTCTGCTGGAGTGCAAGATGTCTCTGCTCCCACCCAGAAGGAGGCCCTGCCCTGTGGTGTTGGGTACTGACGTGGTCGGTGTCTCCTGTAGGATGCAATTTCCCCAGGGAGCAGAGGGAACACACAGCACCACTGTGAGTAGGAGCATCGTCCCATGGAGATGGGAATATTCTGGATCTAGAGGCTCAGGCTGCCCTCTTAGGCCTCTTTGTAGATGGAAAAACTATCAGAAGAGACTGAGAACCAGGAGCCCCTAGAGTATTGATTCTCTGAGGCCCCACACTGTCCCAGGGTCTCTTTTGCTAACCAAACCCTCGTGGTGGCTCCATGTTCCGTGATTCCATGAGGTCCCACATTGTCACAGGGTCCCTTTGGTTGCATGACCCCTCGTGGTGTCACAATGGCTCTTTGGTTCCATGAGGCCCCACAGGGTCCCTTTGGTTGCATGAGGCCCTGCAATGTCACAATGGATCCTTGGTTCCCACAGTGTCACAATGATCTCCAGACACCACAAAGCCCTGAGGGACCACTGTAGCCCCTTGGTTCCAAAAGGCCTCACTGTATCAGAGGGCCTTCTGGAGTCCATGAGACCCCACAATGTCACAGTGTCCCTCAGTTCCATGAAGTCTCAGAGTGTAACAATGGTCCCTGGGAAGCACGAGTCACAATGGATCTTTGGCTCCTGAAGCCCTGCAGAAGCCCAGGGGCTTGTGAGTTCCAAATAACCAGGAGTGTCACAGTGTTCCTTTGGTTCCATGTGTCCCCACAGTGTCACAATGTCCCCACGGTTCCAGGAGGCCCTGCAGTGTCACAGACGATCAGCACTGGAGTGGGAGCAGCACCAGGGGAGATTTTTGCAACTGCGATGGAACAGGAGCAGCAGCCGTGGAGCAACGGTGGAACAGTGATGGAGTTGAAGTCCCACGAGGAGTGGCTGAGAGAGCTGGGGTCGTTTATCCTGGAGAAGAGGAGGCTTAGGGGGGACCTTCTCACTCTCTACAACTCTGTGACAGGAGGGTGCAGCCAGGTGGGGCTTGGTCTCTTCTCCCGGGGAACAGAGACAGGACAAGAGGACACAGCCTTCAGATGCACCAGAGGAGGTTTAGGCTGGACAATATAAATGTCCAGGCGCATGCGTGAGCTCGCATCCTTGCCGAAAGAGAAAGGGTCTGCTTCACGTGGGCAGTCCTGGCCCCTCCTCATGCGTGGAGTCGGTGCCGAAAGCCAGACAACTCTCAGCGGTGGATCACTTGGCTCGAGCGAGTTGCAAGAATTATTATGAATTGCAGGACACATTGATCATCGACACTTCGAATGCACTTGTGGCCCTGGGTTCCTCCCGGGGCTGTGCCTGACTGAGCATCGCTCGCGGATCAATCACCCTCTGGGAGCCACCCCGGCGGCGTGGCTGGGGTTGCCTCGCAGGCCGACTGGAGCCGCTGCAGGTGCAGATCTTGGTGGGAATAGCAAATATTCAAAGGAGAGCTTTGAAGGCCGAAGTGGAGCAGGGTTCCATGTGAACAGCAGTTGAACATGTGTTGCTAGACATGGGAAAACTGTCAGCTGTGCCCCAGCTAAGTTCTGTAACCATCCTTATCAGAGCCTGAGGAATGTGAGAGCTGCTAAATTAAGAAAGTGGACGTTGGAAGAAAAGAACAGCAAAGCAGCAAGAAAGCAGAGAGAGAGGGACTGTACCATCCTGGACTAGAACCAATCCCGTTTCCTGAGGCTACATGCAGGGTGTGTGGACAATGTGAAGAGTCCAATCGGGTCATGTGTGATCGTGTGAATGACACTTAGAGAAAAGTATAAGAATGGAGAAATGTAAACAATAAACGGATTCCTGCGTAATCATATTGATTCGTAGTCCAGGGGTCTCCTTTTCCCCACAAACATGGGTCAGTCAGTCCTAAGCGATAGGCGAGCGCCGTTCCGAAAGGGCGGGCGATGGCCTCCGTTGCCCTCAGCCGATCGAAAGGGAGTCGGGTTCAGATCCCCGAATCCGGAGTGGCGGAGACGGGCGCCGCGAGGCGCCCAGTGCGGTGACGCAACCGATCCCGGAGAAGCCGGCGGGAGCCCCGGGGAGAGTTCTCTTTTCTTTGTGAAGGGCCGGGCGCCCTGGAATGGGTTCGCCCCGAGAGAGGGGCCCGCGCCTTGGAAAGCGTCGCGGTTCCGGCGGCGTCCGGTGAGCTCTCGCTGGCCCGTGAAAATCCGGGGGAGAGGGTGTAAGTCTCGCGCCGGGCCATGCCCATATCCGCAGCAGGTCTCCAAGGTGAACAGCCTCTGGCATGTTGGAAGGATGTAGGTAAGGGAAGTCGGCAAGCTGGATCCATAACTTCGAGATAAGGATTGGCTCTAAGGGCTGGGTCGGTTGGGCTGGGGCGCGAAGCAGGACTGGGTGTGTACCGTGGCTGCATGAGGCTCCGCACGTGGGTGAGTTTGCTCCGTGTGGCCTGCCAGGCTGCGGTGGCATGCACCAGGCCCTTCCTGTGGATCGCCGCAGCAGCAGCAGGCTGTGCCCAGCCCCCTCTGATCATCCTCCTCCTTGCCAGGGCCGGCGCCTCAGTGGCGGCTGCCACCAGCATCGTCGTCACCACGCGCTGCCACCCCATCGGTTCCCGCCGGCAGGGTTCCTGCAGCGTGCAGTGGGCGGCTGGCCCGCAGGCAGCCGTGGCCAGCATCAGCTGAGCGGCTCACATGGGGGAGGGACCCCGGGGGGGGTCCCCGGGCCAGCGCCCAGCCTCAGGCGGTGCCTAGCAGCCAGCTTAGAACTGGTGTGGACCAGGGGAATCTGACTGTTTAATTAAAACAAAGCATTGTGAAGGCCCGAGGCGGGTGTTGACGCAATGTGATTTCTGCCCAGTGCTCTGAATGTCAAAGTGAAGAAATTCAATGAAGCATGGATAAACAGCAGGAGTAACTATCATCTTAAGAGGAGATACTAGTTACAAAGTGGGCACTGCTGCAGAGGTCGCACCTCCTCGTTGTAGCACTGGATGCCCTGCTAAGAGTAACAAATCCGTCCTCTTCCCCAGCACAGTATCATGGGAATTTCCAGCCAACAACCTCCTGCTAAACTGTTAACCAAATTTTATATAAGACGCGTTCAGCTTTGTACCTGAAACCTGGCCCGTGCTTTTGGGCTGCGCAAAGATCGGTAAGTTGTTGAAGGGTCCACTGCCCATCTTATTCCTCCTCTCCTAAAATTTTTGTCACTTTAACAATCCGGATCCTTGGAATGGGTCCCGCAATATGCCTCTACCAGGCATTGACTGGCACTCAAACTTCCCATTTGGATTGGGTAGACCTGGTATGTAAAAATTTTAAGCAAGATTCCTTGTCTAAAAATGGGGAAGACCTGTTGTCTCTAAATTCACCATCTGGCCCCCCTAACTTGGTAGAAAGTGAATTTGAACTGGTGACAATGGAGTTTTACAGATCAGGTGTGTTTGAAACTAATGAGTGTGTTCATTTTCCCATGGTTTGAGAGGGTTTGACCAGGCTAAGGGAGGTGTAAGAACATCTTACACCACAGCCAAGTGTGGGGAGAACACTACTCTCTCCCAAGGACCAATGACTTGTTTGTGCTAAACAATGGGGAAAAAAGCAGCAAGGATGAGAGGGAAGGCACATCAGAAACATGGCCTCCTGAGCTGGAGAACAACACTCCAGCAACATCCCCACGCGTGCCAGGGAATAGCATGAATTATAAACCAGAGGACATTCCAACGGTGACTATTGGCAACAGAAATCCACCAGGTCCATGGTGTTGAATCCAGGAAGACCATGTGTTAGGCTTGATTGAACACCTGAAAGGAGCCCACGGGAAAAGGAGGATTTGTTTCCAATGTACTAAGTGTGAGAGGGAAAACAATAATTTTCACAGTACATCTTGTCATTTTCCCAAATGCAGGGAAACGGCTGAAACAGCCCCAGCTGGGGAGTAGATCTGTGAGGTATGTGGATTTGATTTCAAAACAAAAATCAGCCTGGGACAGCACAAAAGATTGGCATGCCCTCCTCAGGGGAATCAGGAAAGGATCCTTGCTTCCCACCCGAAGGAGACCTCTGCCTCAGGAGCCCACAGAAAATGTTGGTCTAAGGAGGAAGAGCATCTGCTGATAAGCTTGGAGGCTCAGTGTTGGGGAAACAGAAACATCAGTAAACTCATTGCCAAACACATTCCATCCAAGACAACAAAGCGAATCACTGTCAAAAGGAGATTGCTGCCCAGGGAACCAGCTGTGGGCATGGGAACAGAACCTGGGATGAATCATCACCCAGAGAATGAGGAGGACCAGCTGGGGAACATCAACCAGCAGAGGAAGGGGCATCTGTCGGCCCATTATCAGAGGACACTCGGTGAATGGCTTTCAGCTGGGAAACTCAACTCCTTCCCGTGGGCATTCAAGCAGTTACTTGATGGCCGGGAGATAACATCACTGGTCAATGAGTCAGCACAGGACTGCTTCAGATGCCTCCATATGATAAGCCACACAAGAACATCAGCCTGAGATAAGAACAAAAAAGAGACCCAGGAAGAAAATTCGTGAAGACCTCAGAAAAGGATGACCAAGAGAGCAATCAAGAGAGGCAATTACCTGCACTTGCAGCACCTGTTCCATCCAGATAGGGGGAAATTAGCCACGATTACCCTGCTTGATATTGAATGCCTGTCCTGCAAAATTCTACCCAGTGGAATTTATGTGGCATTTAAAGACAGATGAGAAACACCTGGAAAGTTTAAAAGCCTTGGGAACTTCCAAATTAATGGGAAAGCCGATAACAGTGCTTTCAGGGACTTAATTACAGCCAAAGAAATTGAGAAGAATGTGTAGGAGATGAGCAAAAGCTCAGCTCCTGGTCCAGATGGGATTACCCTAAACGACCTCAAGAAGATGGACCCCGAGTTTTCCAAGACCATGGAGATATTCAACCTTTGGTTAACACCACAAAAAATTCCAGATTTGGTGAGGGGATGCAGGACTGTATTAACACCAAAGTCAACCAAATGGGAACATTTAAAGGACATTAATAACTGGAAACCCATCATGATTGGTTACATCCTGTTAAGACTGTTGTCCAGAATAAAATCAGCACGGTTGTTTAAAGTGTGCCCCCCCAACCCAAGGCAAAGAGGCTTTCTAAGAGCAGCAGAATGCTCGGAAAACCTGAAACTCCGGCAAAAAAAAATTCAATCGGCTAAAGAAATCACAGACCACTGGGTGTTGTATTTGTGGACATCGCTAAGGCTTTGGACACCGTGAGCCACCAGCACACTCTCTATGGTCTGCAGCAAAGGGGAGTGGACCCTCATGTAAGCAGCTTGGGGAGCAATATGGATGAGAACATCTGTACATATATCACCACAAATAAAACACAGACAGACCACATCCAGATCCAGGCTGGAGTGAAACAGGGCAATCCAAGGTCACCTTTTTAATTTAATCTGCCAATGGAACCCCTACGATGCAAGCTGGAAGAGCATGGCAAAGGGTACCACCGGGGACTGAACAGCGTCACAGCGATGGCATTTGCAGATGTTCTGGTCATATTGAGTGATTCCTTGGAAAATATGAAGCAGAACATCAAGATATCAGTGACCTTCTGCGATCTTACCGGTCTCAAAACACGAGGGGAAAAATGCCATGGCTTTTACATCAAGCCCACAAAGGACTCCTATACCATCACCAACGGCACTGCTTGGACCATCAACGGCACAGCCCTGAACACAACCCACCCCGGTGACTCTGAAAAATATCTGGGTCTGCAGATTGACCCTTGGACTGGTGTTGCAAGATCCTATCTATCTACAAAACTGGAATTCTGGTTACTGTGAATTGGTAAAGTCCATCTTAAAGCCCTGCACAAAACTGGTATCCCCAAAACATATACCATCCCTCACCTGACCTAGCTGGCTGAGCATTAAGAGTGGAAAGCAGGGTTCCTCGAGGCCCTTGACCTAAAAATTCGATTGGCGGTCACTTACCTCTGTGTGTACCTGGAATACCATCTTGTACTCGAGCATGAAAGACGGTGGGTTGGGTATTGTGAGGTATGGATGTGAGAGACACAAGTTAGGTGTAAGTGAATCTGGTTTAATATAAAGTTAGAGAGCGTTTATACATTTTAGCATGAGAAAGAGTTTTAGCCACTAGCTCAAAAACCAGGTAGAGTCCCCTAATAAATCTGTTGTCTTGACAGTTGGTTATTCTTTTCTCAAAGCTTGCAGCCTGAGAAACAGGACGCCTTTCCTGTCTCCAGATCACGTCTAGTCAGTTTTCTTCCACGCTTCTGAGCATTCTTGCTCACGCGATGCAGCAACAGCTTCCTTTGTAAGTCCACGCAGCAGCCTCTCCACCTGGCAGTGGCAGCTCAGGCGGGAGGGGACAGGGGACACCTCTCCTTTTGCAGCCTCACGGGACAGCAATCTGTCTCAGCAGCAACCTCAGCAGCGGGCAGCAAACAGCAAAGGTGGGCAGGTCCGATCAGGCAGCACTGGACCTGGGCGTCACTCACCAGCAGCTGGCAGAAGTGCTGAAGGCAGGCAGATCTGATTGAGCAGCAGTTGATGCCAGCAGCCAGTAGAAGCAGTAAACAAGAGGCCAGACCCCAACAGCAAGCCACAACACAGCCCCGTCTTGGTAAGGACAGGCACCCGCTCCCTGCACCACACGTGACCGCTCTGCCTGCGATTGCCCACCACAAAGGGCAGAGCCCAGAACCCACACATTAGTAAAGTCTCGGTTTGCCCCGACCTCTCAGGGTATATCTGCAATTGCTGAGAACCCACCCCCTAGCAAGAGAGCTTACTCCCCAGGCCACATTTCCACACTCTTGTTTCTCTGACTGAGCCATCACCGTGGTATGTGAGGAGGCGTGGTTGTGTTGGGTTGCAGTATATTCTATTCCCATCTTCATGAGCTGCTGAGACCAGGTGTGGTGGTGTTTGCTGCCTCCTCCCTCCTGATTATCTTTTGTTAATGGGCCCATTAATGCTTTGTCCGTGACTCCTAGATAACTTGCTCCTGGACTATGTTCTGTTAATGGTCCCATCAGTGCCCTGCCTCATGATCCCATTGTAAGATGCTCCACCCAGGGGGAAGGAGCCAAGCTTTCCCACCTGGATAGATTATCTTCTGTTAATAGCTCATCAGTGCCCTGCCTCATCAACTCAGCATTCCATTGTGAGATGCTCCACCCAGGGGGAAGGAGCCAAGCTTTCCCACCTGGACAAAATCTGGGTTTTTGGAACAGCCAGCCAGCCACTTCCACTGGTTCTTGCCAGAGGAGAAGCTCTCTTTTCCACTGAAGTCCCAGCGGAGCAGATTTTCTTCTCTCCCGGATTCCCAGAAGATAACTACACCCTTCTACAGGATCACTGCTTCCACACAGCCACAACTGCCACTCCACAAAGACTGCAACCACCATTGAATCCGACTGCTACCACCACCCTGCCAGGCAGGGTGCCAGGTCATACGCTGACTCTGTCAGGAAAAACCAATGTTTTCTGTATTATTGCTTTATACATACATATTTGTAATAGAACTGTTTTTCTTATCTCTTATATCTGTGCCTGAAATCCCCTTAATTTCAAATTTATAAAAATTCTTCACTGGAGGGGGGGGTTACATTTCCCATTCCAGAGGAGGCTTCTGCCTCCCTTTGATAGACACCTGTCTTTTAAACTACCACACGTGGCCATTTCTTTTGCTTCCTAATTGCCCCGAAAATCTGCCTTGGGGGACTTGGGATACCACTACCACTCAAGGGATCCAGAGGAGGAGCAGAACTTGCACAGGACCAGCACATTTGATAAGACTGTGACCACCACGTGGTAGGATCTCGACCATCACACTGAACAGCACAGTGCCAGGTTGAACTCAGTCTTTGTGGCTTAAAACCAGTCTTCTCTGTATTGCTGTGTTGATTGTAATCTCTTCAGTGAATTGCAACCCCAGTTGAAAATCTCTCTTGAGTTGGTTGAGTTGGGTTCATTTCTCCTGCCACTTTCACCTTAAACCATCAAAGTGTTTTGGGGGCCTCTTTGGAGCTTGCAGGACTCCAAAGCTGAGGCGAAACCATCCCCTGGGGGATGCAGGGGTGTCCCCAGGAAGTTTGTTTCCGGCAGTCCTAGTAGCTGCTGCCAGCAGAGTCCCTATATTGGGCAGGGGGATTCAGGGTCCCTACCCTGCAGTGGGGGTTGGGCTTCCCGAGTCAGGCACTGCTGCCTGCAGCCCTGAACCAGGGTGCTGCGGGACACCCTCAGAAGAGCTGGGGAGGGCATCATCAGAGCTGTGGAGTGAGGAGAGCAGAGAGGAGAAATATTGGGACTGGGGGAACTCTGGCAATCTGGCGCAGGAGGAATCTAGAGGGGGGAAATCCTGTGATTGCCTGGAACCTGTAATGGGGATCAAAGAGAGGGGGATCTCAAGGATTGCCAGGAATCCAATGCGCTCACAACTTGTTTTTCCCCATACCAGGATTTCCCATTCCCAAACCTTGGCCGGATGGAGGAGAAAGGTGCGAGGAAGAGGAAGCTGCCCCAGGACACCCAGACAGGTGAGGCAGAAATCGCTGCCCCTTTCCCCCTCCCTTCTGCTCCATCTCCCAGCCCAGCATCACCTCTGGCTGCAGGAAAACCCTGCTGCCAATGCCATCCTGCCAGAGATGAAAAAGGGGGATCTCCTTCCCCTTCCCTCTGGCATGGAGGCAAATCCCACCCTCTCTTTGTCCTTCCTCCCAGTCCTGAGTTGCAGTGTATGCTATTACCATCCTCATGAGCTGTTGAAACCAGGTGGGGCAGTGTTTCCTTGTCTCCTCCCTCCAGACAATTGTTCTCTTAACGACCCATTAATGTTCTGCTGCATGACTCAGAGATAACTCCCTGAGGACTATCTGCTGTTAATGAGCCCATCAACACCTGGCTTCATGACTCATCATCCCATTGTGAGAGACTCCACCCAGAGGGAGGAACCAAGCATTCCATCCTAGATAAATTAGGGATTCTGAACACCGCGGGGAGCATTTCCACTGGATTCCCAGAGGACAGGAGCTGCATAGTCACCACCGGACCTTCTGAGGTAGAGCAGACCCTTCTACTGGACCACTGCTTCCACAGAAGCTGTCACTTCAGGAGGACTGCAGCCGCTGTCATACTGGACTGCTACCGCCACCCTGACTAACGGGGTATCAGGTTGTATTCTGGCTCTGTCAGTTTAATTGTCTGTCCACCTTTTTAAATTTTTTTTTGATTTCCCTCTTAAATTGTTGTTCTGACTTAGTGCCCTCTACAGGTTTGTTTTCAAACCAGCACACTCCCCCAGGCAAGAAGTTTAGGATGGAGACCCAGGAGGACAAATGCACCCCAAAAAACCTTGAGGAAGAAGTCATTTTGAGCGGCTCCAGGGCACAGGAATCCAACGGGGATGTAAAGCCCAAAAGATCCCGCACAAAGAGGGGCTCCAAACCCAGCCTAGGGTCCTCCAAGGAGGAAAGACCCACCCTGTTTCGGGAAGGCAGCTGCCGCTCCAGCCGGAGCTCGGACCTGGTGGACCAAGAGCAGCTGCATGATAGGAAGAAGCCCTATGAATGTGGGGATTCAGATGGAGGTCCCACCTGATCCGCCACGAGCGGATCCATACTGGGGAACGGCCCTATGAGTGCTCTGAATGTGGCAAGAACTTCAAAGTCAGCTCCAGCCTGATCCACCACCAGATGACCCACACTGGGGAACGGCCCTACAAGTGTGGGGAATGTGGGAAGAGGTTCAGCAGGAGCTTGGCCCTGAGGCACCACCAGATGATCCACACCGGGGAGAAGCCCTTCGAGTGTCCCGAGTGTGGCAAGAGGTGTCGGAGCAGCTCCATTCTCCTCCGGCATCAGCGGGTTCACACAGACGAGAGGCCCTTCCGCTGCCCCGACTGTGGGAAGGGCTTCTGCCGCAAGTCCAGCCTCGTCGCCCATCAGCGCATCCACACTGGGGAGAGGCCTTACAAGTGTCCTGAGTGTGGGAAGAGCTTCACACGGAGCTCTCACTTGACCGAACACCAACGGAGCCACCGGTAAGGGAAGCCCTGGGACTGCCTCAAATGCAGGCAAAGTTTTGTCTGCTGCCCCAACTTCGTCCCCCAGAAGGGGACCGACTTTGCAAAGAGACCTGGTGACCCACATTCCTGGTGATGCACGTTGGGAAGACACCTGGGTGGTGGTCTCCTTATTCAGGTTTCCCAAAGGCACCTGGGTGAACACAGGAGCAAGGTTGGTGGTGTCAAAGTTTTCTCTGTAAATAATTTCTTTGTGTTATTCCTTTGGTTATCAGTATTGATGCTGTTCCTGTTTGTTCCTTATCTCATTGCTATTCCCAGTAAATTGTTCTTATCCCAGCCACGGATCTTTCCCTTTTGTGCTTTCCTTGGGAGGTGGGAGGGGAGTGAGGCGCCACGGTTTTAGTGGTAGAATGAAATGGGAGAATACCATTTCTAAACCTCGGCACAACCAGTCATAGGGGTTCCGTGGTGACATCCCAAGCTTTTCCTGGGGTGATAAAAAGCCGTGGGGTCAGAGGCAGTCAAAGCTATTGCATGGTGACAACCCAGGGGACTTCAGGCTGGTCAGGTATTGATCTGTCACAGGCACTCACAGGGGCTCAGCAGCGACATTCCAAGAGTCTCCAGGCTTCGAAAGAGCCACGAGGTCACTGGCAGTTGACAGAGGATCCAAGGTGACATCCCAGGGGTCTCTCAGCTCCTAAAGATGCATTAGGTCACACACAGCCACAGGGACTCCACGGTGACATCCCAGGGGGCTCTCGGCTCCTAAAGATGCATTAGGTCACACAAAGCCACTGAGACTCCATGGTGACATCTGAGTTGTCTTCAGCCTGCTCAGGAGCTGAGAGGTCAGAAACAAGCCCAGGGGCTCCACAGTGACATTTCAGGCGTCTCTGGACTGCTGAAGACCCGATCGCAGGGGCTTCATCTGAAATCCAAAGGGTATCTTCCTCCAAAGGGCTCACGAGCTCACACACACACACAGGGGCTCCATGGGGACAACAGATGTGTCTCTATGCTGACCAGGTGCTGGGATGTCACAGTCAGTGACAGGAGTCCAGTGGTGACATCCCCGTGCTGCTGAAGAACAGTGAGGTGACAGACACTCACAGGGGTTCCATGGTGACATCCAGGAGTCACCAGGCTTCCAAAGAGCTGGGATGTCACAGACACTCACAGGGTTCCCTGTCATGGGCAGAGTGAGGGCTTCAGGCAAAGTTTATTCGAGAAGCTCTCATTGGGTCATGAGGGGCAGGAAGGAACCTCAACACCTCCCATAGATCCCCAAGCCCCTCCAGGAACCCCAGCCTTTCTAATCTCCTGTGACAGGAGCCTGGGAATGGCCGGATGCAATCCCAGACCCAGACTTTTGCAAGGGTTTATGTGTAATGGATTAGACAGGTGGAATTGAACCTTTATGCAAATTGTCCCAATGGATCTCTATGTAAATACAGATAGAATTGATTATCATCGTGATTAGGCAAAAAGATCTTAATCAGAACTATGTACTGCACTGTATAGGAGCTGTTACAACTATTACAATATAGTGCTGTAGGTAGCAATGTTGAAGCAATTGCATTAAAGCAAAACCAGTCATTAAGCAGAGATTGATGTCACTCACACAGACCAATGACCGTGGGCAAATCTCTGTGGCTCAGCCTGGGGCAGTGACCTTGAGGAGTGTCCCCACGGCAGAGAGGAATCTCCACACCCTCCAAGAAGGGGAATGTCAGAAGAAGTTGCCATTAAATTTTGGGACAGGGCTTTTCTAGTCTGAAGTGCTGCCCTGTCAGTCAGATGTGCCCAGGCTGTGCCAACTCAGCAGCTCTGCACAAGCTCTCACTGCTGTCACTTGGTTGGTTGCTCCTTTCTCCAGGGATTTTACCAGCTCTGCCACAGCTTCAGCTCCCTCTCAGGGTGTTCAACTTTGGGATGGAGGAGTCCGGCTGGTTTCAGCATTATTCACCCCTAAAGCAGCATGATCCCCCTGCTTCATTCCCCAGTAGGGGGTTTGAAAACAGGGCCTTGTTGGAGTTGTTTGAGCCCATTCCGTGCAGCGCCTCCTGCTCCAGCAGGAGCTGCCTTTCCTGTGCCATGACCAGGGCAGACCCTGCTGCAGGAGATGCCCCAGGCCAGCACCAACACAGTGAAGGACGTGGGCACAACTACAGAGTACCGTGGTGGGACCTGTGCCAGGGAGAGCCCAAGACACCAAAGACACCTTGGCAGTCAGGGCTGGGAAGGAGCTGAGAAGTGACTGGAGCAGAATCATTCCCAGCCCTTGACTCAGGAAGCCTCTGGCTGCAGGACAAGGCAGCTGCAGCTCCTGCAGGGATCTCCGAAAGCTGGAACATCCCAATGTCTACAGATTCTGTGAGTGCAACTCATGTCATCAGCAGTATAGAGAGGTGAAATGCTCATGAAGCTCTGACAATGCTGATGGTTTCTGATCACTCCCAGATTATTTCCAAGACAAGGATTTTGATAAAAATGTGGACATTTCCTAAGACGTTTTTTCAGTTTCCTACTATTGGAGAATGGAAGGGAGGGGATATAAATATTAAAGGTATTACGAATTTTGACAAGTCCCTGAGACATCAGAAGTCTTACTTCCAGTGATCAGTCTTAGTCTGACCTGTCCTTTAAACAACCTGCAAACAGAACCTGCCCCCAGCCAGTGCCCTGCAAACAGGCAGGTTCCTGCAGGGTCAAGGAGAGTGCACAGAGATTTGGGCTCTGTGAGTGCTGGCACGGAGAGATCAGGCAGAGGCAAACAAGTCGAGGAGGCAAATCTGCAGGAAGCAGAGAGAAGATCAGGGAATAACAGAAAATAACCCCAGAAATACTGTCAGGAGTGTTGAGAGATCTCCAGATCTCTTGGGGTGACATCCATAGGATCCCCTCCAATGCAGTCCTCTCCCTGTGAAAAATGCCCCTCCCTCATCTCCCAGGGATGGCTGCAGGCTGTGAAGGTGGGGGTGCAGCCAGGGGTGCCCAGAGCTGTCCTGCAGAGCTGTCCTGCAGCCCTGTCTGTGCCAGGGCAGGGGATCTGCCACGTGCCAGGGGCAACTCTCAGCCTGCAGGGCAGGGAGCTGAAGGCAGCTGGATCCCCATGTGGGGACACCCCCCACTCCAACACAGTCCATCCTCCAGCAGCCCCCACAGCCAGATCACCCATCTCCCTCTGCCCCTTCTCTCCCAGAGCTTTCCCTGTGGGACAGCCCAGAGCTGATCCCAGCCCCAGCCCCAACGTGTGGGAGAACAAGGGGAACAAGGGACGCGTGATCAGCTGAGTGATTGGGATGTGCAGTCACTGGAGACACTGGGGAGCACTGGGCAATGTTGATCAGGTGCACACAAAACTGAGGCTTGGGGAATGGCTCAGGTGTGACAACTGCCACATCCAGACAACCCTATATCCCTTTCCCTGCAGATCCCAAGCTGGTTCAATTTCCAGCAATCGAGCAGTGTCCATCAGGGAATATGCCCTGCCCTGAGCCTAATCCTGTCACACCTGCAGCCACTGGGCCCTCCCAGAGCACCTCGGTCACTGTCGCAGCCCTGGGGCAAGGCCAGAACTGGCCCTGAGCTGGATGTGGCCATCCCAAGGGACATGGGCAAGCGGGGCTTGTCCTCAGGCAGCCACTCAGAGCTAAGTGGGATAACAGAGGTGTCCTGTGAGGAGGAGGGATGATGGTCCCCTGCCAGCATCTCTGATAAGCCCTGTTTGCCCAGGGCCTGAGGCACCAGGAAGACATTCAGACATCTTGGCCTTCCAAGAAGTGAAAGTCCACTGAGAAGTGGTTCCTGAGAGCTGTTCATGGCTCATGGGAACAGAGACAGGACAAGAGGACACAGCCTTGAGCTGCACCTCAGGAGGTTTAAGCTGGACATTAGAAAGAGTTGATTGACAGCAAGGGTGGTTGGGCATTTGGGGGGCAGCGGCAGGAATTGCTGCTGGGCTGAGGAGGTCGTGGATCCCGTGCATTTGATGGTGAGTTGGGGGTGAGATTGTATAAGACTTGCTGGGGCAAGGGCTGAGGGAAGGGATTCAGCTGAGGCCGTTGAGGCATCTGGTCCCCAGTTTGTAGCCCTGGGGCTGGGAGGGGACTCAGCTGCCCCCCCGAACCCCATAACTCCCCTGAAACGGGGGATTCCTCCTGCCTCTGCCAGGTGCTCCTTATCCATCCCTGGCCTGGGTGCTCCTGCTCTGAGCTCCGATGATCTTTCCTGGTGGTGGGGACCAGGAGGGAGGAGTTCAGAGCAAAGCTGGGAGGTGCCAGCAGGGTCAGAGATGTGTGGAGGTGACAGTGAGAGAGTGATGGGATGCGCAGATGGACAAAGGGACAAGACAACACCTCTGGGGAAAACTTCTTGGAGATCTGGGGGAATTTCCTTTGGAAAACACACACGCACACAGACACACGGACACAGAGTGTAGCTTTGCTCAAAGGGTTTATTGATTATTCAGGGGAAGTGGCCCAGGGCTCAAAGGGTTCAGGGATGATCATCTCCTCATGCCACTGGAGAGGAACAGGACACTGGTGACTCCACAACTTCCAATCCTAAAAGACAAAATCAGAAGGTGACGTCTGGTGCCCACCGGGACATGAGAGCGGCCTTGTCTCCTCCCCTCTCCCTGCAGGCACTGCTCACCTAGGCATCCAGAGAGGC
>JAMPIT010000285.1:0-38612 GCA_026261815.1 Monarcha castaneiventris obscurior | reverse complement strand
CCACGCCTCCTCACATACCACTGTGATGGCTCAGCCAGAGAAATAAGAGTGTGGAAATGTGGGCTGGGGAGTGAGCTCTCTGGCTGGGGGGTGGGTTCTCAGCAATTGCAGAGATACCATGAGAGGTCGGGGGCAAACCGAGACTTTGCTGACGTGTGGGCTCTGGGCTCTGCCCTTTTTGGTGGGCAATTGCAGGCAGAGCGGTCACGTGTGGTGCAGGGAGCGGGTGCCTGTCCTTACCAAGACGGGGCTGCGTTGTGGCTTGCTGTTGGGGTCTGACCTCTTGTTTACTGCTTCTACTGGCTGCTGGCATCAACTGCTGCTCAATCAGATCTGCCTGTCTTCAGCACTTCTGCCAGCTGCCGGTGAGTGATGCCCAGGTCCAGTGCTGCCTGATCGGACCTGCCCGCCTTTGCTGTTTGCTGCCTGCTTCTGAGGTTGTTGCTGAGAAAGATTGCTGTCCCGTGAGGCTGCAAAAGGAGAGGTGTCCCCTGTCCACTTTCGTCAGAGCTGCCACTGCCAGGTGGAGAGGCTGCTGCGTGGACTTACAGAGGAAGCTGTTGCTGCATCGCGTGAGCAAGAATGTTGAGAAGCGTGGAAGAAAACTGACTATATGTGATCTGAAAAGAGGAAATGCGTCCTGTTTGTCAGGATGCAAGCCTTGAGGAAAGAGTAACCAACTGTCAAGACAAGAGATTTATTAGGGGACTCTACCTGGTTTTTGAGCGAGTGGCTAAAACTGTTTCTCATTCTGAAATGTATAAACGCTCTCTAACTTTACATTGAACCAGATTCACTTACACCTAACTTGTGTCTCTTGCATCCATACGTCACAATACCCAACCCACAATCCTTCATGCTTGAGTACAAGATGGCATTCCAGGTACACACAAGGTAAGTGACTGCCAATCGAATTTTTAGGTCAAGGGCCTCGAGGAACCCTGCTTTCAGCTCTGAATGCTCAGCCAGCTAGGTCATGTGAGGGATGGTATATGTTTTGGGGATACCAGTTTTGTGCAGGTCTTTAAGAGGGACTTTACCAATTCCCTGTAACCAGAATTTCAGTTTTGTAGATAGGGCAGATCTTGCTACACCAGTCCAAGGGTCAATCTGCAGACCTAGATATTTTTCAGAGTGGCCAGGGTCGGTCGTGTTCAGGGCTGTGCCGTTGATGGTCCAAGCAGTGCAGTTGTTGATGGTAGAAGAGTCCTTTGTGGGCTTGATGTAAAAGCCATGGCATTTTTCCCCTCTTGTTTTGAGACCAGTGAGATTGCAGAAGGTCACTGATATCTTGATGTTCTTCTTCATGTTTTCCAAGGAATCACTCAATAAGACCAGATCATCTGCAAATGCCATCAGTGTGATGCTCTTCAGTCCCCGGTGGTACCCTTTGCCATGCTCTTCCAGCTTGCATAGTAGGGGTTCCATTGCCAAATTAAATAAAAACGGTGACCTTGGATTGCCCTGTTTCACTCCAGCCTGGATCTGGATGTGGTCTGTCTGTGTTTTATTTGTGGTGATATATGTACGGATGTTCTCATCCATATTGCTCCCCATGCTGATGACATGAGGGTCCACTCCCCTTTGCTGCAGACCATATAGAGTGTGCTGGTGGCTCACGGTGTCCAAAGCCTTAGTGATGTCCAGAAATACAACATCCAGTGGTCTGTGAGTTTTTTTGCAGATTGAATTTTTTTTGCAGGAGTTTCAGGTTTTCAGAGCGTTCTGCTGCTCTTAGAAAGCCTCTTTGCCTTGGGTTGGGGGGGCACACTTTAGTCAACCTTGCTGTTTTTCATCTGGAGAACAGTCTTAACAGGATGGAACCAATCATGATGGGTTTCCAGTTATTAGTGTCCTTTAAATGTTCCCGTTTGGTTGACTTTGGTGTTAATACAGTCTTGCATCCCCTCACCAAGTCTGGGATTTTTTGTGGTGTTAACCAAAGGTTGAATATCTCCATGGTCTGGGAAAACTCGGGGTCCATCTTCTTGAGGTCCTTTAGGGTAATCCCGTCTGGACCAGGAGCTGAGCTTTTGTTCATCTCCTACACATTCTTCTCAATTTCTTTGGCTGTAATTAAGTCCTTGAAAGCACTGTTATCGGCTTTTCCATTAATTTGGAAGTTTCCAAGGCTTTCAAATTTCCAGGTGTTTCCCATCTGTCTTTAAATGCCACATAAATTCCGCTGGGTAGAATTTTGCAGGACAGGCATTCAATGTCATGCAGGGTAATTTTGGCTAATTTCCCCCTATCTAGATGGAACAGGTGCTAGAAGTGCAGGTAATTGCCTCTCTTGATTGCTCTCTTGGTCATCCACTTCTGAGGTCTTCAGGAGTTTTCTTCCTGGGTCTCTTTTTTGTTCTTATCTCAGGCTGATGTTCTTGTGTGGCTTATCATATGGAGGCATCTGAAGCAGTCCTGTGCTGACTCATTGACCAGTGATGTCATCTCGTGGCCATTAAGTGACTGCTTGAATGCCCACGGGAAGTAGTTGAGTTTCCCAGCTGAAAGCCATTCACTGAGAGTTCTCTGAAAATGGGCCGACAGATGCCCCTCCCTCTGCTGGTTGATGTTCCCCAGCTGTTCCTCATCATTCTCTGGGTGATGATTCATCCCAGGTTCTGTTCCCATGCCCACAGCTGGTTCCCTGGGCAGCAATCTCCTTTTATCACTGATTTGCTTTGCTGTCTTGGATGGAATGTGTTTGGCAATGAGTTTACTGATGTTTCTGTTTCCCTTAACTGAGCCTCCAAGCTTATCAGCAGATGCTCTTCCTCCTTAGACCAACACTTTCTGTGGGCTCCTGAGGCAGAGGTCTCCTTCTGGTGGGAAGCAAGGATCCTTTCCTGATTCGCCTGAGGAGGGCATGCCAATCTTTTGTGCTGTCCCAGGCTGATTTTTGTTTTGAAATCAAATCCACATACCTCACAGATCTACTCCCCAGCTGGGGCTGTTTCAGCCGTTTCCCTGCATTTGGGAAAATGACAAGATGTACTGTGAAAATTATTGTTTTCCCTCTCACACTTAGTACATTGGAAACAAATCCTCCTTTTCCCGTGGGCTCCTTTCAGGTGTTCAGTCAAGCCCAACACATGGTCTTCCTGGATTCAACACCATGGACCTGGTGGATTTCTGTTGCCAATAGTCACCGTTGGAATGTCCTCTGGTTTATAATTCATGCTATTCCCTGGCACGTGTGGGGATGTTGCTGGAGTGTTGTTCTCCAGCTCAGGAGGCCATGTTTCTGATGTGCCTTCCCTCTCATCCTTGCTGCTTTTTTCCCCATTGTTTAGCACAAACAAGTCATTGGTCCTTGGGAGAGAGTAGTGTTCTCCCCACACTTGGCTGTGGTGTAAGATGTTCTTACACCTCCCTTAGCCTGGTCAAACCCTCTCAAACCATGGAAAAATGAACACACTCATTAGTTTCAAACACACCTGATCTGTAAAACTCCATTGTCACCAGTTCAAATTCACTTTCTACCAAGTTAGGGGGGCCAGATGGTGAATTTAGAGACAACAGGTCTTCCCCATTTTTAGACAAGGAATCTTGCTTAAAATTTTTACATACCAGGTCTACCCAATCCAAATGGGAAGTTTGGGTGCCGGTCAATGCCTGGTAGAGGCATATTGAGGGACCCATTCAAAGGATCTGGATTGTTAAAGTGTCAAAAATTTTAGGAGAGGAGGAATAAGATGGGCAGTGGACCCTTCAACAACTTACTGATCTTTGCACAGCCCATATGCATGGGCCAGGTTTCGGGTAAAAAGCTGCACGCTTCTTACATAAAATTTGGTTAACAGTTTAGTAGGAGGTTGTTGGCTGGAGATTCCCATGATACCGTGCTGGGGAAGAGGACGGATTTGTTACTCTTAGCAGGGCATCCAGTGGTATGAGGAGGTGCGACCTCTGCAGCAGTGCCCACTTTGTAACTAGTATCTCCTCTTAAGATGATAGTTACTCCTGCTGTTTATCCATGCTTCATTGAATTTCTTCACTTTGACATTCAGAGCACTGGGCAGAATTCACATTGCGTCAACACCCGCCTCGGGCCTTCACAATGCTTTGTTTTAATTAAACAGTTGGATTCCCCTGGTCCACACCAGTTCTAAGCCGGCTGCTAGGCACCGGCTGAGGGGTGGCGCCGGCCCGGGGACCCCCCCAGGGTCCCTCCCCGATGTGAACCGCTCAGCCGATGCCGGCCACGGCTGCCTGCGGGCCAGCTGCCCACTGCACGCTGCAGGAACCCTGCCGGCGGGAACCGATGGGGTGGCGGCGCGTGGTGATGACGATGCTGGTGGCAGCTGCTGCTGAGGTGCCGGGCCCGGCAAGGAGAAGGATGGGCAGGGGGGGCTGGGCACAGCCTGCTGCTGCTGCGGCGATCCACGGGAAGGGCCTGGTGCATGCAACCGCAGCCTGGCGGGCCACACGGAGCAAACTCACCCACGTGCGGAGCCTCATGCAGCCACGGTCACACCCAGTCCTGCTTCGCGCCCCAGCCCAACCTACCCAGCCCTTAGAGCCAATCCTTATCCCGAAGTTATGGATCCGGCTTGCCGACTTCCCTTACCTACATTGTTCCAACATGCCAGAGGCTGTTCTCCTTGGAGACCTGCTGCGGATATGGGTACGGCCCGGCGCGAGTCTTACACCCTCTCCCCCAGATTTTCACGGGCCAGCGAGAGCTCACCGGACGCCGCCGAAACCGCGACGCTTTCCAAGGAGCGGGCCCCTCTCTTGGGGCAAACCCATTCCAGGGCGCCCGGCCCTTCACAAAGAAAAGACAACTCTCCCCGGGGCTCCCGCCGGCTTCTCCGGGATCGGTTGCGTCACCGCACTGGGCGCCTCGCGGCGCCCGTCTCCGCCACTCCGGATTCGGGGATCTGAACCCGACTCCCTTTCGATCGGCTGAGGGCAACGGAGGCCATCGCCCGCCCTTTCGGAACGGCGCTCGCCTATCGCTTAGGACCGACTGACCCATGTTCAACTGCTGTTCACATGGAACCCTGCTCCACTTCGGCCTTCAAAGCTCTCCTTTGAATATTTGCTATTCTCACCAAGATCTGCACCTGCGGCAGCTCCAATGGGCCTGCGAGGCAACCCCAGCCACGCCGCTGGGATGGCTCCGAGAGGGTGATTGATCCTCTAGTGATGCTCAGACAGGCACAGCCCAGGGAGGAAACTGGGGCCACAAGTGCATTTGAAGTGTTGATGATCAATGTGTCCTGCAATTCATAATAATTCTTGCAGCTTGCTCGGGCCAAGTGATCCACTGCTAAGAGTTGTCTGACTCCACGCATGAGGAGGGGCCAGGAGTGCTCGCGTGAAGCAGACCCTTTCTCTTTCGGCAAGGATGCGAGCTCACGCACGTGCCTGGACATTTATATTGTTCAGCCTAAACCTCCTGAGGTGCATCTGAAGGCTGTGTCCTCTTGTCCTGTCTCTGTTCCCCGGGAGAAGAGACCAAGCCCCACCTGGCTGCACCCTCCTGTCATGGAGTTGTAGAGAGTGAGAAGGTCCTCCCTGAGCCTCCTCTTCTCCAGGATAAAAGACCCCAGCTCTCTCAGCCACTCCTCTTGGGACTTCAACTCTATCGCTGTTCCACCGTTGTTCCACGGTTGCTGCTCCTGTTCCATCGCAGTTGCAAAATCTCCCCTGGTGCTGCTCCCACTCCAGTGCTGATCGTCTGTGGCACTGCAGGGCCTCCTGGAACCGTGGGGACATTGTGACACTGTGGGGACACATGGAACCAAAGGAACACTGTGACACTCCTGGTCATTTGGAACTCACAAGCCCCTGGGCTTCTGCGGGGCTTCATGGAACCAAAGATCCATTGTGACTCGTGCTTCCCAGGGACCATTTCTGCACTCTGAGACTTCATGGAACTGAGGGACACTGTGACATTGTGGGGTCTCATGGACTCCAGAAGGCCCTCTGATACAGTGAGGCCTTTTGGAACCAAGGGGCTACAGTGGTCCCTCAGGGCTTTGTGGTGTCTGGAGATCATTGTGACACTGTGGGAACCAAGGATCCATTGTGACATTGCAGGGCCTCATGCAACCAAAGGGACCCTGTGGGGCCTCATGGAACCAAAGAGCCATTGTGACACCACGAGGGGTCATGCAACCAAAGGGACCCTGTGACAATGTGGGACCTCGTGGAACCACGGAACATGGAGCCACCACGAGGGTTTTGGGAGCAAAAGAGACCCTGGGACAGTGTGGGGCCTCAGAGAATCAATACTGTAGGGGCTCCTGGTTCTCAGTCTCTTCTGATAGTTTTTCCATCTACAAAGAGGCCTAAGAGGGCAGCCTGAGCCTCTGGATCCAGAATATTCCCATCTCCATGGGAGGATGCTCTTGCTCACAGTGGTGCTGTGTGTTCCCTCTGTTCCCTGGGGGAATTGCATCCTACAGGAGACACCGACCACGCCAGTACCCAACACCACAGGGCAGGGCCTCCTTCTGGGTGGGAGCAGAGACATCTTGCACTGCAGCAGAATGCTCAGAGCCCTGTCAAATGTGATCCAGAATGTTTCCAGGGATGGGGCATCCACCAGCTCTCTGGGAAACCTCTGGCACTCTTTCACCATTCTCAGCATCAACAATTTCTTTATTTCCAGTCTGAACTTATCTTCTTTAGGTTTAAAACCTTTTCCCCTTCTCCAATTGCAACAGGCCCTACTAAAATATTTCACCACATGTTTCCTGGAAGGTGTCTTGAAGTCCTAAAAGGTCACAATGGGGTGTCTCTCACAGCTTTTTCTGCAGACTGAACAGAGCTGATCCAGCCCTCTGAGCATCCTGGTGGCCTCCTCTGGAACTGCTCCATGAGGTCCAAGTCCTTCCTGTGCTGAGGACCCTGTTGTCAATTGTTTACACAGAAGACACAGTGTAGAGGAGAGGGGAAACTCATCCTTCCTGAAATGCTGGCACAAGTGTAGGGACAGTTTGTGCAGGGCTGAGACACAGCCCCGAGGGAGGCAGGGACATTCCCATGGGGTCCCTGCAGCTGGGGGCCAATCTGCCAACACTGGGAGCCTCCGTGCGTGTCCAGCTCATTCTCCCTGGGCTGTTGGCACGTGGTCAGCAGCCGTCCAATGCCATCCCCCTGACTGGCCCTGATCTCCAAGGCAGCCTGCAGCTCTCCTGGGCCAATGTTCACCAGTTAGGACCCTGCCGAAACTCCCTCAATTCCTCTCCAAACCCATGTCAGCACACCAGTGACATCACAGCAATTATCCATATGGTCAAGAATGCCCCTCGGGGACACTCTGCTCTCTCCTCCATGGGGCACAAAGCGGCAACACTCCACAGGAAAATCTTCCCCCGTGGGCCCTGTGGCTCAGTGGCCAAGTTCCAGAGCAAACAGTCAAGGCAGGCAACTGAAATGCTTTCCCAGCTGCCCCACAACACATCTCTGATGGATCCTCAGTGTCCCTGGGAAAGAAAGAAGCAGAAGCCTTCCCTAAGGTCCCGGAATGTCAAAAAGGAATCACAGCCAGAAACAGCTCCCAGGAACAACATCTCCGTGGATTTTCATTTCTTGGAAGTCCAAGATGTCTGAATGTCTTCCTGGTGCCTCAGGCCCTGGGTAAACAGGGCTTATCAGAGATGCTGGCAGGGGACCATCATCCCTCCTCCTCACAGGACACCTCTGTTTGCCCAATTAGCTCCGAGTGGCTGCCTGTGGACAAGCCCCTCTTTCTTCACGTCCCTTGGGATGGACACATTCAGCTCTGGGCCAGTGCTGGCCCAGGCCAAGGGCCAGGGCATTGCAGAGACACTGTGTGGGGACAAGGGCCTTGGGGAGCTGTGGGCATGTCCCAGGCAGGGACAGTGCTGGAGTTTGAGCCTTGTTGGGGATGGCGTCCCTGGGGCCCCCTGTGTGGGGCAGCTGTGCAGAGCGGGACCCAGGTGCTCTGAGAGGGCCCAGGGGCTGCAGGTGTGAGAGGGTGAGGGTCAGGGCAGGGGACATTCCCCTCTGGACTCTGCTCTGGGGCTGGAGACGGCACCGGTTTGAGGCCTGCCATGCAGGAAAATGGGGTGGTGTGGATTTAGGAACTGCCACACCTGAGTCATTCCCCAAGCCTCAGCCTTGTGTGCAGCTGATCACCATCCCCCAGTGCTCCCCAGTGCTCCCCAGTATCTCCAGTGACTGCAGATCCCAGTAATGGGGTGGATCACATGGCACATGACTGCATTGTTCTCCCACATGTTGGGGCCAGGTCTAGGCTCAGCTCTGATGTGTCCCACAGGGAAAGCTCAGGGAGGGAAGGGGCAGTGGGAGATGGGGGGATTTGTGTATAGGGGCTGCAGGGGGATGGATTGTGTTGGAGTGGGGGTTGTCCCCACAGGGTCCCCAGATGCCTCTGGCTCCCTGCCCACCCGCATTGGGCCCCACAGGTGTCTGGGCCCTTCCAGGGGCAGCTGCCCCATGCAGGAAGCTGGAGGGATGCCGGGCAAGGGGGCTGGATGTGTGCCAGAGGTGGGATGGACTCTGTGCCAGGGCCGGGCTTGTGGTCAGGGCTGGGAGCTGTGCCAAGCCAGGCTTTGGCCTGGGGGCTGTCGGGGAGGGTGCAGGGAGGAGTCCCGGCAGGGATAAAGGTGCTCCTTGCCTGCTGCAGCCTCAGCCAGAGCTGCCCAGTGCGAGAGGAAGATGAAGGTGGCTGTGCTCAGCGTGGCCCTGCTCTTCTCCATCCTGCTGTGCCCCCCGGCACAGGCCAAGGTGAGGCACCAACCAAACGGTGTCCCCACACCCTGCTCTTTCTGGCCTCCCATCCCACCCTTGTGGTCCCTTCAGGAATTTCCTCCCTGCTCTCTCCTCTGTGTCCTGGCCAGGCTCCCCAAACGCCCTCCCACTGACCATTCCCAATGCCTTTCCTTCCGTGACACCCCCAGTCCTTTGCCTTTCTTCCTGGCCATTGCAGAGCTGTCTCCTGATACCATTTCTGCACTCACCCCCAACTCCCAAACCCTCTCTCAGTCCTGTCTCTTCTGTCCTCGCCCGTCCCTGTTCTTCTGTCCCCACCAAGTCCCTCCCTTGCACTCCCATGTCCCTACACAGCAATTCCTTTCTCCTGCCCTGTACCTTACACCGTGCCCCTTCCACACCCCCAGCCCCGTCCCTTGGCTCCTCAATTTACCCCAGGTCAGTGTCTCTGGGTCTCGCCCCAGCTCCAAACAGATCTCCTTGGAGGCCCTGAATTCCCATCCCTTTGCCTCCTCCCTGCTCCCTGCACCCGTTTCCCCCCACAGCCCCACAAGGCTCAACCCAGACCAAGCCTTTGTTGTCCTTTCCCAGGAACTCCTGGAGGGAACCCAAAATGATCTCCGGGAGGTGAGTGGGCTGCTGGGATTGGAGGGCATCCCCTCTGGGAATTGGGGGGCACTTTGGTCCCCCCATCCCCTGCTGGCACTGGGGACATCCCAGTGACCAGCGAGGTCTCCTGCTCTCTCTGCAGGTGGATGTAGCCATCCTGAAGACACCTCTGGTGGGTACCAGCACTTCTGCTGCTGTCAGACCCTCCCCTTGCATGGCCACCACACTCCAGGCCATCCCTGTCCCCCCAGTGCTCCCCTGCATGGCCCAGGACACAGCCCCTGCCCCAGCTGTGCCTCTTGGCCAGGACCCCACTGCCTCTGGGCAGGAGCACAGCAGCTCCTGCACCCCATTGCTCCCCACAGGCCCCTTCCCCGTGCTCCCCTTTGCTTTCCCCTTTCCTCCCAGTGCAGCCCAGTGCCCCCCAGGGTGTCTCTAACTCTGCCTTTGTCCCCAGCCCCCTCTGGCTGAAAAGCTGGCGGGTCTTCTGCGGCAGAAGCGCCTGGCTGCCTCTCTGGATGCCTAGGTGAGCAGTGCCTGCAGGGAGGGGGATGGGGACAAGGCCCCTCTCATGTCCCAGTGGGCACCAGAGGTCACCTTCTGATTTTGTCTTTTAGGATTGGAAGTTTTGGAGTCACCAGTGTCCTGTTCCCCTCCAGTGGTGTGAGGAGATGATCATCCCTGGAGGAACCCCCTGAACCCTTTGAGCCCTGGGCCACTTCCCCTGAATAATCAATAACCCTTTGAGCAAAGCTACATTCTGTGTCCGTGTGTCTGTGTGCATGTGTGTTTTCCAAAGGAAATTCCACCAGATCTCCAAGAAGTTTGCCCCAGAGGTGTTGTCTTGTCCCTGTCTCTATCTGCACATCCCATCACTCTGTCACAGTCACCTCCATGCATCTCTGACCCTGCTGGCACCTCCCAGCTTTGCTCTGAACTCCTCACTCCTGGTCCCCACCACCAGGAATGACCATGGGAGCTCAGAGCAGGAGCACCCAGGCCAGGGATGGATAAGGAGCACCTGGCAGAGGCAGGAGGAATCCCCCATTTCAGGGAGGTTGTGGGGTGCAGTGGGGGCAGCTGAGTCCCCTCCCAGCCCCAGGGCTGCAAACCAGGGACCAGATGCCTCAACTGCCTCAGCTGAATCCCTTCCCTCAGCCCTTGGCCCGGCAAGTCTCCGGCTGCAGCACAACGTTAGGAGACTTTCCACAAGGAAGACGAAAGGAAGGAATTGGTTCTTCCCTCTCCCTCATTCCTCCTCCTTGGGCTAATTTTCTTCTCATCTATCAGCAAAACCAACCAAAAATCATCTGCATTGAGGTGTTTTCGATGGTCAGTTCCCAGACTGGGCCACAGGAGGGTTCTCCTTCCAGGGCAGAAGTGAGAAGTGAGATTTGGTCAGACAGTTTAAAACATGATATTTTCTAAATGCTGGCAATCCAGAGGCTACAAAAAGGAAGTTTGCAGCGGGAATGGTCAATTATCCTTCTCTTCACACTTCTCTGGTGGCCAATCTGAATTCCAGAGGAGCAGATCATGGAAAGCAGACCTGCAGGGATTGTTGGAGTCTCATTCGCAGAGAGAGAAGAAAGAGTGAAATGGGGAAAAGAATTCCAATTGTTTTCTTGATCCTAACCACCACAAACAGCTCTGTACTCAGTGTGCAACATCCCCATGCTGAGGCACATTCCTTGTTTTTCAACAGAGTTGCATTTTTTGCAAACTGTCTCTGGATTAGAAGAAAACCACAGACAAAAAATTGATGCAGTTTGGTTCCTCTATCAGAAATCATTAAACCTCTACCAGGATGTGATTCCTTGCCGTAGAAAAGGCAGTTTGATTCCTTTTGTGCTGACCTTCTCCTGTGTTCATGACTTGAAAAGAACTAGAAGCGTCCCGGTACCACCAAACGTAGCCGCAACAACCAGGATCCAGCCCCTGAGTCACCATCAAACGCACAGGATCCACGCCTTCCCCAGCCCAGCAGCAATTCCTGTCGCTGCCCCCCGCTCTGGGTCAGCCTGACAGGCATTGCTCTGGTGTGTGGTGCCGGCTCCCGCAGGACACAGCGCTCAGACCTGCTCTGTGTCCCACAACTTGGGCATCTGAGGTACCGCTCCACAGCTGTGGGGACTTTTCCATTATTTTTCCACCAATGTTCCACTGAATCACAGAATCACAGAATTAACCAGGTTGGAAAAGACCTCTGAGATCATCCAGTCCAACCTCTGACCCAACACCACCTCGTCACCCGACCACGGCAAGGAGTGCCACATCCAGTCTTTCCTTAAATACCTCCAGGGACAGCAACTCCACCACCTCCCTGTGCAGCCCATTCCAATGCCCAACCTCCCTTGCTGTGAATCAACTCTTTCTAATGTCCAGCCTAAACCTTCCATGGTGCAGCTCAAGGCTGTGTCCTCTTGTCCTGTCTCTATTCCCATGAGCCATGAACAGCTCTCAGGAGCCACTTCTCAGTGGATTTTCACTTCTTGGGAGGCCAAGATGTCTGAATGTCTTCCTGGTGCCTCAGGCCCTGGGTAAACAGGGCTTATCAGAGATGCTGGCAGGGGACCATCATCCCTCCTCCTCACGGGACACCTCTGTTATCCCAATTAGCTCCGAGTGGCTGCCTGTGGACAAGACCCGCTTGCCCATGTCCCTTGGGATGGGCACATCCAGCTCAGGGCCAGTTCTGGCCCTGCCCCAGGGCTGCGACAGTGACTGAGGTGCTCTGGGAGGGCCCAGTGGCTGCCGATGTGACAGGATTAGGGTCAGGGCAAGGCATATTCCCCTCTGGACTCTGCTCTATTGCTGGAAATTGAACCGGCTTGGGATCTGCAGGGAAAGGGATATAGGGTTGTCTGGATGTGGCAGTTGTCACACCTGAGCCATTCCCCAGGCCTCAGCCTTGTGTGCAGCTGATCAACATTGCCCAGTGCTCCCCAGTGTCTCCAGTGACTGCACATCCCAATCACTCAGCTGATCACACGTCTCTTGTTCCCCTTGTTCTCCCACACGTTGGAGCTGGGGCTGGGATCAGCTCTGGGCTGTCCCACAGGGAAAGCTCTGGGAGAGAAGGGGCAGAGGGAGATGGGTGATCTGGCTGTGGGGGCTGCTGGAGGGTGGACTGTGTTGGAGTGGGGGGTGTCCCCACATGGGGATCCAGCTGCCTTCAGCTCCCTGCCCTGCAGGCTGAGAGTTGCCCCTGGCACGTGGCAGATCCCCTGCCCTGGCACAGACAGGGCTGCAGGACAGCTCTGCAGGACAGCTCTGGGCACCCCTGGCTGCACCCCCACCTTCACAGCCTGCAGCCATCCCTGGGAGATGAGGGAGGGGTATTTTTCACAGGGAGAGGGCTGCATTGGAGGGGATCCTATGGATGTCACCCCAAGAGATCAGGAGATCTCTCAACACTCCTGACAGTATTTCTGGGGTTATTTTCTGTTATTCCCTGATCTTCTCTCTGCTTCCTGCAGATTTGCCTCCTCGACTTGTTTGCCTGTGCCTGATCTCTCTGTGCCAGCACTCACAGAGCCCAAATCTCTGTGCACTCTCCTTGACCCTGCAGGAACCTGCCTGTTTGCAGGGCTCTGGCTGGGGGCAGGTTCTGTTTGCGGGTTGTTAAAAGGACAGGTCAGACTAAGACTGATCACTGAAAGTAAGACTTCTGATGTCTCAGGGACATGTCAAAATTCATAATACCTTTAGTATTTATATCCCCTCCCTTCCATTCGCCAACAGTAGGAAACTGAAAAAACGTCTTAGGAAATGTCCTCATTTTTATCAAAATCCTTGTCTTGGAAATAATCTGGGAGTGATCAGAAACCATCAGCATTGTCAGAGCTTCATGAGCATTTCACCTTCGCTATACTTGAGATGATCTGAGTTGCACTCACAGAATCTGTAGACATTGGGATGTTCCAGCTTTCGGAGATCCCTGCAGGAGCTGCAGCTGCCTTGTCCTGCAGCCAGAGGCTTCCTGAGTCAAGGGCTCAGAATGATTCTGCTCCAGTCACTTCTCAGCTCCTTCCCAGCCCTGACTGCCAAGGTGTCTTTGGTGTCTTGGGCTCTCCCTGGCACAGGTCCCACCACGGCACTCTGCACTTTTGCCCACGTCCTTCGCTGTGTTGGTGCTGGCCTGGGGCATCTCCTGCAGCAGGGTCTGCCCTGGTCATGGCACATGAAAGGCAGTTCCTGCTGGAGCAGGAAGTGCTGCCTGGAATGGGTTCAAACAACTCCAACAAGGCCCCGTTTGCAAATCCCCTTACTGGGGAATGAAGCAGGGGGATCATGCTGCTTTAGGGGTGAATAATGCTGAAACCAGCCGGACTCCTCCATCCCAAAGTTGAACAGCCTGAGAGGGAGCTGAAGCTGTGGCAGAGCTTGTAAAATCCCTGGAGAAAGGAACAACAAACCAAGTGACAGCAGTGAGGGCTTGTGCAGAGCTGCTGAGTTGGCACAGCCTGGGCACATCTGACAGACCGGGCAGCATTTCAGACTAGAAAAGCCCTGTCCCGAATTTTAACGGCAAGGTCTTCTGACATTCCTCTTTTTTGTGGGTGTGGAGATTCCTCTCTGCCGTGGGGACACTCCTCAAGGTCACTGCTCCAGGCTGAGCCACAAAGATTTGCCCACCGTCATTGGTCAGGGTGAGTGACGTCAATCTCTTCTTAATGTCTGGTTTAGCTTTAATACAATTGCTTCAACTTTAATACATTGCTTCCTAGAGGACTATATTGTAATAGTTGTTCCAGCTCCTATACTGTGCAGTACAAAATTCTGAATAAGATCTTTTTGTCTAATAACGGTGATATCCAATTCTATCTGTATTTACATAAAGAGATCCTGTGGGACAACTTGCATAAGGGGTCAATTCCACCTGTCTAATCCATTACAGATAAACCCTTGCAAAAGTCTCGGTCTGGGATTGGATCCGGCCATTCCCAGGCTCCTCTCACAGGAGATTAGAAAGCCTGGGGATCCTGGAGGGGCTTGGGGATCTATTGGAGGTGTTGAGGGTCCTTCCTGCCCCTCATGACCCAATGAGAGCTTCTCGAATAAACTTTGCCTGAAGCCCTCACTCTGCCCATGACAGGAAACCCTGTGAGTGTCTGTGACATCCCAGCTCTTTGGAAGCCTGGGGACTCCTGAATGTCACCATGGAACCCCTGTGACTGTCTGTCACCTCACTGTTCTTCAGCAGCACCGGGATGTCACCACTGAACTCCTGTCACTGACTGTGACATCCCAGCACCTGGTCAGCAGAGAGACACCTCTGTTGTCACCATGGAGCCCCTGTGTGTGTGTGTGAGCTCGTGAGCCCTTTGGAGGAAGATACCCTTTGGATTTCAGATGAAGCCCCTGCGATCGGGTCTTCAGCAGTCCAGAGACGCCTGAAATGTCACTGTGGAGCTCCTGGGCTTGTTTCTGACCTCTCAGCTCCTGAGCAGGCTGAAGACAACTCAGATGTCACCATGGAGTCTCAGTGGCTTTGTGTGACCTAATGCATCTTTAGGAGCCGAGAGCCCCCTGGGATGTCACCGTGGAGTCCCTGTGGCTGTGTGTGACCTAATGCATCTTTAGGAGCTGAGAGACCCCTGGGATGTCACCTTGGATCCTCTGTCAACTGCCAGTGACCTCGTGGCTCTTTCGAAGCCTGGAGACTCTTGGAATGTCGCTGCTGAGCCCCTGTGAGTGCCTGTGACAGATCAATACCTGACCAGCCTGAAGTCCCCTGGGTTGTCACCATGCAATAGCTTTGACTGCCTCTGACCGCATGGCTTTTTATCACCCCAGGAAAAGCTTGGGATGTCACCACGGAAACCCTATGACTGGTTGTGCCGAGGTTTAGAAATGGTATTCTCCCATTTCATTCTACCACTAAAACCGTGGCGCCTCACTCCCCTCCCACCTCCCAAGGAAAGCACAAAAGGGAAAGATCCGTGGCTGGGATAAGAACAATTTACTGGGAATAGCAATGAGATAAGGAACAAACAGGAACAGCATCAATACTGATAACCAAAGGAATAACACAAAGAAATTATTTACAGAGAAAACTTTGACATCACCAACCTTGCTCCTGTGTTCACCCAGGTGCCTTTGGGAAACCTGAATAAGGAGACCACCACCCAGGTGTCTTCCCAACGTGCATCACCAGGAATGTGGGTCACCAGGTCTCCTTGCAAAGTGGATCCTCTGATGGGGGATGAAGTGGGGGCAGCGGAAAAAGCTTTTCCTGCAGTTGTGGCAGTCCCAGGGCTTCCCTTACCGGTGGCTCCATTGGTGTTCGGTCAAGTGAGAGCTCTGTGTGAAGCTCTTCCCACACTCAGGACACTTGTAAGGCCTCTCCCCAGTGTGGATGCGCTGATGGGTGACGAGACTGGAGTTTTGGCAGAAGCCCTTCCCACAGTCGGGGCAGCGGAAGGGCCTCTCGTCTGTGTGAACGCGCTGATGCAGGAGGAGAATGGAGCTGATCCGAAATCTCTTGCCACACTCAGGACACTCAAAGGGCTTCTCCCCGGTGTGGATCATCTGGTGGTGCCTCAGGGCCAAGCTCCTGCTGAACTTCTTCCCACATTCCCCACACTTGTAGGGCCGTTCCCCAGTGTGGGTCATGTGGTGGCGGATCAGGATGGAGCTGTCATTGAAGTTCTTGCCGCATTCCAAGCACTTGTAGGGCCGTTCCCCAGTATGGATCCTCTCGTGGCGGATCAGGTGGGACTTCCGTATGAAGCTCTTCCCACACTCCCCACATTCATAGGGCTTCTGCCTATCATGCAGCTGCTCATGGACAACCATGGCTGAACTCTGGCTGGAGCTGCAGCTGCCTTCCCCACACAGGGTTGGTCTTTCCTCCTTGGAGGACCCTAGGCTGGGTTTGGAGCCCCTCTTTGTGCGGGATCTTTTGGGCTTTACATCCCCGTTGGATTCCTGTGCCCTGGAGCCGCTCAAAATGACTTCTTCCTCAAGGTTTTTTGGGGTGGATTTCTCCTCCTGGGTCTCCATCCTAAACTTCTTGCCTGTGGGAGTGTGCTGGTTTGAAAACAAACCTGTAGAAGGCACTAAGTCAGAACAACAATTTAAGAAGTAAATCAAAAAAAATTTTAAAAAGGTAGACGGACAGTGAGTTAAACTGACAGAGCCAGAATACAACCTGATACCCCGTTAGTCAGGGTGGCGGTAGCAGTCCAGTATGACAGTGGCTGCAGTCCTCCAGAAGTGACAGTTTCTGTGGAAGCAGTGGTCCAGTAGAAGGCTCTGCTCTACCTCAGAAGGTCCGGTGGTGGCTATGCAGCTCCTGTCCTCTGGGAATCCAGTGGAAATGCTCCCCGTGGGGTTCAGAATCCCTAATTTATCTAGGATGGAATGCTTGGTTCCTCCCTCTGGGTGGAGTCTCTCACAATGGGATGATGAGTCATGAAGCCAGGTGTTGATGGGCTCATTAACAGCAGATAGTCCAGAGGGAGTTATCTCTGAGTGATGCAGCAGAACATTAATGGGCCGTTAAGAGAAGAAGAATCTGGAGGGAGGAGACAAGAAAACAGGGCCCCACCTTGTTTCAACAGCTCATGGGGATGGTAATAGCATACACTGCAACTCAGGACTGGGAGGAAGGACAAAGAGAGGGTGGGATTTGCCTCCATGCCAGAGGGAAGGGGAAGAAAATCCCCCTATTTCATCTCTGGCAGGATGGCATTGGCAGCAGGGCTGTCCTGCAGCCCGGGGTGATGCCGGGCTGGGAGATGGAGCAGAAGGGAGGGGGAAAGGGGCAGCAACTTCTGCCTCACCTGTCTGGGTGTCCTGGGGCAGCTTCCTCTTCCTCGCACCTTTCTCCTCTATCCGGCCAAGGTTTGGGAATGGGAAATCCTGTCATGGGGAAAAACAAGTTGCGAGCGCATTGGATTCCCGGCAATCCTTGAGATCCCCCTCTCTAAGATCCCCACTACAGGTTCCAGGTAATCACAGGCTTTCCCCCCTCCAGACTCCTCCTGCGCCAGATTGCCAGAGTTCCCTCAGTCCCAATATTGCTCCTCTCTGCTCTCCTCACTCCACAGCTCTTCTGAGGGCGTCCCGCAGCTCCCTGGCTCAGCGCTGCAGGCAGCAGTGCCTGACCCGGGAAGCCCAACCCCCACTGAGGAGTTGGGACCCTGTATCCCCCTGCCCAGCATGGGGACTCTGCTGGCAGCAGCTACTACGACTGCCGGAAACAAACTTCCTGGGGACACCCCTGCATCCATCAGGGGATGGTTTTGCCTCCGCTTTGGAAGCCTGCAAGCTCCAAACAGGTCCCCAAAACACTTTGATGGTTTAAGGTGAAACTGGCAGGAGAAATGAATCCAATTCAACCAACTCAAGAGAGATTTTCAACTGGGGTTGCAATTCACTAAAGAGATTACAATCAACACAGCAATACAGAGAAGACTGGTTTTAATGCACAAAGACTGAGTACAACCTGGCACTGTGCTGTTCAGTGTGATGGTCGAGATCCTACCACATGGTGGTCACAGTCATCAAATGTGCTGGTCCTGTGCAAGTTCTGCTCCTCCTCTGGATCCCTTGAGTGGTAGTGGTATCCCAAGTCCCCCAAGGCAGATTTTCGGGGCAATTAGGAAACAAAAGAAATGGCCACGTGTGGTAGTTTAAAAGACAGGTGTCTATGAAAGGGAGGCAGAAGCCTCCTCTGGAATGGGAAATGTAACACCCCCCCTCCCGTGAAGAATTCTTATAAATTTGAAATTGAGGGGATTTTGGGCACAGATATAAGAGATAAGAAAAACTGTTCTTTTACTAATATATATGTATAAAGCAATAATACAGAAAACACTGGTTTTTCCTGACAGAGTCAGCGTATGACCTGGCACCCTGCCTGGCAGGGTGGTGGTAGCAGTCCGATTCAATGGTGATTGCAGTCTTTGTGGAGTGGCAGTTGTGGCTCTGTGGAAGCAGTGATCCTGTAGAAGGGTGTAGTTATCTTCTGGGAATCCGGGAGAGAAGAAAGCTGCTCCTCTGGGACTTCAGTGGAAAAGAGAGCTTCTCCTCTGGCAAGAACCAGTGGAAGTGGCTGGCTGGCTGTTCCAAAAACCCAGATTTTGTCCAGGTGGGAAAGCTTGGCTCCTTCCCCCTGGGTGGAGCATCTCACAATGGAATGGTGAGGTGATGAGGCAGGGCACTGATGAGCTATTAACAGAAGATAATTTCTCCAGGTGGGAAAGCTTGGCTCCTTCCCCCTGGATGGAGCATGTTACAATGGGATCATGAGGCAGGGCACTGATGGGACCATTAACAGAAGATAGTCCAGGAGCAAGTTATCTAGGAGTCACGGACAAAGCATTAATGGGCCCATTAACAAAAGATAATCGGGAGGGAGGAGGCAGCAAACACCACCACACCTGGTCTCAGCAGCTCATGAAGATGGGAATAGAATATACTGCAACCCAACACAGCCACGCCTCCTCACATACCACGGTGATGGCTCAGCCAGAGAAAGAAGAGTGTGGAAATGTGGGCTGGGGAGTGAGCTTTCTGGCTGGGGGGGTGGGTTCTCAGCAATTGCAGAGATACCCTGAGAGGTCGGGGCAAACCGAGACTTTACTGATGTGTGGGCTCTGGGCTCTGCCCTTTTTGGTGGGCAACCGCAGGCAGAGCGGTCACGTGTGGTGCAGGGAGCGGGTGCCTGTTCTTACCAAGACGGGGCTGCGTTGTGGTTTGCTGTTGGGGTCTGGCCTCTTGTTTACTGCTTCTACTGGCTGCCGGCATCAACTGCTGCTCAATCAGATCTGCCTGCCTTCAGCACTTCTGCCAGCTGCCGGTGAGTGATGCCCAGGTCCAGTGCTGCCTGATCGGACCTGCCCACCTTTGCTCTTTGCTGCCCACTGCTGAGGTTGCTGCTGAGACAGATTGCTGTCCCATGAGGCTGCAAAAGGAGAGGTGTCCCCTGTCCCCTCCCGCCTGAGCTGCCACTGCCAGGTGGAGAGGCTGCTGCATGGATTTACAGAGGAAGCTGTTGCTGCATCGCGTGAGCAAGAATGCTGAGAAGCGTGGAAGAAAACTGTCTAGACGTGATCTGAACACAGGAAAGGATATCCTGTTTGTCAGGCTGCAAGCCTTGAGAAAAGAGTAACCAACTGTGAAGACAAGAGATTTGTTAGGGGACTGCACCTGGTTTTTGAGTGAGTGGCTAAAACATTTTCTCACACTAAAATGTATAAACGCTCTCTAACTTTATATTAAACCAGATTCACTTACACCTAACTTGTGTCTCTTGCATCCATACGTCACAATATCCAACCCACCATCCTTCATGCTCGAGTACAAGATGGCATCCCAGGTACACACAAAGGTAAGTGGCCGCCAATCGAATTTTTAGGTCAAGGGCCTCGAGGAACCCTGCTTTCAGCTCTGAATGCTCAGCCAGCTAGGTCAGGTGAGGGATGGTATATGTTTTGGGGATACCAGTTTTGTGCAGGGCTTTAAGATGGACTTTACCAATTCACAGTAACCAGAATTCCAGTTTTGTAGATAGATCGGATCTTGCTACACCAATCCCAGGTATCAATCTGCAGGCCCAGATATTTTTCAGAGTCACCGGGGTGGGTCGTGTTCAGGGCTGTGCCATTGATGGTCCAAGCAGTGCAGTTGTTGATGGTAGAAGAGTCCTTTGTGGGCTTGATGTAAAAGCCATAGAATTTTTCCCCCTGTGTTTTGAGACCAGTGAGATTGCAGAAGGTCACTGATATCTTGATGTTCTGCTTCATATTTTCCCAGGAATCACTCAATAAGACCAGATCATCTGTGAATGCCATCGCTGTGACGCTGTTCAGTCCCCGGTGGTACCCTTTGCCTTGCTCTTCCAGCTTGCATCGTAGGGGGTCCATTGCCAGATTAAATTAAAAAGGTGACCTTGGATTGCCCTGTTTCACTCCAGCCTGGATCTGGATGTGGTCTGTCTGTGTTTTATTTGTGGTGATATATGTACAGATGTTCTCATCCATATTGCTCCCCAAGCTGATGACATGAGGGCCCACTCCCCTTTGCTCCAGACCACACAGAGAGTGCTGGTGGCTCACAGCATCCAAAGCCTTAGCGATGTCCACAAATACAACAAAAATCACTGAAGTCTGTGATTTCTTTAGCCGATTGAATTTTTGTTTGCAGGAATTTCAGGTTTTCAGAGCGTTCTGCCACTCTTAGAAAGCCTCTTTGCCTTGGGTTGGGGGGGCACACTTCAGTCAACCTTGCTGTTTTTAATCTGGACAACAGTCCAAACTGGATTGTTAGGACTGAAAGAGGCTTGGAGCAGGATGGGGCACAGGATGGAACCAATCATGATGGGTTTCGTGGTCCACACCAGTTCTAAGCTGGCTGCTAGGCACCGGCTGAGGCTGGGCGCTGGCCCGGGGACCCCCCCCGGGGTCCTCCCCCGTGTGAGCCACTCAGCCGATGCCGGCCACGGCTGCCTGCGGGCCAGCTGCCCACTGCACACTGCAGGAACCCTGCCGGCGGGAACCGATGGGGTGGCGGCGCGTGGTGACGACGATGCTGGTGGCAGCCGCCACTGAGGCGCCGGGCCTGGCAAGGAGGAGGACGATCAGAGGGGGCTGGGCACAGCCCACCACTGCTGCAGCGATCCATGGGAAGGGCCCGGTGCATGCCACCGCCCCCGGGCAGGCCACATGGAGCAAACTCACCCACGTGCAGCGCCTCGTCCAGCCACGGCCAGCACCCAGCCCCGCTTCGCACCCCAGCCCCGCTTCGCACCCCAGCCCAACCTACCCAGCCCTTAGAGCCAATCCTTATCCCAAAGTTATGGATCTGGCTTGCCGACTTCCCTTACCTACATCCTTCCAACATGCAGGAGGCTGTTCACCTTGGAGACCTGCTGCAGGTATGGGTACGGCCCGGCGCGAGACTTACACCCTCTCCCCGGATTTTCACGGGCCAGCGAGAGCTCACCGGACGCCGCCGGAACCGCGACGCTTTCCAAGGCGCGGGCCCCTCTCTCGGGGTGAACCCATTCCAGGGTGCCCGGCCCTTCACAAAGAAAAGAGAACTCTCCCCGGGGCTCCCGCCGGCTTCTCCGGGATCGGTTGCGTCACCGCACTGGGCGCCTCGCGGCGCCCGTCTCCGCCACTCCGGATTCGGGGATCTGAACCCGACTCCCTTTCGATCGGCTGAGGGCAACGGAGGCCATTGCCCGCCCTTTCGGAACGGCGCTCGCCTATCGCTTAGGATCGACTGACCCATGTTCAACTGCTGTTCACATGGAACCCTGCTCCACTTCGGCCTTCAAAGCTCTCGTTTGAGTATTTGCTATTCTCACCAAGATCTGCACCTGCGGCAGCTCCAATGGGCCTGCGAGGCAACCCCAGCCATGCCGCTGGGATGGCTCCCAGAGGGTGATTGATCCTCTAGTGACGCTCAGACAGGCACAGCCCCGGGAGGAACCTGGGGCCACAAGTGCATTTGAAGTGTTGATGATCAATGTGTCCTGCAATTCATAATAATTCTTGCAGCTTGCTCGGGCCAAGTGATCCACTGCTAAGAGTTGTCTGGCTTTCGGCACCGACTCCACGCATGAGGATGGGCCAGGAGCGCTCACGTGAAGCAGACTCTTTCTCTTTCGGCAAGGATGTGAGCTCGTGCATGCGCCTGGACATTTCTATTGTCCAGCCTAAACCTCCTCTGGTGCAGCTCAAGGCTTTGACCTCAAGTCCTGTCTCTGTTCCCCAGGAGAAGAGACCAAGCCCCACCTGGCTGCACCCTCCTCTCATGGAGTTATAGAGAGTGAGAAGGTCCCCCCTGAGCCTCCTCTTCTCCAGGATGAAAAACCCCAGCTCCCTCAGCCACTCCTCGTGAGACTTGAGTTCCATCACTGTTCCACCGTTGCTCCACGGCTGCTGCTCCTGTTCCATCGCAGTTGCAAAATCTCCCCTGGTGCTGCTCCCACTCCAGTGCTGATCGTCTGTGACACTGCAGGGCCTCCTGGAACCGGGGGGACATTGTGGCACTGTGGGGACACATGGAACCAAAGGAACACTCTGACAATCCTGGTCATTTGGAACTCACAAGCCCCTGGGCTTCTGCAGGGCTTCATGGAACCAAAGATCCATTGTGACTCGTGCTTCCCAGGGACCATTTTTACACGCTGAGACTTCATGGCACTGAGGGACACTGTGACATTGTGGGGTCTCATGGACTCCAGAAGGCCCTCTGATACAGTGAGGCCTTTTGGAACCAAGGGGCTACAGTGGTCCCCCAGGGCTTTGTGGTGTCTGGAGATCATTGTGACACTGTGGGAACCAAGGATCCATTGTGACATTGCAGGGCCTCATGCAACCAAGGGGACCCTGTGACACTGTGGGGCCTCATGGAACCAAAGAGCCATTGTGACACCACGAGGGGTCATGCAACCAAAGGGACCCGGTGACAATGTGGGACCTCGTGGAACCACGGAACATGGAGCCATCACGAGGGTTTGGGGAGCAAAAGAGACCCTGGGACTGTGTGGGGCCTCAGAGAATCAATACTGTAGGGGCTCCTGGTTCTCAGTCTCTTCTGATAGTTTTTCCATCTACAAAGCAGCCAAATAGGGAAGCCTGAGCCTCTGGATCCAGAATATTCCCATCTCCATGGGAGGATGCTCCTGCTCACAGTGGTGCTGTGTGTTCCCTCTGCTCCCTGGGGAAATTGCATCCTACAAGAGACACTGACCACGCCAGTACCCGACACCATAGGGCAGGGCCTCCTTCTGGGTGGAAGCAGAGACATCTTGCACTCCAGCAGAATGCTCAGAGCCCTGTCAAATGTGATCCAGAATGTTTCCAGGGATGGGGCATCCACCAGCTCTCTGGGAAACCTCTGGCACTCTTTCACCACCCTCAGCATCAACAATTTCTTTCTTATTTCCAGTCTGAACTTATCTTCTTTAGGTTTAAAACCTTTTCCACTTCTCCAATTGCAACAGGCCCTACTAAAATATTTCACCACATGTTTCCTGGAAGGTGTCTTGAAGTCCTAAAAGGTCACAATGGGGTGTCTCTCACAGCTTTTTCTGCAGACTGAACAGAGCTGCCCTAGCCCTCTGAGCAACCTGGTGGCCTCCTCTGGAACTGCTCCTTGAGGTCCAAGTCCTTCCTGCGCTGAGGACCCTGTTGTCAATTGTTTACACAGAAGACACAGTCAGTAGAAGAGGGGAAACTCATCCTTCCTGAAATGCTGTCACAAGGGTAGGGACAGTTTCTGCAGGGCTGAGACACAGCCCCGAGGGAGGCAGGGACATTCCCATGGGGTCCCTGCAGCTGGGGGCCAATCTGCCAACACTGGGAGCCTCCGTGCGTGTCTAGCTGATTCTCCCTGGGCTGTTGGCACGTGGTCCGCAGCCGTCCAATGCCATCCCCCTGACTGGCCCTGATCTCCAAGGCAGCCTGCAGCTCTCCTGGGCCAATGTTCACGAGTTAGGACCCTGCCGAAACTCCCTCAATTCCTCTCCAAACCCATGTCAGCACACCAGTGACATCACAGCAATTGTCCATATGGTCAAGAATGCCCCTCGGGGACACTCTGCTCTCTCCACCATGGGGCACAAAGCGGCAACACTCCACAGGAAAATCTTCCCCCGTAGGCCCTGTGGCTCAGTGGCCAAGTTCCAGAGCAAACAGTCAAGGCAGGCACCTGAAATGCTTTCCCAGCTGCCCCACAACACATCTCTGATGGATCCTCAGTGTCCCTGGAAAAGAAAGAAGCAGAAGCCTTCCCTAAGGTCCCGGAATGTCAAAAAGGAATCACAGCCAGAAACAGCTCCCAGGAACAACATCTCCATGGATTTTCATTTCTTGGAAGTCCAAGATGTCTGACTGTCTTCCTGGTGCCTCAGGCCCTGGGTAAACAGGGCTTATCAGAGATGCTGGCAGGGGACCATCATCCCTCCTCCTCACAGGACACCTCTGTTTGCCCAATTAGCTCCGAGTGGCTGCCTGTGGACAAGCCCCTCTTTCTTCACGTCCCTTGGGATGGACACATTCAGCTCTGGGCCAGTGCTGGCCCAGGCCAAGGGCCAGGGCATTGCAGAGACACTGTGTGGGGACAAGGGCCTTGGGGAGCTGTGGGCATGTCCCAGGCAGGGACAGTGCTGGAGTTTGAGCCTTGTTGGGGATGGCGTCCCTGGGGTCCCCTGTGTGGGGCAGCTGTGCAGAGCGGGACCCAGGTGCTCTGAGAGGGCCCAGGGGCTGCAGGTGTGAGAGGGTGAGAGTCAGGGCAGGGGACATTCCCCTCTGGACTCTGCTCTGGGGCTGGAAACGGCACCGGTTTGAGGCCTGCCATGCAGGAAAATGGGGTGGTATGGATTTAGGAACTGCCACACCTGAGTCATTCCCCAAGCCTCAGCCTTGTGTGCAGCTGATCACCATCCCCCAGTGCTCCCCAGTGCTCCCCAGTATCTCCAGTGACTGCAGATCCCAGTAATGGGGTGGATCACATGGCACATGACTGCATTGTTCTCCCACATGTTGGGTTTGGGTCTAGGCTCAGCTCTGATGTGTCCCACAGGGAAAGCTCAGGGAGGGAAGGGGCAGTGGGAGATGGGGGGATTTGTGTATAGGGGCTGCAGGTGGATGGATTGTGTTGGAGTGGGGGTTGTCCCCACAGGGTCCCCAGCTGCCTCTGGCTCCCTGCCCACCCGCATTGGGCCCCACAGGTGTCTGGGCCCTTCCAGGGGCAGCTGCCCCATGCAGGAAGCTGGAGGGATGCCGGGCAAGGGGGCTGGATGTGTGCTGCAGGTGAGATGGACTCTGTGCCAGGGCCGGGCTTGTGGTCAGGGCTGGGAGCTGTGCCAAGCCAGGCTTTGGCCTGGCGTCTGTCTGGGAGGGTGCAGGGAGGAGTCCCGGCAGGGATAAAGGTGCTCCTTGCCTGCTGCAGCCTCAGCCAGAGCTGCCCACTGCAAGAGGAAGATGAAGGTGGCTGTGCTCAGCGTGGCCCTGCTCTTCTCCATCCTGCTGTGCCCCCCGGCACAGGCCAAGGTGAGGCACCAACCAAACGGTGTCCCCACACCCTGCCCTTTCTGGCCTCCCATCCCACCCTTGTAGCCCCTTCAGGAATTTCCTCCCTGTTCTCTCCTCTGTGTCCTAGCCAGGCTCCCCAAACGCCCTCCCACTGACCATTTCCAATGCCTTTCCTTCCGTGACACCCCCAGTCCTTTGCCTTTCTTCCTGGCCATTGCAGAGATGTCTCCTGATACCATTTCTGCACTCACCCCCAACTCCCAAACCCTCTCTCAGTCCTGTCTCTTCTGTCCTTGCCCGTCCCTGTTCTTCTGTCCCCACCAAGTCCCTCCCTTGCACTCCCATGTCCCTACACAGCAATTCCTTTCTCCTGCCCTGTACCTTACACCGTGCCTCTTCCACACCCCCAGCCCTGTCCCTTGACTCCTCAATTTACCCCAGGTCAGTGTCTCTGGGTCTCGCCCCAGCTCCAAACAGATCTCCTTGGAGGCCCTGAATTCCCATCCCTTTGCCTCCGCCCTGCTCCCTGCACCCGTTTCCCCTCACAGCCCCACAAGGCTCAACCCAGACCAAGCCTTTGTTGTCCTTTCCCAGGAACTCCTGGAGGGAACCCAAAATGATCTCCGGGAGGTGAGTGGGCTGCTGGGATTGGAGGGCATCCCCTCTGGGAATTGGGGGGCACTTTGGTCCCCCCATCCACTGCTGGCACTGGGGACATCCCAGTGACCAGCGAGGTCTCCTGCTCTCTCTGCAGGTGGATATAGACATCCTGAAGACACCTCTGGTGGGTACCAGCACTTCTGCTGCTCTCAGACCCTCCCCTTGCATGGCCACCACACTCCAGGCCATCCCTGTCCCCCCAGTGCTCCCCTGCATGGCCCAGGACACAGCCCCTGCCCCAGCTGTGCCTCTTGGCCAAGACCCCACTGCCTCTGGGCAGGAGCACAGCAGCTCCTGCACCCCATTGCTCCCCACAGGCCCCTTCCCCGTGCTCCCCTTTGCTTTCCCCTTTCCTCCCAGTGCAGCCCAGTGCCCCCCAGGGGTGTCTCTAACACTGCCTTTGTCCCCAGCCCCCTCTGGCTGAAAAGCTGGCGGGTCTTCTGCGGCAGAAGCGCCTGGCTGCCTCTCTGGATGCCTAGGTGAGCAGTGCCTGCAGGGAGGGGGATGGGGACAAGGCCCCTCTCATATCGCGGTGGGCACCAGAGGTCACCTTCTGATTTTGTCTTTTAGGATTGGAAGTTTTGGAGTCACCAGTGTCCTGTTCCTCTCCAGTGGCATGAGGAGATGATCATCCCTGGAGGAACCCCCTGAACCCTTTGAGCCCTGGGCCACTTCCCCTGACTAATCAATAAACCCTTTGAGCAAATCTACGCTCTGGGTCCATGTGTCTGTGTGCGTGCTTGTTTTCCAAAGGAAATTCCCCCAGATCTCCAAGAAGTTTTCCCCAGAGGTGTCTTGTCCTTGTGTCCATCTGCACATCCCATCACTCTCTCACTGTCACCTCCACACATCTCTGACCCTGCTGGCACCTCCCAGCTTTGCTCTCAACTCCCCCCTCCTGGTCCCCACCACCAGGAATGACCATGGGAGCTCAGAGCAGGAGCACCCAGGCCAGGGATGGATAAGGAGCACCTGGCAGAGGCCGGAGGAATCCCCCATTTCAGGGGGGTTGTGGGGTTCAGGGGGGCAGCTGAGTCCCCTCCCAGCCCCAGGGCTACAAACTGGGGACCAGATGCCTCAACTGCCTCAGCTGAATCCCTTCCCTCAGCCCTTGGCCCGGCAAGTCTCTGGCTGCAGCACAACGTTAGGAGGAGACTTTCCACTAGGAAGACGAAAGGAAGGAATTGGTTCTTCCCTCTCCCTCATTCCTCCTCCTTGGGCTGATTTTCTTCTCATCTCTCAGCAAAACCAACCAAAAATCATCTGCAATGAGGTTTATCTGAGGGTCATTTCCCAGATAGGGCCACAGGAGTGTTTTCTTGCCAGGGCAGAAGTGAGACATGAGATTTGGTCAGACAGTTTAAAACATGACGATTTCTAAACACTGGCAATCCAGAGGCTACAAAAAGGAAGTTTGCTGTGGGAATGGTCAATTATCCTCTCTCTTCCCACTGCCCTGGAGGCCAATCTGAATTCCAGAGGAGCAGATCATGGAAAGCAGACCTGCAGGGAGTGTTGGAGGCTGTTCCCAGAGAGAGAAGAAGAAAGAGTGAAATGGGGAAAAGAATTCCAATTATTTTCTTGATCCTAACCACCACAAAGAGCTCTGTACTCAGTGCGCAACATCCCCATGCTGAGGCACATTCCTTGTTTTTCACCACACTGCATTTTTTGAAAAATGTCCCTGGATTAGAAGAAAACCACAGACCAAATACTGACACAGTTTTGTTCCTCCATCAGAAATCATTAAACCTCTACCAAGATGTGTTTCCTTGCCATAGAAAAGGCAGTTTGATTCCTTTTGTGCTGACTTTCTCCTGTGTTCATGACTTCAGAAGAACTGGAAGGGTCCCGGTACCACCAAATGTGGCCACAACAACCAGGATCCAACCCCTGAGTCACCATCAAATGCACAGGATCCACGCCTTCCCCAGCCCAGCAGCAATTCCTGCCGCTGCCCCCCGCTCTGGGTCAGCCTGACAGGCATTGCTCTGGTGTGTGGGGCCGGCTCCCGCAGGACACAGCGCTCAGACCTGCTCTGTGTCCCACAGCTTGGGCATCTCAGGTGCCGCTCCACAGCTGTGGGGACTTTGCTAGTGTTGTGCTTTTGATGGGGTACCCCTCCTGTTCGGAGCAGGGTAAAGGGGAGCAGAGGAGACTGCTGTTCTGCTAAGTTCTTTATTTCACAGTCCCATAGTTTCTTGAAGGCAGAGTTCGAAGGGGGTTGCATGATAAAGCCAAGCAGCAACAGCAGCAACAGCAAAACAGCAGGCACAGCAGGCAGCAAAAAACTTCTTCTACCAATATTTTCTAATTAATGATGGATTCTCTTTCCTTACTGAAGTGTCGATTATCTTTGTTAATTAACCAATGAAATTAACACACGATTCTAGTTTTTCTTTTCTTAACCTATCCTGTTCTAATTCTAACAATTGTAAGCATTACGTAGGTATTACACAAATTTGTGTATACAGTTTCTATCAGCTCTTATTGTTTATGTGAACGCTGTATCTAAAAAATGTGAACAATTTTATTCTATCTCTATTTTGTCTAAAATAATATATTTAAAAACTGTGAACAATATAGTTCTATCCATATTTTGTCTAAAGTAAAGAACTCTATGAAAGGATAACACTGCCACAGCAGAAAGAACTATGCTCAAGGTCTCAGCTGCAGCTTTTCAATGTTTAAGGCACTTAGCATGTATTTTCTACTAGAAGTTAGAAATTCTACATTTCTGGTTCACTTTGGTAGGATTTCATGTATCTCAGCTTGTCCAAAGGCTTTAATTCAACTCTTGTGCTTTGGCTTCCCTCTGGGCCTATGTCCCGAGATGCTTTCACTCCAACATTCTAGTATGTTTCCACCAATGTTCCACCGCTGCTCCACTGAATCACTGAATCACAGAATCACAGAATTAGCCAGGTTGGAAAAGACCTCTGAGATCATCCAGTCCAACCTCTGACCCAACACCACCTTGTCACCCGACCACGGCAAAGAGTGCCACATCCAGTCTTCCCTTAAATACCTCCAGGGACGGTGACACCACCACCTCCCTGGGCAGTGCATTCCAATGCCCAATCACCCTTGCTGTGAATCAACTCTTTCTAATGTCCAGCCTAAACCTTCCATGGTGCAGCTCAAGGCTGTGTCCTCTTGTCCTGTCTCTGTTCCCATGAACCATGAAGAGCTCTCAGGAGCCACTTCTCAAGGGATTTTCACTTCTTGGAAGCCCAGGATGTCTGAACGTCTTCCTGGTGCCTCAGGCCCTGGGTAAACAGGGCTTATCAGAGATGCTGGCAGGGGACCATCATCCCTCCTCCTCACAGGACACCTCTGTTATCCCAATTAGCTCCGAGTGGCTGCCTGGGGACAAGGCCCGCTTGTTCATGTCCCTTGGGATGGGCACATCCAGCTCAGGGCCAGTTCTGGCTTTGCCCCGGGGCTGCGACAGTGACCGAGGTGCTCTGGGAGGGCCCAGTGGCTGCCGATGTGACAGGATTAGGGTCAGGGCAAGGCATATTCCCCTCTGGACTCTGCTCTATTGCTGGAAATTGAACCGGCTTGGGATCTGCAGGGAAAGGGATATAGGGTTGTCTGGATGTGGCAGTTGTCACACCTGAGCCATTCCCCAGGCCTCAGCCTTGTGTGCAGCTGATCAACATTGCCCAGTGCTCCCCAGTGTCTCCAGTGACTGCACATCCCAATCACTCAGCTGATCACACGTCTCTTGTTCCCCTTGTTCTCCCACACGTTGGGGCTGGGGCTGGGATCAGCTCTGGGCTGTCCCACAGGGAAAGCTCTGGGAGAGAAGGGGCAGAGGGAGATGGGTGATCTGGCTGTGGGGGCTGCTGGAGGGTGGACTGTGTTGGAGTGGGGGGTGTCCCCACGTGGGGATCCAGCTGCCTTCAGCTCCCTGCCCTGCAGGCTGAGAGTTGCCCCTGGCACGTGGCAGATCCCCTGCCCTGGCACAGACAGGGCTGCAGGACAGCTCTGCAGGACAGCTCTGGGCACCCCTGGCTGCACCCCCACCTTCACAGCCTGCAGCCATCCCTGGGAGATGAGGGAGGGGTATTTTTCACAGGGAGAGGGCTGCATTGGAGGGGATCCTATGGATGTCACCCCAAGAGAGCAGGAGATCTCTCAACACTCCTGACAGTATTTCTGGGGTTATTTTCTGTTATTCACTGATCTTCTCTCTGCTTCCTGCAGATTTGCCTCCTCGACTTGTTTGCCTGTGCCTGATCTCTCTGTGCCAGCACTCACAGAGCCCAAATCTCTGTGCACTCTCCTTGACCCTGCAGGAACCTGCCTGTTTGCAGGGCACTGGCTGGGGGCAGGTTCTGTTTGCGGGTTGGAAAAAGGACAGGTCAGACTAAGACTGCTCACTGAAAGTAAGACTTCTGATGTCTCAGGGACATGTCAAAATTCATAATACCTTTAGTATTTATATCCCCTCCCTTCCATTCGCCAACAGTAGGAAACTGAAAAAACGTCTTAGGAAATGTCCTCATTTTTATCAAAATCCTTGTCTTGGAAATAATCTGGGAGTGATCAGAAACCATCAACATTGTCAGAGCTTCATGAGCATTTCACCTTCGCTATACTTGAGATGATCTGAGTTGCACTCACAGAATCTGTAGACATTGGGATGTTCCAGCTTTCGGAGATCCCTGCAGGAGCTGCAGCTGCCTTGTCCTGCAGCCAGAGGCTTCCTGAGTCAAGGGCTCAGAATGATTCTGCTCCAGTCACTTCTCAGCTCCTTCCCAGCCCTGACTGCCAAGGTGTCTTTGGTGTCTTGGGCTCTCCCTGGCACAGGTCCCACCACGGCACTCTGCACATTTGCCCATGTCCTTCGCTGTGTTGGTGCTGGCCTGCGGCACCTCCTGCAGCAGGGTCTGCCCTGGTCATGGCACAGGAAAGGCAGTTCCTGCTGGAGCAGGAAGTGCTGCCTGGAATGGGTTCAAACAACTCCAACAAGGCCCTGTTTGCAAATCCCCTTACTGGGGAATGAAGCAGGGGGATCATGCTGCTTTAGGGGTGAATAATGCTGAAACCAGCCGGACTCCTCCATCCCAAAATTGAACACCCTGAGAGGGAGCTGAAGCTGTGGCAGAGCTTGTAAAATCCCTGGAGAAAGGAACAACCAACCAAGTGACAGCAGTGAGGGCTTGTGCAGAGCTGCTGAGTTGGCACAGCCTGGGCACATCTGACAGACCGGGCAGCACTTCAGACTAGAAAAGCCCTGTCCCGAATTTTAACGGCAAGGTCTTCTGACATTCCTCTTTTTTGTGGGTGTGGAGATTCCTCTCTGCCATGGGGACACTCCTCAAGGTCACTGCTCCAGGCTGAGCCACAAAGATTTGCCCACCGTCATTGGTCTGGGTGAGTGACATCAATCTCTTCTTAATGTCTGGTTTAGCTTTAATACAATTGCTTCAACTTTAATACATTGCTTCCTAGAGGACTATATTGTAATAGTTGTTCCAGCTCCTATACTGTGCAGTACAAAATTCTGAATAAGATCTTTTTGTCTAATAACGGTGATATCCAATTCTATCTCTATTTACATAAAGAGATCCTGTGGGACAACTTGCATAAGGGGTCAATTCCACCTGTCTAATCCATTACAGATAAACCCTTGCAAAAGTCTGGGTCTGGGATTGGATCCGGCCATTCCCAGGCTCCTCTCACAGGAGATTAGAAAGCCTGGGGATCCTGGAGGGGCTTAGGGATCTATGGGGGGTGTTGGGGGTCCTTCCTGCACCTCATGACCCAATGAGAGCTCCTCTAATAGACTTTGCCTGAAGCCCTCACTCTGCCCATGACAGGAAACCCTGTGAGTGTCTGTGACATCCCAGCTCTTTGGAAGCCTGGGGACTCCTGGATGTCACCATGGAACCCCTGTGAGTGTCTGTCACCTCACTGTTCTTTAGCAGCACGGGGATGTCACCACTGAACTCCTGTCACTGACTGTGACATCCCAGCACCTGGTCAGCATACAGACACATCTGTTGTCCCCATGGAGCCCCTGTGAGTGTGTGTGAGCTCGTGACCCTTTGGAAGAAGACGCCCTTTGGATTTCACATGAAGCCCCTGTGACCGGGTCTTCAGCAGCCCAGAACCCCCTGAAATGTCAGTGGAGCCCCTGGGCTGGTGTGACCTAATGCATCTTTAGGAGCTGAGAGACCCCTGGGATGTCACCTTGAAGCCTCTGTCACTGCCAGTGACCTCGTGGCTCTTTCGAAGCCTGGACACCATTGAAATGTCACCGTGGAGCCCCTGTGAGTGCCAGTGACAGATCAATGCCCAAGCAGCCTGAAGTGCCCTGGGATGGCACCATGCAATGGCTTTGACTGCCTCTAACCATACGGCTTTTTATCATCCCAGGAAAAGCCTGGGATGTCACCACGGAACCCCTTTGGCTGCTTGTGCTGTGGCTTAGAAATGGTATTCCCCCATTTCATTCTACCACTAAAACCGGGGCACCTCTCACTCCCCTCCCGCCTCCCATGGAAAGCACAAAAGGCAAAGATCCTGCGCTGGGATAAAAACAATTTACTGGGAATGGCAACAAGATTAGGAACAAAGAGGAACAGTATCAATACTGATAACCAAAGGGATAACACAAATAAACTACTTACAGGGAAAACATTGACACCACCACCCTTGCTCCTGTGTTCACCCAAGTGCCTTTGGGAAACCTGAATAAGAAGACCACCACCCAGGTGTCTTCCCAGCTTGCATCACCAGGAATGTGGGTCACCAGGTCTCCTTGCAAAGTGGATCCTCTGATGGGGGATGAAGTGGGGGCAGCGGAAAAAGCTTTTCCTGCAGTTGTGGCAGTCTCAGAGCTTCCCTTACCGGTGGCTCCGTTGGTGTTTAGTCAAGTGAGAGCTCTGTGTGAAGCTCTTCCCACACTCAGGACACTTGTAAGGCCTCTCCCCAGTGTGGATGCGCTGATGGGCGACGAGGCTGGACTTGCGGCAGAAGCCCTTCCCACAGTCGGGGCAGCGGAAGGGCCTCTCGTCTGTGTGAACGCGCTGATGCAGGAGGAGAATGGAGCTGCTCCGACACCTCTTGCCACACTCAGGACACTCGAAGGGCTTCTCCCCGGTGTGGATCATCTGGTGGTGCCTCAGGGCCAAGCTCCTGCTGAACCTCTTCCCACATTCCCCACACTTGTAGGGCCGTTCCCCAGTGTGGGTCATCTGGTGGCGGATCAGGCTGGAGCTGACATTGAAGTTCTTGCCACATTCAGAGCACTTGTAGGGCCGTTCCCTGGTATGGATCCTCTCGTGGCGGATCAGGTGGGAACTCCGTATGAATCTCTTCCCACATTCCCCACATTCATAGGGCTTCTGCCTATCATGCAGCTGCTCATGGACAACCATGGCTGAACTCTGGCTGGAGCTGCAGCTGCCTTCCCCACTCAGGGTGTGTCTTTCCTCCTTGGAGCACCCCGGGCTGGGTTTGGAGCCCCTCTTTGTGCGGGATCTTTTGGGCTTTACATCCCCGTTGGATTCCTGTGCCCTGGAGCCGCTCAAAATGACTTCTTCCTCAAGGTTTTTTGGGGTGGATTTCTCCTCCTGGGTCTCCATCCTAAACTTCTTGCCTGGGGGAGTGTGCTGGTTTGAAAACAAACCTGTAGAAGGCACTAAGTCAGAACAACAATTTAAGAGGGAAATCAAAAAAAAATTTAGAAAGGGGGACAGACAATTAAACTGACAGAGTCAGAATACAACCTGATACCCCGTTAGTCAGGGTGGCGGTAGCAGTCCAGTATGACAGTGGCTGCAGTCCTCCTGAAGTGACAGCTTCTGTGGAAGCAGTGGTCCAGTAGAAGGCTCTGCTCTTCCTCAGAAGGTCCGGTGGTGGCTATGCAGCTCCTGTCCTCTGGGAATCCAGTGGAAAGGCTCCCCGTGGTGTTCAGAATCCCTAATTTATCTAGGATGGAATGCTTGGTTCCTCCCTCTGGGTGGAGTCTCTCACAATGGGATGATGAGTCATGAAGCCAGGTGTTGATGGGCTCATTAACAGCAGATAGTCCTGAGGGAGTTATCTCTGAGTCGTGCAGCAGAACGTTAATGGGCCGTTAAGAGAACAATTGTCTGGAGGGAGGAGACAAGAAAACAGGGCCCCACCTTGTTTCAACAGCTCATGAGGATGGTAATAGCATACACTGCAACTCAGGACTGGGAGGAAGGACAAAGAGAGGGTGGGATTTGCCTCCATTGCCAGAGGGAAGGGGAAGGAGATCCCCCTATTTCATCTCTGGCAGGATGGCATTGGCAGCAGGGTTGTCCTGCAGCCAGGGGTGATGCCGGGCTGGGAGACTGAGCAGAAGGGAGGGGGAAAGGGGCAGCGACTTCTGCCTCACCTGTCTGGGTGTCCTGGGGCATCTTCCTCTTCCTCGCACCTTTCTCCTCCATCCGGCCAAGGTTTGGGAATGGGAAATCCTGGCACGGGGAAAAACAAGCTGTGAGCGCATTGGATTCCCGGCAATCCTTGAGATCCCCCTCTCTAAGATCCCCACTACAGGTTCCAGGTAATCACAGGGTTTCCCCCCTCCGGACTCCTCCTGCGCCAGATTGCCAGAGTTCCCTCAGTCCCAATATTGCTCCTCTCTGCTCTCCTCACTCCACAGCTCCCAAGATGCACCCCACCCCCGGGCTCTTCTGAGGGCGTCCCGCAGCTCCCTGGCTCAGCGCTGCAGGCAGCAGTGCCTGACCCGGGAAGCCCAACCCCCACTGAGGAGTTGGAACCCTGCATCCCCCTGCCCAGCATGGGGACTCTGCTGGCAGCAGCTACTAGGACTGCCGGAAACAAACTTCCTGGGGGCACCCCTGCATCCCCCAGGGGATGGTTTTGCCTCAGCTTTGGAAGCCTGCAAGCTCCAAACAGGTCCCCAAAACACTTTGATGGTTTAAGGTGAAAGTGGCAGGAGAAATGAACCCAACTCAACCAACTCAAGAGAGATTTTCAACTGGGGTTGCAATTCACTAAAGAGATTACAATCAACACAGCAATACAGAGAAGACTGGTTTTAATGCACAAAGACTGAGTACAACATGGCACTGTGCTGTTCAGTGTGATGGTCGAGATCCTGCCACATGGTGGTCACAGTCTTATCAAATGTGCTGGTCCTTTGCAAGTTCTGCTCCTCCTCTGGATCCCTTGAGTGGTAGTGGTATCCCAAGTCCCCCAAGGCAGATTTCAGGGGCAATTAGGAAACAAAAGAAATGGCCACGTGTGGTAGTTTGAAAGACAGGTGTCTATGAAAGGGAGGCAGAAGCCTCCTCTGGAATGGGAAATGTAACCCCCCCCGCCCGTGAAGAATTTTTATAAATTTGAAATTGAGGGGATTTCAGGCACAGATATAAGAGATAGGAAAAACGGTTCTTTTACTAATATATATGTATAAAGCAATAATACAGAAAACACTGTTTTTTCCTGACAGAGTCAGCGTATGACCTGGCACCCTGCCTGGCAGGGTGGTGGTAACAGTCCGATTCAATGGTGGTTGCAGTCTTTCTGGAGTGGCAGTTGTGGCTGTGTGGAAGCAGTGATCCTGTAGAAGGGTGTAGTTATCTTCTGGGAATCCGGGAGAGAAGAAAGCTGCTCCTCTGGGACTTCAGTGGAAAAGAGAGCTTCTCCTCTGGCAAGAACCAGTGGAAGTGGCTGGCTGGCTGTTCCAAAAACCCAGATTTTGTCCCGGTGGGAAAGCTTGGCTCCTTCCCCCTGGGTGGAGCATCTCACAATGGAATGCTGAGTTGATGAGGCAGGGCACTGATGAGCTATTAACAGAAGATAATCTATCCAGGTGGGAAAGCTTGGCTTCTTCCCCCTGGGTGGAGCATGTTACAATGGGATCATGAGGCAGGGCACTGATGGGACCATTAACAGAACATAGTCCAGGAGCAAGTTATCTAGGAGTCACGGACAAAGCATTAATGGGCCCATTAACAAAAGATAATCAGGAGGGAGGAGGCAGCAAACACCACCACACCTGATCTCAGCAGCTCATGAAGATGGGAATAGAATATACTGCAACCCAACACAACCACGCCTCCTCACATACCACTGTGATGGCTCAGTCAGAGAAACAAGAGTGTGGAAATGCGGCCTGGGGAGTAAGCTCTCTTGCTAGGGGGTGGGTTCTCAGCAATTGCAGAGATACCCTGAGAGGTCGGGGCAAACCGAGACTTTACTGATGTGTGGGTTCTGGGCTCTGCCCTTTGTGGTGGGCAATCGCAGGCAGAGCGGTCACGTGTGGTGCAGGGAGCGGGTGCCTGTCCTTACCAAGACGGGGCTGCGTTGTGGCTTGCTGTTGGGGTCTGGCCTCTTGTTTTACTGCTTCTACTGGCTGCTGGCATCAACTGCTGCTCAATCAGATCTGCAGCACTTCAAATCATCTCTTCAGCACTTCTGCCAGCTGCTGGTGAGTGACGCCCAGGTCCAGTGCTGCCTGATCGGACCTGCCCACCTTTGCTGTTTGCTGCCCACTGCTGAGGTTGCTGCTGAGACAGATTGCTGTCCCATGAGGCTGCAAAGGGAGAGGTGTCCCCTGTCCCCTCCCGCCTGAGCTGCCACTGCCAGGTGGAGAGGCTGCTGCATGGATTTACAGAGGAAGCTTTTGCTGCATCGCGTGAGCAAGAATGTTGAGAAGCGTGGAAGAAAACTGACTAGATGTGATCTGGAGACAGGAAAGGCATCCTGTTTGTCAGGCTGCAAGCCCTGAGAAAAGAGTAACCAACTGTCAAGACAAGAGATTTGTTAGGGGACTCTACCTGGTTTTTGAGTGAGTGGCTAAAACTGTTTCTCACTCTAAAATGTATAAACGCTCTCTAACTTTATATTAAACCAGATTCACTTACACCTAACTTGTGTCTCTTGCATCCATACGTCACAATATCCAACCCACTATCCTTCACGCTTGAGTACAAGATGGCATCCCAGGTACACACAGAGGTAAGTGACCGCCAATCGAATTTTTCGGTCAAGGGCCTCGAGGAACCCTGCTTTCAGCTCTGAATGCTCAGCCAGCTAGGTCAGGTGAGGGATGGTATATGTTTTGGGCATACCAGTTTTGTGCAGGGCTTTAAGATGGACTTTACCAATTCACTGTAACCAGAATTCCAGTTTTGTAGATAGGTCGGATCTTGCTACACCAATCCCAGGTATCAATCTGCAGGCCCAGATATTTTTCAGAGTCACCGGGGTGGGTTGTGTTCAGGGCTGTGCCGTTGATGGTCCAAGCAGTGCAGTCGTTGATGGTAGAAGAGTCCTTTGTGGGCTTGATGTAAAAGCCATGGCATTTTTCCCCTTGTGTTTTGAGACCGGTGAGATTGCAGAAGGTCACTGATATCTTGATGTTCTGCTTCATATTTTCCTAGGAATCACTCAATAAGACCAGAACATCTGCAAATGCCATCGCTGTGATGCTGTTCAGTCCCCGGTGGCACCCTTTGCCATGCTCTTCCAGCTTGCATCGTAGGGGGTCCATTGCCAGATTAAATTAAAAAGGTGACCTAGGATTGCCCTGTTTCACTCCAGCCTGGATCTGGATGTGGTCTGTCTGTGTTTTATTTGTGGTGATATATGTACAGATGTTCTCATCCATATTGCTCCCCAAGCTGATGACATGAGGGCCCACTCCCCTTTGCTGCAGACCACACAGAGAGTGCTGGTGGCTCACGGCATCCAAAGCCTTAGCGATGTCCACAAATACAACAAAAATCACTGTTAGCCGACTGAATTTTTGTTTGCAGGAGTTTCAGGTTTTCAGAGCATTCTGCCACTCTTAGAAAGCCTCTTTGCCTTGGGTTGGGGGGCACACTTCAGTCAACCTTGCTGTTTTTAATCTGGACAACAGTCCTGACTGGATTGTTAGGACTGAAAGAGGCTTAGAGCAGGATGGGGCACAAGATGGAACCAATCATGATGGGTTTCCTGGTCCACACCAGTTCTAAGCTGGCTGCTAGGCACCGGCTGAGGCTGGGCGCTGGCCCGGGGACCCCCCCCGGGGTCCCTCCCCCATGTCAGCCGCTCAGCTGATGTTGGCCACAGCTGCCTGCGGGCCAGCTGCCCACTGCACGCTGCAGGAACCCTGCCGGCGGGAACCGATGGGGTGGCGGCGCGTGGTGACGACGATGCTGGTGGCAGCCGCCACTGAGGCGCCAGCCCTGGCAAGGAGGAGGACGATCAGAGGGGGCTGGGCACAGCCCACCACTGCTGCAGCGATCCATGGGAAGGGCCCGGTGCATGCCACCGCCCCCGGGCAGGCCACATGGAGCAAACTCACCCACGTGCAGCGCCTCGTCCAGCCACGGCCAGCACCCAGCCCCGCTTCGCACCCCAGCCCCGCTGCGCACCCCAGCCCAACCTACCCAGCCCTTAGAGCCAATCCTTATCCCAAAGTTACGGATCCAGCTTGCCGACTTCCCTTACCTACATCCTTCCAACATGCAGGAGGCTGTTCACCTTGGAGACCTGCTGCAGATATGGGTACGGCCCGGCGTGAGACTTACACCCTCTCCCCCGGATTTTCACGGGCCAGCGAGAGCTCACCGGACGCCGCCGGAACCGCGACGCTTTCCAAGGCGCGGGCCCCTCTCTCGGGGCGAACCCATT